>CM076077.1:34437500-34587500 GCA_038088235.1 Zacco platypus
TTTATCTTCTGTCTAAGGTGTTGATTGCCACGAGCACACTAGCGTGGGGCGTCAACTTCCCTGCGCACCTGGTGATCGTGAAGGGCACAGAATACTTCGACGGAAAGACCCACCGCTACGTGGATTACCCCATAACAGGTAACATCTGTTTTTACATGCGTGTGTGTTTTCGCTCTCTGTCCAGTGTCATTGATCTCTGTCATTTCCCTTCCAGATGTTCTTCAGATGATGGGTCGAGCGGGACGGCCGCAGTTCGATGACCAGGGCAAGGCTGTTATCCTCGTGCATGACATCAAGAAGGACTTCTATAAGAAGTTCTTGTACGAGCCCTTCCCTGTGGAGTCTAGGTGTGTACAAAGCAATACATCTCATGGTTTCATGTGTTAGTGCTGTAATGGTGACAGAAGTGGGCGTTCCTCTGTTTCCTCAGTCTTCTGAGCGTGCTCTCCGACCACTTGAATGCAGAAATCGCAGCAGGCACAATCGCTTCAAAGCAAGACGCCATGGATTACATCACCTGGACGTACTTCTTCCGCAGGCTGGTCATGAACCCCAGGTACATCACTCACTGTTTCCCCCGCCGCGCACATCCTGCCTTTGAGTCTCATCAGTAACAGCACAAGACTTAGTCGTAGTGGTCACATAATATACAGAATGCTGATATTACAGTGTAAAACACGGTTTTGTTTTGTTTTTTAGTACAAATTGAGTCTTGTATTACATTACGCTTCAAATCAGCTAATGCATTTGGTATCATAAACAAACAATGGATAATACTTTTACAGGATTTATTAATATAGGTAAGTATTAATTTCTACATATACCAATACAATTTTATATATATATATTAATATATATATATTAATATTAATATTAATGTTAATGTTATATATATATATATATATATATATATATATATATATATATATATATATATATATATATTAATATTAATGTTAATGTTACATATATATATATTTATTTATTTATTTATATGGTGAATTCAGGTTGATTGGGGCACTTTTTCCCAGTAAAAAAAATGGCAAAAAAATTCACCATATATATATATATATATATATATATATATATATATATATTAAACAGTCATGTGTTCATTGTTTTCATGATCCATAATTGACTTTATGTATTAAGAATTTAATGAAATCATAAAGTAATAATGAGCAATAACTTAAATTAAAGATTATATATATATATATATATATATATTTATTTATTTATTTATTTATTTATATATATATTTATTTATTTATTTATTTTTATATATATATATATATATATATATATATATATATATATATATATATAATTTTTTTTTTCAAAGGTCTCACAAGGAAAATTGTAGAATTTCTTTCAAATATCACATTAAAATATCTTAGATTTGCTTTATGAGTTTATTTAATGTTTTTCATTTGATTTATTTTGCCGTGAAAATGGTGTTTAAAATGACAAACGTTATCCTGGATTAAAATCGCTGTTAGAAATCATCCTCTGTTAGTTCATGATACCTCATGCATTCAGTGTTTTCTGAACTGAAGCGTATTGTTTAATCACAGCAGTCTCATTTGTGTCTGTTCAATTGTTCTTGTGTGTATATCTGCGTTATATTGGCCGTCGTGTCACTACTAAGTTGCAAGTCAGTTATAGCCAGAAAAAGAAATTTTAGGGAAAATTGTCAAGAAGAAGAAAAGAAAGCATTACCTCATACTGTATGTGTTTGATACCTAGAGTTTGCATTATATGGCTCTTCAAATAAACAAACAGAAAATAGTCTGGCTCAAGAACTTAAATAAACAAACAGCATGAATTCAAGGAAAATTAGAACTATTACTTGTTTTATTAATTGGCCTTGTGGGAAATCCAAGCTGTTCAGTGAAACCGCAGTGACTGGACTGCAGAAAAAGACAGAAAAACATCTTCAGCAAGGCTCATTACTTACTGTGTTTCCATGGCAACGTCATCGCTGGACACAGTGGCCGCAGTCCAGCCCCGACAGTTTACACCTCCATCACAAAACAAGGGCTGAGGGATCACACACACACACACACACACACACACACACACACCAGCCTCACGGGTCATATAGGGCAGCACAGACATCTGCGATGAATAGAAGAAGATGATTCCAGAACATTCCACTGACATTTGCACGCCTGTCAGGCCACATTAAACATAAAGACCTGTCTGTGCCCTCTCCCTCACTGCAAACACACACCGATACCTCGAGTACCGCGCGCTCATTTTACTTTCGCCCACCCAGGGCCGCCAATTATGTTGTGATCACTGACGTGAGTTTTGGATCGCGCGTCACTTAAGGTGTGGTTATCGTGAGTGCATCAGATGACCGCTTCCCCCGAGTGTTAGTCCACCTTGACCGCACGAGAACACTCCTAACCGGAGTCTGTCCAGTCTCTGAGAACTGATGTGAAGGGCTGGGAGTTGTTCAGCTGATTTCTCTGAAAGATTGGTGAGATGTTGTAGAGCCTCTCTGTATTATCATCACAAGACAGACTCAGGTGTAGTCAAATATACTTCATTAACAAAAAGATAAACAAGATTAACAGCACTAAATGAATGAAACAGGAATGAAGTGCATTAGATTAAGAGTGGCTATGGAAGAGTTATGTTATCTTATGTAAAGATAAACTATTGTTTTTCTGCAATTAATAAGGTGAAGAACTTTATTATCCATCAAAAAGAAAAATGATTTCTTATTAACTATAAGGCTTTTTGTTGTTGTTGTTCAGCGGTCACTGTGTCTAGTGGTTTCAAAGTTTCTATCCACTCAGCATTTTCACTGACCACAGTGTTGACATCGATACCATGGGGAAAAACTGCCATTTATATATTTTTAATATTATAAACATAATTTGGCAGCAGGTTTATTAGGCTGCTGTCACTTTAAGAGCTGACACACGGATCCATTATACTGTTACACGTGCGTTTTCTTTACATTCACTTAAAACATAACTGACTGTGTTTGTGAATACTCGCTGGCATTTTGACATTATTGTGTGTGTATTTGACTATTTAAGTGCAAAAAGCTCAAATAACTCAATTTAGCACTGAGAGCTGCTTTATGTGGCGCACTTTGTGAACACAAAATCTCCTGGAATGAGTAAAATTATGAGCAATACACGCAATCCATCGCCAAAATTGAAGCCCCGTGACACAGACAATATTCATCTGGATCAAATGAAACGAGTGAGTGAGGAGAGGAGGGTTTGTGTGTCACTCGCTGTGGAGAGAGAGAGAGAGAGAGAGAGAGAGAGAGAGAGAGAGCAGCTGGTATCGTGTGTCTATTATGTGGAAAACGAGTATTTGAAGCGTTTCATACGGTGGCCGAGGTGACGTTTTTTTCTGTCACCTTTTGGGGTCCCCCTTGAAACATTTCCGTTGTGGTTTGTGCTGTTTGCAGCGTGTTTTTGTGTTTGCATGTGTTGTGAGGATTTGCAGCACATGTGTTGTCAAACTGATGATCACGTTTTGTTTTTATTTGCATGTGTTTTTTTTATTTGCATGCGGTTTTTTATTTACATTTGTTTTTTTTATTTGCATGTTTTTTTTTATTTGCAGCGCATTTTTGTGTTTTGTGTTTTTTTATTTGCATGTGTTTTTTTTTATTTGCATGTGTTTTTTTCTTATTTGCATGCGTTTTTTTATCTGCATGTGTTTTTTTCTTATTTGCATGCGTTTTTTTATCTGCATGTGTTTTTTTCTTATTTGCATGCGTTTTTTTATCTGCATGTGTTTTCTTATTTGCAGCGCGTTGAGCTCTCTCGGCCACTGTAGTTTCAGGATTGATATGCATAAAAAAAAATCTATATTTTTGACAACGCTACATTGCACTTAGTTTTTTATTTCAGATGCCTTTTTAAAAGAAAAAAATGTATATATTATATATAAAATTCAAGTGTCTAGTACAGGGGTGTCCAATCCTGCTCCTGGAGAGCCACTGTCCTGCAGAGTTTAGCTCCAACCCCAATTAAACACACCTGAACCAGCTAATCAAGGTTTTTAGGCATACATGAAACTTGCAGGCAGGTGTGTTGTGGTAAGTTGGAGCTAAACTCTGCAGGACAACGGCCCTCCAGGACCGAGTTTGGACACTCCTGGTCTAGTAGGAGTGACTGTGTTTCACGCCGCTGCTGAAATACACCCGCATTTGGCTGGTTGGCGGGTGTTAAAGATGTCACGAACTGCGTTGTTTTATTGTTTTATAATTTCTGGGTGCACTTATAATTCTAGTACGCTTTTTACATCAAAAATTGTCATAATTTAGAAATAAAAGGCATTTTTCCTAACCTGATTTGAAGGCTCTGTTTTAAGGCTGTAAACATCTTTGCCTATGGAAATAGCTAAATATTACTGTCTCTTTTAGCAAGTTTTTACTATTACAGAAATTACTATTTACAGCTTTTATTCGACTAACAAGGAAGTTTTTCGTTCTGAAACTTACAGGATATTCTTATAGTACGATGACCTCTTTTATATCAAAGTTGATTTCTCAATCCATGACCCCTTTAAACTGTGTGATTTCACTGGACTTTTGTATAATTACTTCCTGTTAGAGTCCTGCGTGAGGGAGGATGTCCTCGGAGGGTGTTTTAGCATGTTGCCACGGCTAGGATTTATTTTTTTTGTTATGTAATTTAAAAACAGCACAGCAACTTGTTTCCAGTAAGGTTTCATGTCAATAACAGCACACACTAGCTCTGTTTGACACTTCTCCATCCATCTCTGTGGTTCTGCGGCACCGTCACCGTAACATCAGCCGTGATTCACTGGAGCGGAGCAGGACAGGAGCCCCAGAGGCCTCATAAAGAGCTCACATCAGGCTCACAGCCGCTAAATGATGCTAACGGTAATGGCAGTGATTTCATCAGCCGTATAGGTGTTCACTGCACATCACTGCGAACACATGATGAATAATACTGCATGTATGACAATCACTATTAAAATGCTCTTCATCTTGTAGGATTAAAGAGTTTGATATCCTGTAATGCTTTTTGTTCTTTACATACCCGTATATGATACATATTTGTACCTTTTACCACTGCTCCATTATCAAGCTTTTGCACATTTCGTTTTTTTCTGCAAATGTTTGATTAATTCTGAAATTATCATTCCTGTCTAAATTTACAATGAAAGCTGAACTGATATCATATAATAGTCAAGTTTATTGCAAGCATGTTTAAGGGTTTATATACACTGTCGTTCACAGAAATTAATGCTTCTGTTCATCAAGGATGCGTTCAATTGATTCAAAGCGAAAATACAGACATTTATAATTGTTTCCATTCAAATTAATTTTGTTCAATAATAAAGGAAATAAGAAACGTTTATGAACGAAAACTTTTGAGTCCTGAAAAAAATGTCATGATTTCCAAAAAAATATTGCGCAGCAGAACTGTTTTCAACTTTGATAATTCTCAGAAATCATCATATCAGAATGATTTCTGAAGGATCATGTGACACTGAAGACTGGAGTAATGATGCTGAAAATTCAGGAATAAATTACACTGTACTATATATTCACATAGAATTTTAAATAATAATATTTCACTGTTTTACTGTATTTTTGGTCAAATAAACGCAGTCTTTCTGAGCAGAAATACTGATTTTAAAAACAAACAAAAAAATCTTAATTATTCCGAACTTTTGAGTGGTAAAGTAATTGAGAATAGTTGCTAATATATACTCGGAGAGATGAAGCACAACGCTCATGAGAACCGAGGTTTGTTTGAACTGTGTTTCTGTCGAAGATTTGTCTAAGACTGTGGAATTATGTGATGCTATAAAAAATTCAGAAAGAGTCTGTACACACACACACACACACACACACACACACACACACACACACACCTCCTGACAGGCAGTTTTCTTCATGACTTCTCTCTACACCGCTAACTGCTTGGAGATGTTCAAATTTTGCAGCATTGACCAGCTGAAACCGGCCCTGTAAATTATCCTTACTGACACCAGGCTCTGAAGAATAGCTGTGTGTGTGTGTGTGTGTGTGTGTGTGTGTGTGTGTGTGTGTGTTGTTTTAACTATACTTGTGAGCACTGAATCTCCTCACTTATACTGCGAAATACTTTCACAACCCACTAGTGAGACATTGACTGGTTCTGATTATACAAAACCTTATAAATCAACCTAAAGAGGTTTTTATGTAAATCTAGTGATGGTCACATGATTCTGTGATGGTAGGTTTAGGAGTACGGGTTGAGTTAGGAGAGAGAAAATATCACTGACCTGATATAAAATCAATGGAAGTCTATGCAATGACCTCACTAAGATAGTGAAACAAACCTGTGTGTGTTTGTGTGTGTGTGTGTGTGTGTGTGTATTCCCTACGTTATGGGGACCAAATGTCCCCACAGGGGGAAACAAGCTTATAAATCATATAGAATGATCTTTTTTGAAAATGTAAAATAGCAGAACATTTTGTGTGATGGGTAGGTTTAGGGGTAGGGGGGGTGTAGGGGGACACAATGTACAGTTTGTACAGTAGAAAAACCATTACACCTATGGAATGACCCCATAAAACATGAAAACACAACATGTGTGCGTGCGTGCGTGCGTGCGTGCGTGTGTGTGTGTGTGTGTGTGTTTGATCATTATTTACATGGACATCTTTATTTACATGTCACAGTGTTTTTTTTGTATAAATTATTATCATACTGCTCATATACTCCACACTTCAGATTTTGAGTGCTGAAGAAAATGAGCAGTTTCTACAGAATATGTGGTTGTTCTGTGTTTTCCTCTCTCAGAATGTTTGCCGTCTCTCAGAGTTAATGAAGCACACGGTTGTGTGGATCTCATGTGGTTGCTCTTAGAGCTTTGCTGAGCATGGAAGTGATTTCTGCTCTCCAGCAAATCTGGGAATGATTTTGCAGCAAAGCATTGCTTTTCTGGGGGTGTGGATGTGTTGTGTTTCTGAATAAACACCCACCTGTGCTGTCCGAGCAGCCCTGTGTTTTTTATGCACACATCTGTCAGTGTTAAATGCTTTATTTGCTAACGCTGTATTGATAAATAACGTATTTATTAAGAATGCATGTCATTTTAATGACCATGTCCGTATTATTATCATATATTCCTTGTTTTGTTTTTTGTCGTGACTTTTAAGCGCACGTCTCACTATCCTCATGCATGTTTCAAGCTGCGACTTTCTAAAAATATCGTTTTGTTTATTAAGCACTCCGTTTAGATCATTCGATTTCTATTAACGCTGGATAATTCTTTCAACAGTTTGTCACTTTAGTGAAAGATTTGCAGTTGACTTTGAGAAGTTGGTTTTCTTCACGCCGGACGACATGCATTTAGAACGTGTCATAATTTCATCCTTTAAATCTACTTTAGATTAATTTTAGGTCTGTTGTGTCTCACGCATTGTCCAGTCTTCCTCCGTAGTGTTCATCTGTAGTGTGTTTTTTAGAAGCAGACAAAACAGTATCGATTCATAACATCATATCTGCCCATTTATGACCGTTGCATCCTTATTATTTATTGATGCACTGCTGCAAAATCATATTCTTCATGTATGTAAAAAATATCAAAGCATCGTTTAAAATAATAACTTGAGCTGATTAGCAAAACTGCATGAGAAATTAAAGCTTTTTAGAGCGTCTTTTTTGTCTGACGGCACCGGCTGATATATTAATTATCATTCACAACATTCTTATCTTAATATCTTATCCATGATACTTTAATAATGTAAGCAGATCTTGTATACTATCCAGTGAAATTCTCAATATGACACTCATTGAGAAGATTGCACTGTAATATCAAAATTGTATTAAAATAATCAGATTGGCTGTATTGAATATTGCAGATACGCTCTCTCTGTGTTCTCAGCTACTATAGTTTGGACGACACCAGCCATGAAACCATCAACAAATACCTTTCGAACCTGGTGGGCAGGAGTCTGAGAGACCTGGAGTGTTCCTACTGCATGGAGATACAGCAGGTACAGCAGCATCTGCATTCTGATTTGTTAATTTATTCATTGTTACTCTTATCATCAGCTATTAGGGGTAGGGGGGAATGGATTCACACATGAATCACGATTCTATCTTCCACCGATTCGCATCGATTCGCACATTTCAAAAATCTATTTTCTAAAGTGTTACACTTCTTTAACTTCACAGCACTGTTATTAATCACAATAAGCTTCAAATAAAGACTCGACGCGAATGCAAACAGGAGAAAATCGGATGTGTAACAGTATATTAAATCTGTGCATTCATTCTTAAAGGGACAGTAGATTCATAAACTGCAGATTCATCGTTAATGTTCATTTAAAAAAATCACTCACTGCTTTAGACCGAATCATTTTCGTATCTTTAATATGAATCAGTTTATAATTAATTCATATAGTGAAGACTGTATGGAGCTTATTTTTACATTTGATTGTTCAATTTCTGTAGTATTTTACAATAGGTTAAAAAACTAGTCTACTGTACCTCAAATTTATTTTGTATGTTTTTTTTCTATTGTTTTTTTTATCCTGTTGTTTGTAACTATTTAATATTGTGCTTTTTTTAATATCAAAAATAAATTAAATTTGCGTGCGTGTGTAATGATCGCAGTCAGCTTGGTTTATAATATCCGGATGATTAAAATGAGAAGAAAAGCAATAAATTTCAAGATTCACATTTAATTCAGTGGATTTTTTCTTCAAGATCATAGTCAAATAGGAAAACTAACACCAATCAAAATAGAATCAAATCGACACATATATTGAATCGAAATTTGAGAGTTGATTCCTCAAGAATCAATTCGAATTGAATCACCAAAAGATATCAGATATCTCTACTGCAATATTATTTAGTATGATTTTATTATTTAGGTTAAAGTTGCCACTACTGTAGTCATAAGAATCATTGCATCAGGTCAATTTCTCTGGGCAGAGAAGGATAGAACCTTCGCAGCTTCCTATCCCAAGATTCATTTCATGGCATTAATGATTGGATTATTTTGAGAGAAAATGCCTCATAATTGTTGAGTTTCAACTTACTAATGATGCAAATGTTTTTTACAGCAACAATTTAAGAGTATTAACAGCAAAATGTCCTGAAAACAGACCGTTTTTATTATTTTTCTGTGCATGTGAATGTGTTTGTTCAGAGAGTCGCTTTGCTGTAACGCAGCGGTCTCAGAAGTCATGTCAGTGAACTCTGATTCTGCCGGAGGAATGTCATCTTTGACCTGCCCTCAGGACGGCTGTCGCGTTAATCAGTGACGGTCTTGTTTTGTTCAGGACGATCAGACCATCGAGCCGCTGACGTACGGACGCATCGCATCCTACTATTACCTGAAACACCAGACCATCCGCATGTTCAAAGAGCGTCTGAAGCCGGAGCTGCCCATCCAAGAGCTGCTGGCCGTCCTGTCGGTGAGCAAACATTCATTTTAAAAGCGTCCACTCTCTCCTGTCGTCTTCTGCTCGGTGATGCGTTCAGGGACAGTGCACTTTAAACACCAATGCATCACCACCTTCACTGGCCAACATCCTGACACAGTTAATGATTATTCCATGAGTCCAGCGTGGCTTGATACAGCTGAGTGCGCTCACACACACACACACACACACATAATTGCACCCCTAAGGGTTGGTGTGAAAATTAGCAGCTCTTTACGTCCGCCTCATTAGAGTGCCGCCCCTCTCGCCCCGCTCTCACTGATCGCAGCCATAATTGAGACATAAAGCCTTTTCACACTCCACTGACGCCCTCACGACATGACATCTGTCTCACACTACCGCAGAACTGATGGAAACTCTCAAACAAAATGATAAAAACATGCTTTATAACCAGAGCGTTTGAGTTCAGAGACGATACATTTTTACTTTCCACGGTAAGTTGCTGTCCCGTTCAATACATTTCAATTACCGGATTAGCCTGAATCTGAAATCCTGTTAGCCAGCTTTTTGTTTTTTAAGAAAATGATTTTTTTTAATTTAACTTTAATGTTTATTTAATAGTTATTGATAGAAAATAATGCAATCAAATCATAGTTTTAGACCATTTCAGTCCCTAAATATTGATAGCAGTGTTGAAAATAGATTAAGCAGCTCAAATCATTTCTGTTTTGACCTTCTAATGTGAACAAGCAACATTTTGTCAGAAGTTTAAGCACTTTTCACTCCCCCCCCCCCCGTTAAAAACAACAAAAGATTTATCTTCATTATTTAGTTTCAAACCATTTGGGGGAAAAGGTGTGAGTGAGCTGTTCCATTCCTGTTCCATTGTGACCTGTTCCATTATCATGTGTTCCATCATGACGTGTTCCATTAATATACGTTCCATTATCACACGTTCCATCATGACATGTTCCATTAATATATGTTCCATTATCACATGTTCCATTGGGACATGTTCCATTATTACACGTTTCATTACTACCTGTTCCATTTCTGTTCCATTATTACATGTTCCATTGTGACCTGTTCCGTTCTTGTTCCATTGCTACCTGTTCCATTAATTTGAGTCACTTTGACCCCCCCCCAAAAAAAAATATATATATATATACATTAAATTAATTAAAAATTATAGTATATAAAATCTGATCATATACAGTAGTGACCAAAATTGAAGTTATTGAACTTATTGATCTTTAAATCTTATTTTAAATAAACGATGTTAAAGATTTTGTAGCAATATTGTAGTTGTGCTTGTAGTCGGTTGTTTTATTTGTGATAATAACGCAATGAAACATGACAGATGGTGTGAATATTTTTAGTCCAGACTGTCATACAAAGAAATAAACACAAAAACAAAGCGAGAACCAATGAAATATTAATAACTGATTATGTTGCATCTGAGCTTTTCCCTGTCAACTTGTAATTTTTCTTTGATTTGTTTTTCTTTTCGTTTTTACTTTATTGTTGCCATATAATTTTGTCAGATAAATACTTAAACCAAGTTTAGTGTTTTGTTCTTCCCTCATATTTAAAATATTTATATACATATAATATATAGACGTTCGACTCTAAAGACTGCAAGCAGATTAAATGATATTTATTAGAATTATATATTATATAAAATGTATTGATACAGTTTTAAAACATTAATTTTATTTTAAGTTTCTTTATAAAAGTAACTTTTTGCAACTTTTTTTTTTATTAGTATAAAATATAGCGATGCTATTTAAATGTTTGTAATATGTTTTCACTAGAGTTTACTCTTGATAACTTTCCTGAGATTAATGTAAAATTGTTTGCATCGAAACGTTTCTTGTCATGTTCTTTTTATAACTTTGTGCTCTCAGTGGAATTGTATTGCCAGTCTGATTCCTTTCATTGTTTCTTGAAGATATCAGCTTTTAAATAGGGATGAACAGAAAGGTTTAGTTGCTCTTTTGTTACGACGGTACGTTTTTACAGACAGTCGTTCTTGAGATTTATCCATCACCTTCCTAAAAGAATGACAGTGACCTCAGCATGACCACGGCAAACAAACTACCAGTGGCCGTCTGATGATAAAGACATCGCCACGAATGATCCTGCTCGAAAGATATAAGGTCTGAGAGACGAGAGGAGCTCCGAGTCATGTCTGTGAATGTTAATGTCGGCGTGTTTGTGTGTCAGTAATAGGAAAAGAGCACATGTTAATGTGGTAATGACGCCCGAGGCAGCAGGGATAAATCACCGATCCTCACAGTTACATGTTTCCCGCTTGATTATCCACTTACACTCGCTCATTACATCTCGCCGTCTAACGCTTGCAATGGTTTCTTAACAAAAGCATGACATGAGGTGGGCAGAACCCCCATTTTCACTCTAACCAGTCATTCAATAGCAACAAATGACCCCTCTGCAGGACGCCTCCCCCATCAGCCCCTCATTCACCCGTATTGTCCTCTAATTACCGTGGAGCGCTTCGTAATGAGACGGCGAGTCAAGCCGGCCCTCACAGCTCCGCGAGCTCCCGCTCGTCCCAACACTGCGGTCTTGACCTTCTCAATTGTAACCGGCAATTAAAATGATACAACAAAGCTATAAACTGTGAAATGAAGACTCTTTTGTGAGTGTCCAGTCGCTCAGGTGTGGGTTTCACTAAGTATACTGATTCTAACAAGTATATTCTTGCAATGCATTGTAAGTCGTTTTAGATCAAGTGCATAAATATAAAGATCCTATAACAATAATGTGAAAAATGTAGTTCCTAAAATTAAAAAAAAAAAAAAAAAAAAAGGTCCTAAGATTTGGTAACAGCGTTGAAAAAAACAACGATGAATGTGCTGATGAAAATATATTAATTCTAACAAGTATATTCTTGCAATGTATTGGAAGTCGTTTTAGATCAAATGCATAAATATAAAGATCCTGCAGTTTGAGCGTCACCCTGTTACCGCATAATTGTGAGGCGTTTACAAACACTATGAAATCATGGCACAATTATTTTCAAATGATACAAAATCATATACTTTTTCTAACATAATTCGAGTGTTCTCTTCATTCATCGATTAATCGTTCCACCCTGTTATTGAAGTTATTTTTGTCTTGCAGAAAGATTTACTCATCATTGTGTGTCGACAGAAATCAAATTATTAATATATTGCAATATACGAATATATTATATCTTATTCAATATTTTATTTTATATATAAAATTTATTTAATTGTTAAATAATATCAATTAAGGTTTTAAAGTAGTCTGTAGTTATTTGTAAAGTGCGATTATAAAATATGTAGCTCTTATGTTTTTTGTGACTTAAGACAAATTTCTGAAGTAATTCTGACAATAATGTGAAAAATGTAGTTCCTAAAGTAAAAAAAAAATAGCTCCTAAGATTTGGTAACAGGGTTGGAAAAAACAACTTTGACTCCCAGATGAATGTGCTGATGAAAATATATTAATTCTAACAAGTATATTCTTGAAATGTATTGTAAGATATTTAAATGATGGCTCTCCAAATGTAACATTATTTGGACTCTTTTCAACATAATTCTACTGCTGTCTGTATTCATCAAGTTTAATCATTCCACCCTGTTATTGAAGTTATTGTATGACAAACTGTCTTTTTTTCTTACAATTATATAGAGGTAAATTTTTCGACAGAAAAATTGTATCTTTTGAATATATTATGATGTCTTTGTATATATTATTAAATATTTATATTGATATATTTAAATATATATATATATATATATCTATAATTTATTTGTTAAATAATTTTTGAAGTGTTAATATCATAAAATATCATTTTTATTTAATTAGAATTCAGATAAAAACAACTAATTAAGGTTTTAAAGTAGTCTTAATTAGTCTATAGTTATTTGTAATGTGACACAAGACAAAATTCTGATGGAATTCTGACAATAAAGTGAAAAATTTAGTCCTTAAATTAAAAAAAAATACGTCCTAAGATTTGGTTAAAAAAAAAACTTCTCATAAAATAAATTTATAACAATAAATCCATTCATATAATATTTAGTTTAACCTCTGGAGGTTCTAAAAGTTAAAGCTTTTCATTGACTCTGTGTTGAAAAAAAACTTTTTTTTATGACTTTCCCTTTTTTTTTTGACTTTCTTTCAAGACAAATTTTGTAGGGAAGCCTGGAAAGTCCCAGAAAATGCAAACAGGCGTCTTAGCTCACACTCGTAAAGGACCGTAATGTTTGTTTCTCTGTCAATGTCTCTCAAAAATGAAGAGCTCCAGCAGAACTGGGCTGCGTTTCTCAAAAGCGTCGTAACCCGGAGCAGAAACTGAGAGACCACTCTGAAGAACAATATGCCTCAGTGCTTCCAGAAATATCCTCCCCGTTTAGAGATTTGGCAGTCCATTCTACAATATATTTCTGATAAAGACAGGATAATCATTGGGGAAAAGCGTTTCATCCATCAGCAGTTGATTTGATCGTGAAAAGCGCTTGCTATTTGACAAACGACTGGAGAGATGAGGTTGAAATGTTCAATTCTGTCCGCACAATATGACCAGGCTTCATTGCAGCAGTTTTTCAGTTCGTTACCTTTACAGTCGTGCAGTATTCAGAATATCGTAATATGCTGGAAGTGGGTTTGAGGCGAGTTGGTTGGTGTTCAGCGGATGCTGTGTGTGTGTGTGTTCACAGGAAGCGGAGGAGTACGCCGAGCTCCCCGTACGTCACAACGAGGACCAGCTGAACAGCGAGCTGGCCCAGCGGCTCCCGCTGCCGGTCAACCCTCACTCCTACGACAGCGCGCACACCAAGACACACCTGCTCATGCAGGCCCACTTCAGCCGCGCACAGCTGCCCTGCAGCGACTACGGAACCGACACCAAGACCGCGCTGGACAACGCCATCCGCATCTGCCAGGTGTGTGTTTGTGTATGAATTATATAACGACAGAGTCATTTGTATGTCCACGCCTGTCAATCATAATCACAGCCAATCAGAAGAGAGCGTGGGTGGAGCTTATTCCACGAAATGAGTACGTAATCAAATTAAATATTATTAGAAATACATAGATTTCTTTAAAAAAAATTGCTGATTGCTGTACATTTATGATTATTATCAATGTTGAAAGCAATTTTTTTCAGGATTTTTTGATGAATAGAAAGTTTGGGGTCAGTAAGAGTTTTTTTTTGGAGTGAAATGAAAGAAATTAATAGTTTTATTCAGCAAGGATGCATTAAATTGACAGTTAAGACATTTATAATGTTAAAAAAGATGTTTTCAATAATCATAAATGTTTCTTGAGCATCAAATCATCATGATTTCTGAAGGGTCATGTGACACTGAAGACTGGAGTAATTCAGCTTTGATCACTGGATATAAATTACGTTGTAACATATATTAAAGTAGAAAACAGCACTTTTAAATTGTAATAATATTTCACAATATTACAAATTTTTTGATCAAATAAAAACAGCCTCGGTGAGCAGAAGCGACTTCTTTTAAAAAATCTTACCTTTGACTGATGATGTATATTTACATAGGAAATCGTCTATTTTAATTAATAATAATACTTCACAATATGACCGTTTTTACTGTATTTTTAAATGCAATCTTGATTAGCGGACGTGTAGAGTGTATTTTAGCTTTAATATCAGTCATTGGTGTTAAACTAAATACATTCTTTAGCTCAACCCTAAGCTATTTGAGCAAGACGTAACAGACGTTTCGATGTCTTTTTTAGACACATTCACAACCGTGTTTGTATGATTTGTGTGCGCTTGCGTCCACTCTTTTCTAAGACGGCGTCATAATGCCGCCCCGTGTTATTCCGACGTGTGTAAACAGACTCAGAGTGTCTGAAGTGTGGATATGATTTATGGATATTCGGCTGTGAGGTCGTTTGGAACGTCATAAAACACTGGCCTCAGGGGCGGCCATAAAAAAGAGCCTGCGCTGCCCGATCCGGCCAAGCAACCTGATGTTGTTCATGCCCGATGGCACACCTTCCAATGTGTTTGCGATTGGCTATGCCCGAGACCGCTCTCTTGATTTTCTCTGGCCGGGGACTGGACAGATTGTCCACGCTGGCGGTCCGGCTCTGCCAGCGGCGGTGATTCTCCTCGGCCGCTCCGTGTGTGTCTGGGAGTGATTGGCTATGCTTCTACATGATGTGGATACTTTTCTGGGTTCCCGCTGTGACCGTCTTGCTGGCAGCCTCGTGCGTTCATAGCCGTCCGTCTCTCACACAGCTGAGCTCATCCCGCGGTGATGTCAGAGAATTAACCCTTCCCATGATGCCCAGCCAGGCTGATCACATTTGAATGTTTATTTGCTCTCTCTCTGCCCTCGCCACGAATCCGAGACTATCGCGGTGTGAGAGAGTACGTGAATATTATTACAAAAGTCTCTCCTGCTCACCGAGGCTGCTTTTATTTGATCAAAAATACAGTAATATTGTGAAATATTAAAATTGAATGCTGTTTTCTATGGAAGCGTGTTCCCGCCACTAAATAAAGGAATTAAAAAATCCATTTTTCTCACAATTTCGAGTTTGAATCTCAAAAGACTTTTCTGCGTTTCTGACTTTATATCTCGCAATTCTGATTTAAAAAAAAAAAAGAATTGGGAGATAAAAAGTCACAATTACCTTTTTTATTTCACGGCAGGAACAAGCTTCCGTAGTTTTCTATGTGTAATTTATCCTGAATTTTCAGTTTTCAGTGTCACATGATCCTTCAGAAATAATTTTAATATGATGATTTGATGCTCAAGAAACATTAATGATGATTATCAGTGTTGAAAATGTTTGTGGAACTGGTGATAAATTTAAAAGCGTTTATTTGAAATTGAATCTTTTGTAACATTATAAATGTCTTTACTGTCACTTTTGATCATTTTAAAGCATCTTTGATGAATAACAGCATTCATTTCTTACAAAAAAAAAACTTACAAACCACAGACTTAAATTGCATGAACAATGAATCTTTTATCTACAAATTTTACATCCAAAATTATGTTTTGTTTTGACAGGTTGTGCATGTTTCATGTTATATGATCTTTTAAAATTAGCAATGTTTTACAGCTTAAATGAAAAAAGCATCATTGAAGGAAATGTTTTCACAGTGTCCTGTAAGAGGCTTTTAGCTCTGCTGACAGTCATGTATTAATTATAATTTTAATAGAAATTATTAATAGCAATAACTAAAATAACCTCATTAACACACACATCTATAATAATAATAATAAAATCTAGATACCAATTGATTAGATGTGGGTGATGTGAGCGAAAGGAAGCGTCTCTGACAGCATGAGCAAATCGCTCTCTTTCGCTGCTTATTGCGTTTCAACGTTTTAAAATCATTTGTTTTTAAATGCAATGCTTAATGTATGCAAACGATAAAGTTCATGATCACAGCAACGTCTAACCAGCACACTACAAAATCTCTACCCGTATATCGTCCACCGCTTTTTGGATAACTAGTCCTTGTTTATTCTCAGTCTGTTATTTATTGGTCAAGCTTCGCTCTCTGATTTACGGTTATTCCTTCAGTCTCTCCTTCCGGAACGGTCTGTCATATCTTCCTGTTGCTGTCCTCAATTTACTCAAGCAGCTACTGTGAAATGTTAATCACAACTTTAATTTGTACTGCATTAGCATTTTGATTAACTTGCAGGGCTTTCCGGTGCTCTTCAGGTGCTTTTTACTCATAGTTACAGAGGAAATGACTTTCTGATTAATTAAGATTGTTAGCGCAGCTGAGCTCAGCAGACTTTAACCTTCGATGGAGGAAGAGAGAGCGACAGAACCACAAAGAGGCTGAGGAGATGTAGACGACGGGCTGGCGTATAAATACAGACCGCAGTATTCATCGATATTCTTAATGTCTCGTTTCACCCAGTTAATGTTTGTAGCTAATATGATTTTTTTTTTGTACATCAATCATTTAGAAGTAAATAAATTCCACCCTGATTTTAGCCTCTGATTTGAACGCTGTGTTTTAAGGGGCGTGTCTGCTGTGAGACTTGGACACGCCCACTGCTGTGATTGGTTGACATCCTTGCATTTGAAATAAGTGAATACTTTTACTACGTTTTTACTATTAAGTTTCATTAAATAAGATAAGACAGTGATCTCATCGATTTCTGCTCTCTCACGAATGCTTTCACCATAACTAACAGTGCAAACGTGATGTAAATACAGCAAGTGGTTCATTATACAGTGTAACATTCACTGATTATAACAGACAAGTGTACAGATGATTGACAGCTTCTGCCATTGTAAAGAGAGCGTTTTTCATCTCTTTCTGTGTGTAATTTAAATTACAGATTATTTTCATGAGAAACAATGAGAAGTCGAACGTTTAGTCACCGGCTTGATTTACTGATGCATAAACCGCTTTAAGTGATTTTGAGAAAAAGAAGATCTGTCTGAACTTGAATAATTACACATCCGATATCACTGATCACAGATCAGGCGTTGGAATGAACCTTAAAAACTCTTAAAGTTTTCCTAATAAATTTCCTCAGCGCTGATTTACAGAAATTAACTAAATTAATAACTATTGATTTTTACAATGAAATGAATCAATACTGAATTTATTGACAGTGACACAATTTTCTTTAAGAGCTGCTGTGCCAAAAGTATTTTCTATTTCTATTGTACAAAGCGTTATATAAATAAAGGTGATTTGACTATTAAACTTTTGACAAAATCAAACCGGAACATTCGAGTCTGTGTGACCCAGAGAGAGCAGTTGTTGTGTATCGTATGAACCGCGCAGTTTCATTATTACAAATATTCATATTATCACAGAAGAAAAGGTATAAAAGTGTTTAGTTCAGATATAAACACTGATGTCTACGTTAGCGATTAAAATAGTGAATCACCTTTTGAAAGTAACGTTGCTTCAAATAATGATTGTATCATTCGATTCGCTACGTGGCGACAAGTGACTGTTAAAAAATGTATTTGGCATTGAATCATTCATTTAAAAATGCGGATTCATCCAGTAATTAAACAATTAAGTACTTACAAGTGAGTCATTGAATCATTCATTCAAAGTATTTTAAAAAATAATTTAATTTAACATTTTAAATAGACTGCAGCAATTAACATCGGTCAGAATCTCTTCTAAATTACATTATTTTGTTCAGAATCAGGGAGAATCTTAATTTATCCAGAATCGTGCAGCTCTGCGATATATAATGTGCGTTTCCTTCACAGGTTTGGTTTTAAATTTCATAAACGGTGGTATTCGTTTATATCTGTAGACACCCTGATGATGTTTCTTGGCGTTGCTGTCGGATCCATATCGTCTGTTTGCAAATCCTGCACCGAAATTGCGACTGAATTACCAAATAATCCATACAAACAAATAATGAGACTTTTCACATAGTTGAAAAAAAATAAACTTTTCTAGCATTAGGATCCTGTGGAAGGTTCTGTTATTTTTACTAAATCGCTCTTCACTCTCTCTCACTATTCACTAACGCGTCAGTGGGTGGCGCTAAAGACACGATGATGTAGAAGTAGGCGTCGGTTTTCTTCTGTAAAGGCTGCACTGAAATGACTCTTCAAAGCAGTTTGGATTTTGAAACGTCCAGGATAAGAACCTCTTAACTGTCTAAAATTCAAGGGAAATTTGATTTCCCAGTTCACGACCCCTTTAAAGGAGAATAATGTCAAATGCCTTCAATTCGAAATCTTGCGGTCCCCAGACTGTTGTTGTGTTTTCTGCGCTTGTCTCTGCAGGCGATGCTGGACGTGGTGGCGAATGAAGGCTGGCTGGTGTCTGCGCTCAGCATTTGCAACCTCGTGCAGATGATCGTACAGGCCAGATGGCTTCAGGATTCCTCCCTGCTCACACTCCCTCACATTGAGAAGCAGGACCTCTATGTCTTCAGGTAATTAAATGTCATTGGTCCGATCACCCGTCATCTGCATGTGTCAATCAACTATACCGCTCACAGAAAACTGCTGACCTGTTACCAACATCACTATTACTAGAGATCTTTCCATATTAAAACGGTTGCGATATTGAGTTTGTGGCTAAATCTTTTACAGCACTTAAACTGCATATGATAATTCATACTCGGAAAGTAAAACTGAAGTGACATTTCTTGCATTACACGATTCCTCAATTAAATATCGGGTTAAATTAAATAGCTGAAGTGTCCACGGACAGCGTTATTAGATCATTTTCTAAAGCCTCACCATATAATAAACTATTAAAATACAGTATATCAGAGTGATGTCATTTACAATCCTACACTAACACAGAATTCATCAGGTTCTAAATATGAAACTGAATTATTAAACGCAATTTCAAAATAAAAGTTTAGATGTCCACGTATTCTTGCTCAAGAAATTACCGTGGCTGTAGCATTTCATTGTGAAGAAGAAGAAGAAGAAGAAGAAGTCGACGCTTGATGAAATGTTGTTTGTCCCCCTCAATATCTCTGGCCCAGTATTATTGAAAAGTGCATATTTACAGATGTGGCCATTTTCAGGGTTGGGGAGTAATGAAATACAAGTAACTTAGTTTCGTATTTTAAATACAAAATTTGAGTAACTGTATTTCATTACAGTTTCATTTTAAATGGGTGGTAATCAGATTACAGTTACATCTGAAAAGTGTTTTAGATTACCAAAGTGATTACTTTGAGTTTTAATGTCATTTAAACAGCGATTGGTGATTCTCTGACTCTGACCGTCTGAAAAAGAGTTAAGATTCATGTTTTCAACTGTTTTCATGTTTTGTGAGTCATTTTATAATTCACTCGTCACTGCAACTTTTTCTCACTATTTGTTTTTTTCCCTCACAATTGTGAGTTTGTGTTTCACAATTCTGACTTCTTTTTCTCAGAATTGCGAGATTTAAACTCACAATTACAAGTTATAAAGTCAGAATTGGGAGAAATAAACTTGCAATACTGACTTTTTTCTTGCAATTGTGAATTTAGTGTGAGTTTATATCTCATAATTCTGACTTTTCTCAATATTGCGAGTTTATATCTCATAATTCTGACTTTTCTCAATATTTTCAGTTTATATCTCATAATTCTGACTTTTCTCAATATTGTGAGTTTATATCTCATAATTCTGACTTTTCTCAATATTTTCAGTTTATATCTCATAATTCTGACTTTTCTCAATATTGTGAGTTTATATCTCATAATTCTGACTTTTCTCAATATTGCGAGTTTATATCTCATAATTCTGACTTTTCTCAGTATTGTGAGTTTATATCTCATAATTCTGACTTTTCTCAGTATTGTGAGTTTATATCTCATAATTCTGACTTTTCTCAATATTTTCAGTTTATATCTCATAATTCTGACTTTTCTCAATATTTTCAGTTTATATCTCATAATTCTGACTTTATAACTCACAATTGCAACTTTATATCACTCAATTCTGAGGGAAAAAGTCAGAATTGTGAGATAAAAACTTGCAATGACCTTTTTTGTGTTTGTTTCACACTTATTAGTATTCCAAAGTATTCTAAAGTATTTAGATTAAGTTACTAAACTTGAGTAATGTAACAAAATACGTTACAAATGACTTTTTAAAGCATGTATTTTGTAATCTGTAGTGAAATGCATTTTAAAAGTAACCTACCCAGCCCTGGCCATTTTGCACCAATTACACAAGCATATTGTGTTCATTACTCCCACCCACATTAATCACGATTATAACTATGAGGGCGTCCTTGGGAAATTATTCTACCCTAGAAGAGGTACCAAACAGTTTGAGCACTAATGCTCCAGTGCACAAAGAGCTTGTGATCCAGCTCAAGTTACGAGATGTTCGTCCATTCCTGCTGCACAGCTGAGGTCACGAGGTTTGATCGAGGGTGACCCACAGGTGCTCCTGAGGACAGCTGTGACCACAGCATCTGTGTGGCCGTCCATTGTTCTGCTGTTAGCGTCAGGTCGCTTCGCCTCACAGATTTAATGTTTGCTGCTCAGTCTTATCCCTACAGCATCGGTCACATGACACCTGCTGTATGTCCAACCGGAAAAACTCACGGGAATGTGATAAGCAACTTTCAGTTTGACGTGTTGCTGTTGAACACTGGGATAAAAACAACCCTGGGTTGGGTTAAATATTTGACCACCCTGCTGGGTCGTTTCATTTAACTTTAAAATGACTGTATGTCTGGATTAAAATGAACCCAAAGTATGTTGGAAATTAAATATCAGACACATAATTACTAGAGGCAACAATAATAATCAATAGGTGAACATTTATTAATAAGCAATTGAATAAATGTTTAATATTTAATGTATTAAACATATTAATAAATGTTCATTTCCAACCTATTTTGGCTTCATTTTAATCCAGACATACAGTCATTTTTTTAACAATAGTATAATTAAATAAATCTACCCAGCAGCTAGGTCAAACATTTAACCCAACCGCTGGGTTTGTCCATTTTTAACCCAATTTGAGTTGTTTTTAACCCAGTGAACGGCATCATACATCATATAGAGACTCCCTGTGGAGCAGCCATGAGATCTGACGTGTGAATATGTTTGCCGGCGGGTACGCTCTAAAAACCGCCGGGTTCAAAACAACCGAGAATCTGTTTACACTGTGCAAACAGCGGCTCTTGTTGGGCCACTCAAGGTTTTAAAAGGATGTGATCGTGAGGCTCGCAGACGCCGGTTCGAGTCCGCCTTTTGCAGAGCGTACATTTATTTTCAATAAAAATTAAACTAATATTCTACAAGTGAACTGCGAACAAGTTTACTAATATTAAAAGTGTTTCTTGGGTAGGGTTAGGGAGGGGTTTTATTCTCCCAATAAGGCAGAATCCATTTAATAATTTTAATAAATATAATCATTTACACTCTGATATCAGTGCATCCTGTTAATGTACAAAAATATCTGCCACTGTGAAGTATAGACAGCATCTAATTAATATTTACTCTTATTGCAAAGAACTGATACTTTCACATGGTGTAAATAGAATATCACTAAGAAAATGCTGCTATTGTCACTTAGTGTAAATATCCACTGCCTAAAATCAACTCAAGTTGGGTTGAAAATAGACAACCAAGCTGTTGGGTTAAATGATTGATCGACCGACTGGGTCTGAAAATGACTGTATTGTTGCTAATAAGCAATTTAATAAATGTTCGTTTATTAAACATTAATCATCTCATAATTCTGACTTTTCTCAATAGTGTGAGTTTATATCTCATAATTCTGACTTTTCATCTCATAATTCTGACTTTTCATCTCATAATTCTGACTTTTCTCAATATTGCGAGTTTATATCTCATAATTCTGACTTTTCTCAATATTGCGAGTTTATATCTCATAATTCTGACTTTTCTCAATATTGTGAGTTTATATCTCATAATTTTGACTTTTCTCAATATTGCGAGTTTATATCTCATAATTCTGACTTTTCTCATTATTGCGAGTTTATATCTCATAATTCTGACTTCTCAATATTGTGAGTTTATATCTCATAATTCTGACTTTTCTCAATATTGTGAGTTTATATCTCATAATTCTGACTTTTCTCAATATTGCGAGTTTATATCTCACAATTCTGACTTTTCTCAATATTGTGAGTTTATATCTCATAATTCTGATTTTTATCAATATTTTCAGTTTATATCTCATAATTCTGACTTTTCTCAATATTGTGAGTTTATATCTCATAATTTTGACTTTTCTCAATATTGTGAGTTTATATCTCATAATTTTGACTTTTCTCAATATTGTGAGTTTATATCTCATAATTCTGACTTTTCTCAATATTGTGAGTTTATATCTCATAATTTTGACTTTTCTCAATATTGTGAGTTTATATCTCATAATTCTGACTTTTCTCAATATTGTGAGTTTATATCTCATAATTCTGACTTTTCTCAATATTGTGAGTTTATATCTCATAATTCTGACTTTTCTCAATATTGTGAGTTTATATCTCATAATTTTGACTTTTCTCAATATTGTGAGTTTATATCTCATAATTTTGACTTTTCTCAATATTGTGAGTTTATATCTCATAATTCTGACTTTTCTCAATATTGTGAGTTTATATCTCATAATTTTGACTTTTCTCAATATTGTGAGTTTATATCTCATAATTCTGACTTTTCTCAATATTGTGAGTTTATATCTCATAATTCTGACTTTTCTCAATATTGTGAGTTTATATCTCATAATTCTGACTTTTCTCAATATTGTGATATTAATGTTCGTTTTTAACCCAGCATCTCCCAGTAGAATGACCAAAATCTCTCAGATATATGAAACGCACAGTTTCTCCCTCTTTTATTTGTGCACTAGCGACCTTATTGACTATTTCAAAGCAGTCTTCACTTTCTCTTCTCCTCCGCCCGAGCCCGAGCACATCCTAACACGTCGTCACAGAGAGAGGCGAGTGTTCACTTCCCGCCGGCGGTGTTAAAGGGGCGCAGCGCGTCTCACCTGTGGCTGGCTGATCGTGACGGTGTAACGTGGCTTAGCGTCTAATCCTGCCGCCATCTCTTATCTGACTCCGCAAACACCGCCGGCATCACTCATCAGCTCCGAGCGCAGCCCTCAAACCGCCTCTCACATGCACACACTAACATCATCGGCGTTGGATTTTCTCTCGGCCGTAACACATTTCAGTGCGGCCGCGTCCCGCGGCGAGTGTAATTTGGTGGAAACACAATAAAAATGGTAAGAGAGGGATCAGGCCGGGCAGGATCCATCATGCTGTGACAGCAGGAAACAGAGCTCAGCCAACCCTTGCGTGATTGAAGGAAGCGTCACGTGACCGTCTTTTCCCTCGACAGGAGGTGGAGCGGCAGAGGT
This sequence comes from Zacco platypus, assembly GCA_038088235.1. NCBI lineage: Eukaryota > Metazoa > Chordata > Actinopteri > Cypriniformes > Xenocyprididae > Zacco > Zacco platypus. Next base: position 34,461,736 of record CM076077.1, read on the forward strand.
GCGAGGGGCGGAGGTGGCTTTCGAGGACCAATCGAGGGGCTTCCCGAGCTGATCGCCGCCTGCGACGGGAAAGAGGACAACTTCGCGTCGATGGTGAAGGAGGTGTTGCAGCCCAATCAGATCTCTCAGGTGGGTCATCTTACTCAAAGCAAACTGCATTTCTCGACACGTCGAACGTTTGTGAAACACGAGAGTGGGGACGAATCGCCTCTTAACAACATAAACATTCAAATAAATTCGGATTCCTCAGGCGGCGGCGTGTGATTTGCGGCGAGCGGCAGACGGTCACGGTGGTCTCAGGTAGCACCGAGATCTCCAATTACCTCCCAAATGAGAGGGTTTAGAGCTCCAATCTAAGTGCTAATTGCAGCGGTAATGCGAGCGTCCGCGCCCAGCGTCGAGCCCAGCGCCCGTTCCCCATCAGTATTCCAGCGAACCCCCCTTCCTCTCGGCCCTGCTAATTAAATAAGCACATGCGCCGCCGCGTCCTCGCCTCATTCAGCGAGGAAGCGTAATCCTTGCATAAATAGCTGTGGCGGGGTGATCGACAGCGCTTTTTCCCCATGTGTCTTGTGCTAACAGAGCCGTGGTGAGCGAACGCCCTCTGCGCTTTCTGACGCTTGTGTTCACGGTTGATTTCGTTTTCTACTGTATATATACTTCTGCTCACAAAGACGGCTTTTATCAATACAGTAGAAACAGTGAAATGTTATTACATTAAAAAATCATCTGTTTTCTATGTGAAAATATAGTAATTTATTCCTGAATTTACTCCAGTCTTCAGAGTCACATGATGTTCTGATGTGATGATTTGATGTTGCGTCTCATTTTTGTGGAAAACATGCTGCGTTTTTTTCTCTGATGGATAGAAAGATCAGCGAACGACAGCATTATTTAAATCTAGGTCACATGTTATAATAATACACAGTTTATGAATCGTTTTCAAACTATTAGTTTATTAATTGTAGTCTTTGTCTTGGTAATATATTAGTAGGCTTTATACAAATAATGTGTTCTTCATTCATTGTGACTGAGATTATGGTTTAATAATTATCTCATGAATAAAGAGTGAAATAATAATGTTTTTATTGATTTCTATCTAAACCATAACTGATGTTTTTAACGTGAATCCATGAATATTTGCATTTTTTACCACACATACTTTACTTGCATATTCACAGCATTATGATATGAATTTATTTTAATATATTATATATATTTTATAATATATATGTGCGAATGTGAATATTTCACATTTCTGTTTCTGTATGGTACATTTCATCATACTCATAACTGTTGCATATGAATATAATACAAATAACATATAATACATATAAATACACAGAATCAAGGAGGCCAGTTTTAGTTTCATGAACACGTTAAAAGTTATTCAATTTATGCTCAATGTATTTGTAAACATTTTAGGAACACTGAATATTAATGCAATTAAATCTTGATTTAAAGCACTTAATTAATGACAATTTTGTGACTTAATCTGAAGTGAGAAATATTCATAACCATTAACGACTTCTTCACTACTGTATTAAATACTGTACATCACTTATCTGATTAATAAACATAAAGCCCATCATCGAACCCTTCTCTCCCATGAGCTCATTAAACAATAATGATTGCGTTAATTACAGTGACAATGAATGAAGAACTGTGTGTTTTCAGACTATCAGTATATTAACAATTTATAAACTTATTGTTTTCAAATGATTCATGAGTACTTTGTTACTGTACTAATGTCACTTTTGATACTGTGTGTATACATATATATTATAACCCAACATTTATCATGTTTCCCACAAACATATTACGCAGCACAACTGTTTTCAACATTGATAATAATCATCAGATCATCATGATTTCTGAAGGATCATGTGACTCTGAAGACTGCAGTGATGATGCTGAATTCAGACGTGTTCCAGTTATTGAAGCTCTTGAGCAGTAGAGTATTATGTCCTTTTGGAAGCGTGTGTCCTGTACGTGGAGCTGATTGTGTTGTCCCGTCAGGCGTGGATGTTTGTGAGTCACCTGCCCGTGGTGGAGGTGGGCGTGAGCGTGAAGGGCTGGTGGGAGGGATGCGGGGAGCAGACGGAGCGCACGCTCCCCACCAACGTCACCAACATCCGGGACGAGTCCGGCTGGCAGCCGCTGCACGCCGATCAGGAGTACGTCCTCCAGGTGTCCCTGCGCCGCCTCAACGCCGGCCAGAGGGTGAGTCCGTCCGCACGCAGAACGAGCGCTTTTCCGTTTCCTTTCCCTGCCTTTCCATTCACGTGTGCTCCGCTGGTTTCAGAGGAAGCAGGACAGCAGGGCACAGGCGCCACGCTTTCCCAAACCCAAAGACGAAGGCTGGTTTCTGGTTCTCGGGGAGGTTGAGAAAAAAGAACTGCTGGCGATCAAGCGCGTGGGATTCATCCGCGGCCGCAGCAGCGTGTCCGTGGCCTTCTACACGCCGGAGAAGACGGGGAGGTAAGCGCCGTCCGCTGGTACTGTTCTCAGTCGTATCTGCAGTCGTGACGTGTCGTCTTCCTGCAGGTGCATCTACACGCTGTACCTGATGAGCGACAGCTACCTGGGCCTGGACCAGCAGTACGACCTGCATCTGAACGTCATCCCGGCCAGCATCGCCGCGCAGGTCAACAGCGAAATATCAGACGGCAGACCGGCCCGGAAGTGACCGCTTCAAACCTTTTGTTTGGCTCGGGATGTTAATTTGCTCCGCGATTCTTTTTTTTTTAAGTTCTGTTCTGGTGTTTGTCGTTCAGTTAAACGGAGATGCGAAGCTGAAGAGTGTGTTCACGCTCTCCGCCTTGTTTTTTACTCCTATTACTGATTTTCACTTTGCTTTTTTAGTTCGAACTATATTTGTTGAATGAAAAATATAAATATAGAAAATAAAAATCTTTTTTTTTTCTTCTGAACTTATGGAAATGTTCTGTTTGAAGAGCGATGTTGTTGAATATGTAAAATAAAAACGCATCACAGTTTTTCATGCGCTTCTGATTGTTTGTTTTTCTCGTCTGCTCTTATGATTATTTCTGCCATGATTATAAAGATTATTGCAGATATTAAAGTAGCACATCTAATACGTTTAAGCATATTGTTTTATTGAGGGTTCGAGGATTTATTTTCATTCTGAAACATGAGCTGGAAGGAAATGAAGGACTGTGTTCCTGTGAAAAACACTCACAAATAAATACACCTCCAGATAAAAAATAAAAAAAATGCTGGGTTAAAAACAACCCAGTGGTTGAGATGTTTGACCCAACCTGCTGGGTAGTTTTATTTAACTCAACTATTGTTTAAAAATTAGGTAACACTTTATTTTACAGTGTCATTGTTACATGTATTTACTATAGTAATAACTAAAAATTATGCATAATTACATGCAATTACACCTAAACCAAACCCTCATCCTAACCCTACAGTAAGAACATGTAGTTAATTGTCATTACTCAGTTCTTAAATGTATAATTACACTGTAACACTGACACCTTAAAATAAAGTGTAACCAAAAATCACTGTATTTATTGTTTAAAATGAACCCAAAGTATGTTGGAAATTAAAAATCAGACGCATAATTACTAGAGGCAACAATAATAATCAATTGGGTTCATTTTTAAACAATCGTTGAGTTAAATAAACTGAGTTTGTCCATTTTCAACCCAACTTGGGTTGTTTTTAACCCAGCATCTTTTAGATTGTATCTTAAGACACTGTGACTATAATCAATTATTTCCTGTGAATAATGTTGCGTTAAGACCGCAGACTTGCTTATAAACGAAACCCGACGCCGTAACGGCGAAATTAAAAACCCTAATGGTTTAATTGTTTTAAAGCGTTGATTTATCCGCTGTGGTTTTAATGGCGCTGGTTTTGAGTCCCTGCTGAGGACTTCATATATTGTAAAGTATCTTCGATTGTTCTCTTTTCCACTGACGCCGTTTAATCAGCAGCAAATTCAGGCTTTAGGAAAAGGTTAAAGCTGCACAAGCGTTTCGTGTGCGGGGCTCATCCGCCCTGATTTTCTCCTGCTACAGGTGATTTCCTGTTACAGACACAGACTGAGACGCACAGCAGACAGAAGAGCGTTTGACATTCACATTTCTCACATCAACATCTGCTGCAGAACAAAAATCTCGCGTTTTTTTCCTTAAAAATGTGGATTTTTATCAAAATAACATCTTAAATCTATTATTAGTATGATTATTATTGTATTGGATGTCACACTGATATCACAGAAAAGGCTTGATATATAATATAATATCCGATGGAAGCTGTAGTCACACACTGGAGAGAGTGTCCGCGGCTCTGATGGAGAGAAGAGCGGGATTTATTCCCATGATCACGATCCGCTGCCTGATGTCGCCGTGTTTGCGTTCAGTGTCGTGTACCTTTACAAAACAACACGGACGCATTATGTGCATGTATTACACATTTATAGATGTTGGTGTGTATTTATTAAATATTGTAGTCATATTTTATGTATATGCTGGATATATTTTAGGTTATTGATCAGTTTAAAAAAAAAAAATGCTGGGTTAAAAACAGCCCAAGTTGAGTTGAAAATGGACAAACCCAGTGATTGAGTTGTTTTGACCCAGCGGTTGGGTTAAATGTTTGCTGGGTAGTTTTATTTAACTCAACTATTGTTTAAAAATGACTGTATGACTGGATTAAAATGAACCCAAAATATGTTGGAAATTAAAAATCAGACTCATAATTACTAGAGGAAACAATAATAATCAGAAGATGAACAATTGAATAAATGTTTGTCGTTTAATTATAATTCATTAAACATATGAATAAATGTTCATTTCTAATCTATTTTGGGTTCATTTTAAACAATAAATACAGTCATTTTTAAACAATAGTTGAGTTAAATAAAACTACCCAGCAGGTTGGGTCAAACAATTCAGTTGCTGGGTTTATCCATTTTTAACCCAATTTTTAGAACGTACAAATAATATAAATTATTATAAATATCAATATGAAAAATAACATTTTAATGCAAATATTATCTGTGAATAGTTAAAAATGTTAATTTCCCAACTGGATGGTAATAATATTCTAATATTTTGAAACCATAAAACATGTGTCTATATTTAACCCAACTAGGGTTGTTTTAACCCAGCATTTTTTTTTAGTGATTAATGCTCTAAAGAAGAATAATTTGGCGACAATTCCACTATTTTAAAGCAATAAAGCTTTGTTTTAATTAAGTCTGTTTGCCATAGATAGATAGATAGATAGATAGATAGATAGATAGATAGATAGATAGATAGATAGATAGATAGATAGATAGATAGATAGATAGATAGATAGATAGATAGATGAGCTTTGAATGCAGATATTATTCATAGCGCGTTATGGGTCAGAGGTCAGCGTTTCTAACAAATCGTGATTTCTCCTGGAGCGGCCGCTCGTGAATGGGATCCAATGGGAAAATCCTGTGTGCTCCTTCAGTGTCCAATGAGCTGAGATCAGGGGAGGGTCCGCGCGCTGCCCAGACAGACAGAACGAGACTTCAGCGAACTCTCCTCCAAACACGATCCTCCTGGACTCCAAGATGTTCCCCGTGTCTGCGGAGGAATCCGGCGTGAATTGATCGGGATATGTGTGGATGTGGACGCGCGAGGACGGCGCGAGCTCTGTGAGGTGAGAAGACCCGCGGCTAAAAGTCGAAACCTAAAAGTTTTACCTCAGCAGAAAATATGATGTTATAAAGGCAAAATGACGTGCTTAAAATCGAGCAGAAATCCGTCGCAGTTTATATGACCATAAACGTCAATTTAAGATTAATAAATAAAGTTTTTTTTTTCTTTCTTTTCCTCAAAAGACTCGTGCAAGTGTGAGGAGAAGTGAATATCCCGCGCATCTGATGGAAGGAAGTTTCCCAATGAAGAGATTCTGGGCCCGGGTGGACTGACACGAGCTCGTGACCATGACGCTGCGCGTGTAGGACATCTCAGGAACATCTCAGGAACATCTCACAAGAGCTGGGAACTGGCAATGGCGGGAACGCTTTCGGGACGGTAGAAGTGCTCGAGATCTGACGCACGCGGCGAGACTGACGCGAGCAGACGGTGACAGACATGAAGGAGAAGTCGAAGAACGCGGCGCGGACGCGTCGGGAGAAGGAGAACAGCGAGTTTTACGAGCTGGCCAAACTCCTGCCTCTGCCCTCGGCCATCACCTCACAGCTGGACAAAGCCTCTATCATCAGACTGACCACCAGCTACCTGAAGATGAGGATAGTGTTCCCTGAAGGTACGGCGTGGGATCAGTTCTGGACGTCGTCTTCTGCGCTCACGAAATCTGGGAAACTTGACGTCATTATTATGTTCTTGTCAGCTTTTACAATAATAATAATAATGATAATAATAATAATAATAGCAGCCTATTATTATTATTATCATTGTTGTGCTCTTGTTAAAAATAGCCGCTTCAGAGAGTTTTCTTATTATCATTATTGTATTTTAATTTAGACGTGTAAGCTTGAAACAGCATTAATTTACAATTGGATCTCGAGCACATCATTTTCAGGAAAAATAAGGACCTTCAGAAATCTTCATCGAACATCTCCCGCCAAAGCGGAAGGAAAAATAGGAATTAAGACTTTATTTATAAAAACGAGCGAAAACATTCGGGTCGTTGCGGCCTGCCACAATACTGCATTTTTATTAGTTGTTAGGCTATTATTATTAATTATTATTATTATTTAATAAGCTGCAAATAACTATTCTTTCTCGCATTTTATTAACGTAAAAAGGGATTTCCGTGACCTTTATTAAAGCAAGGAGATCGAATGTAAGTTATTATTGTCCACTTTCTGTTCTGAGTGACTGGACACAAAACAAACATTATCGACATTTATTATTGTTATTATTATTATTATTATTATTATTATTTAAAAAGGAAAAAATAAAAATAAATAAAAGCGGAATGTCATCACTCAGCGCGGGTTTAGATCATGTGACAGTTATAAACACCGACATTTCATCAGTCAGAAGCTCATCGGCTAAACTCATCGTTTTTAGCATCATCAAAAGAAAAAAAAACAGATTAAACAGAGTAAATAAATACATAAACACACATTCAACAGCCTGACAGGATCGTGTAAGCTTTATTTTCACCTGCGCGCGCGCTTGTTTATCTCTTAAATAGGCCTGTTCTCTGCGTTTAAGAATATTTTGAAGAAGGAGAAATATATTATGAATTATAGACCTATTATGTATTTCTCATAATATAATAAATGCGATTTAAAATGTTTGGAACGAAGTTGAATTCTCTCACAGCAGATGAAGAGAGTCGGCGGTGAAGGAACAGACCGCCATCTTCTCTGACTCTGAACATTCGTGTGAATTATATTATTGTTATTATTATTATGTTATTCGGCTCGCAGTGAGCGCGCGGAACAGGTAGACTACAGATTCAAAGAATCCTGAGGTAAAAGCGCGCGTCTGAGCCGCGGGAGCGCGCCATATGCTGAACTCATCACTTGCGGGAATAAATGTTTTTAATGTGGATGAAAGTCGCGCGGGTTAAAGGTCAGCGAGGTCAGAGTAAAGACAGCTCGAATGTAGTGCTCGAGGAAATGAGACAGTAAAGTTTTATTAGAAAATGAAGGGAAGGTGAAGGTGGTTTTATGGTGGTTATTTATTGCTCGGCTGTGAAGGGAAAAATGGTGACGGACACACTGTCAAATAATTCTCGAATATTCTCTTTCTGTTCGTGTGGATAGTTTGTTTTGTTTTTTTTCGCTCAGGTTTGGTTGCAGTAATTTTGAAGTACATCATTCGAAAATTAAAAATGGTCGACGGTTATTTGTAAGGTCAATTTGGCCTATGTTAGAGAATAAAATAGGCAGGCAGCGGGAATGTGGAGATAAATATTAACGCGTTCACAGACGAATTAAAACGAGTTCTGGTGTCTGAATCTTTTATTACTCGTGTAAAGTTGGTGATTCTCCTCAGGATCCGTCGGCGCGCGCGCGATAGAGGCATAAATCGCGCCCGCGGGAACATGTTTTGAGAACTATTATTATTGCTTCAACGCTTATTATTATTTAATGAGAATTATTATTATTTAATAATGTTATTTTATTTTTTTATAACATGAAATTGAATTTAGAAAGCTCGATTGAATTATAGAATTCTCTTAATCTTAACATTGTATTTTGTTTATTTCTTAAAGTAGCAAGAGAGTGACTTTTTCCCCATCTAAAATTCCCTTTTTCTATCTATCTAAAATTCCCATGTTTCCACGAAAAGAAAAGCGCAAATATTTTTCAGGAGCGACGCGATTGTTTCTGCTGGATAAACGCGGAGTCCGTGTGTGTTTAATATTAACGCTTTCGCTTTGATCCGGTGTTTGTTTTCGTGTGATTTGCATCTCAATGCGGATTGTGTTTGTCACACTGTTTGCTTTATCGAGTTCCAGCAATACTCCTCATTTACATTCAGCGTGTTTACAGTCAATTCAGTGTTAAAATATTGACTAACTGACCGTCACAGGATTATTATTATTGCTGCTGCTGTTATTATTATTATTATTATTATTTTGCGCGGCTGTTGTAGAATTGTATTAACGAAAGCACGTTAGAGACATTTGATTTTACGCAGTTATCGGGTTTAATTTGGCTCCTTTTAGTAGACTATCCTGTTGGATTTTCCCTATTTTTATTTGTTAATAAACGGAGGGTTTTTGTTTTTAGGTCTTGGGGAATCTTGGGGTCACGTGAGTCGCGCGAGCTCTCTGGACAATGTGGGCCGAGAGTTAGGATCACATCTGCTTCAGGTACACAAAAACATACTTATATAATATTACAAATTATAACTCGTTATTATTATATAATACAGGATCATTCTGATGTCAAATGATGAAACTGTTCTATCGAACTCTTTTGAATGATTGTTTAGATTTGTGAATTCAGTTCGGGTTGCATCGCTTGTTCTATAGAAATCAAGAGTTGAATTTGTTTTAAGTGTAACTTGTGTATATATTTAGTACATATAATTTAATATCCTTAAATATTTTTCTTTTATAAATGCATCTATGTATCTATTTGTAAAAACATGAAGTAAAATGTTGTGTGTTGTAAGGCTGTAGTAATTGATTTAAAAGAGCTGTAATGATGTAAATTAACACATGCATTAATTTTCTTCAGACTTTGGATGGCTTCATTTTTGTGGTGGCTCCTGATGGAAAAATCATGTACATTTCAGAAACCGCATCAGTGCATTTAGGCTTGTCGCAGGTAAAGTGCATATTTTGGTATTCGCTCTGTTTATAACTCTATTTATATTCAGGCTGTAGGTCACAATGTTTCTGGCAGCTTTGACAAGAAGAAATTTTAACAGGTAGAGCTGACGGGGAACAGCATTTATGAATACATCCACCCCGCTGACCACGACGAGATGACCGCAGTGCTGACCGCTCACCAGCCGTATCATTCACACTTCGTCCACGGTGAGACATCGTCACGAATGCGTCTCTCACGGTCATCTTCCCTCAGAGCGCTGCTTCACCTTCTCCTGCTTCTTTTTCCAGAATATGAGATGGAAAGATCGTTCTTTTTGAGAATGAAATGCGTCCTCGCTAAGAGAAACGCTGGCTTGACGTGTGGAGGATACAAGGTAGAGTTTCATTCCTTCATCAAAACTGCATAAAAGTATCTTTATGCTTGAGAGTTATTGGGAGAAAAGCATAAAGGATTTAGTTTTAATTCATTTTAATTGCATCTTATGAATTAAGCGAACACTTTATCACTATAATAACCCGTTAAACATATCGCACGACCATTTAAGACGGAGTCAAGAGTTCTATAGAACCTGTTTGTGGTGGTTCTGTTCAGAAAGCACCTGTATATTCGCTCTTTACGCGTAAGTCAAGGCATGGAGATCCGATCATGTGTTTCTGATCAGGTGATTCACTGCAGCGGCTATCTGAAGATCCGTCAGTACAGTTTGGACATGTCTCCGTTCGACGGCTGCTATCAGAACGTGGGTCTGGTGGCCGTGGGTCACTCGCTCCCCCCCAGCGCCGTCACCGAGATCAAGCTCCACAGCAACATGTTCATGTTCAGAGCCAGCCTGGACATGAAGCTCATCTTCCTGGACTCCAGGTACCGTGAAATATAGATATCCGTGGACACATGTTACTGTTATTCATATGAGATAATTTCAGAAATGGGGCCTGAAGATTTTTTTAGTTAACAGTGATACAGGAGTTATTCATCTTTCTTGACATTATTTAATAATAATAATAATAATAATAAATATTGCTAGTTCTAGCAATAAAGTCCATTAAATAATATTAACTTTCGATTTTAACAATCTGCTAGTAAATTCTGACATTAACACAAAAGCTTTTTTCACTGTTAGTTCATGTTAAAATTGTAACCTTCTTGGAATTTGTTACTATTTCATTGCAAATTGTATTAAAAGCACAACAATTTGAGTAAAACGATGAAATTTGAAAACTGAACGTCAGAGCATCGGAGGTTTTTGGCAAGCGAGAAAACATGTAAATAAAGCAAGGCAATGTTTTCAGAATACTTTTATAGAAAAATACTGTTTCCGTTCTGGTCATTTCTTTGTAATTATTTATGAAAATTACTGAGTGAATATTGTTTGTACACCAATTAATGTTAATTCATCTGAGATGACAGAATGTCACTAATTTGATTTTGGATTTGATTAGTGAGCAAGGATGAAAATCTTTCTTGTTTTATTGATTTATTTTGATTTAATTATTTTATTTTATTTTCAAAGTGGGCAGACTTTTGGACTGTTGAAAATGGAGAAACCCAGCAGCAATTGGGTTGTTTTGACCCAGCGGTTGGGTTAAATATTTGACCAACCTCCTGGGTAGTTTTATTTAACGCAACTATTGTTCCAAAATGACTGGATTAAAATAAGTTGAAAATTAAAAATCAGACACATAATTACTAGAGGCAGTCAAAAGGTGAACGTTTATTAATAATCAATTTAACAGTAAGTTTAATTACTATTCATTAAACCTATGAATAATTAAATATTATATTAAATATTAATAAATGTTAATTTTGGGTTCGTTTTAAGCCAGCAATACAGTAGTTTTTAAACAGCAGTTGAGTTAAATAAAACATTTAAAACAACCCAGTTGCTGCATTTGTCCATTTTCAACCCAACTTGTGTTGATTTTAACCCAGAACGTATACAGCTCTGGAAAAAATTAAGAGACCACTGCATATTTTTTGTTATTTTGACCAGTTGTTGCTTTTGGCAAATAAATGCTCTAAATTACAATATTTTTATTTGGAATTTGGGAACAATGTCAGTAGTTTATAGAATAAAACAAAAATGTTAATTTTACCCAAACACATACCTATAAATAGTAAACCCAGAGAAACTGATAATTTTGCAGTGCTCTCTTAATTTTTTCCAGAGCTGTATATGCATTCTGTAAAATTCTGTGTTCAGAAACGGAGCCTCCTCTGTGATTGTGTAAATGCAGCTTTGTTTATACTATATTTCTGCAGCTGTGTTTAGCGAGACACGTTTGCACGTCGGGCTTTACGTCTAACCAGATTTGTCCGGCGCTCGCACGTGCCAGTGTGTGGACAGGTGTTTGTGCTCACGCCAGCACCATTGTCATTGGCTTCTGTGTTTGTGTTTGTCAGGGTTGCGGAGCTCACTGGCTACGAGCCGCAAGACTTAATAGAGAAGACACTTTATCATCACGTCCACAGCTGTGACACTTTCCATCTCCGCTGCGCGCACCACTTGTGTGAGTTAGGTTTGTTTTTCCTCATTCCTCTGGTCACGTCCCCTTTACAGCATCTAATAATAACAGCAGCTTTAGCGACGCCGGCGCTACGAGCGCATCCCTCACCGTCACGTCTTCAGGGCACGACTGAGCGCGGTAATTGATAATTCCACATTACAGGAGATGAATATGATTTCCCTGCCTCCACATACTGCTTTGAGCATGAACTTCGATTAAACATCCAATCTATTAGTAACTCAATTAGTGAGGCAGATTTTTTCCAGCATGTTTTAGTCCTTAAAAAAAACACACAATTTTCATGTATCTATTGTTTTATCTATTTCATTCCTGATTGCAGCTCAACACAGCTTATTAAGAGACACAATATTTGACATTATTTGCTATAAATAGTTATTAGGCTGTGAGAGAAACGGTTTAAACATGCAAATGGAAGCAGTAATTAGCTTTTAGTGAATTAAAAGGTTTTAATGAACCACTCGTAAGGCTAGATATATATATAATGTGTGTATATATGTGTTTATATATATTGTTTATATGTATATATATATAATTCACAGTTTTGCTGATGGAAGTAAACAACAAATTAATGAATCGTTTTTCACCAGAGCAAGATATGTGATGTGAAAGTGTCAGAAATGTTCTTGAATTGTGTTTTTCTCTCTGTAGTGCTGGTAAAAGGACAGGTCACCACAAAATACTACCGGTTCCTGGCGAAGCAGGGCGGGTGGGTGTGGGTTCAGAGTTACGCCACCATCGTACACAACAGCAGATCGTCCAGACCTCACTGCATCGTCAGCGTCAACTACGTCCTCACGTGAGTTCAGCCTCCTCCCGTCCAGAGACGCGTGTCACCAAAGCTGTTTATAGCGTGATGTGCTCTTGTCTGGTTCATCGCTTTGCAACATTAAATTATATTTTAGAATTATATAAAAGGTCACGTATTTATGATCAGTTTTAATAGTTACAGGTTTTTCAAACAACATTCTGAGTAAATACATTTATGGCAGATCAACGTAGTCTGTTCAGCTGAATATAAATAATATATATATAGAATATAAACTCCTGATGACAATTTAATTGTGATACATTTTAAATCTAATTTATATCCAAAGCTGAATGACTCCAGTCTTCAGTGTCACATGATCCTTCAGAAATCATGATATGATGATTTGATGCTCAAGAAACATTTATGATTATATTAATCAGCATTTATTTGAAATGGAAATCTTTCGCAACATTGTAAATGTCTTTACTGTCACAACACAGACGAATGCATGTGAGTAAAAGTATTCATTTCTTTAAAATAAAAGCATTTTATGTTACGAACCCCTAACTTTTCAACTGCATGTGAACGTATATTTTCAAATTGCTTAATTTGTTTGCACTGTAACATAATTTCCAAATTTCCCATAATGCAATTCAAAACACATATACAGTAGTGTCCGAAAGTGATGTCAAAAGTTCACCTTTTATTCTAATCTTTTTAAAAATGTATTAAAGATTTGTTGTTTACTTGATTGTTTTATTTGTGAAAATATGAGAAATTGTGTGATTTTTGTCACACAACAAAATTCTGATCACATGCAAAAACAAAAGAGAACCAACTAAATATTTAAAACTGATTAATGTTGTATGTCAGCTTTTCATATGCATTTTTTTCCTTCATTTTTAAAATATTTCTCTCCTATTTTGATGGTTTAATCGAACATAATGGGTCATTAAAAGCAAATATCCACACCGGACGTCACTTTTGCCCAATGCTCTACTTAAATCCATTAGTACATGACTAACATGCATGCAGTGTATTAGGCTGAAGTGCATTAATGCCTTATAATCTTCTGTCTGCGGCTGTGTTGAATTGCACGCATTATTCCACCATTACACAGCCTAAAGGCCCTTCTCAGCGAGCAATAGATTCAATACAATATCATTAAGGTTGAAATTTATGGTGTTTGCAGAGATCCAGCCATGACAGTGACTGCGTGACTCAAAGCTGCCCTGATGCTCATCAGTCAGTTCGGGGTGTCATTCCTGCTCTCGCTTTATATAAAATGCCAGCTGCATGTACAGGAACTGCATGGGAGCCAGGGGTCGTGGTTGATTTATTTGTCATGCATTCATACTGACAAACTCTGTGCATTACCACAATGAACTTTTCCACTGGTGCTCCCTGGAAAGAATGAGGTGGGATTGAGCAATGGAGCCATCTCTCACACTGTGGCTTTGAGCGAGGGGCGTATGGAAGAGCGAAGCGCGGCGTTTGCGCGCACACGTCCAGAGAGCCCATTAGAACTGATGCCAGCATCTGGAGCGTCGACCCCCGGCCCCGCTCGTACTGGCTCCTATCCGTTACAGATGTAAATGAATTGCATGCCATAAAAACCTTCATCAAAACAGAGTGGACTGGTTTTAATATGCCAATAGCCTCCGAGTGTCAGACAGCCCTTCAGCCTCAGCTATAAAGGAAAAGTGTTTATGAGCTTTAATTAATGGGCTGTAAAGATGATGAGTGTTTATAGCTCACAGCTTGCTAAGAGTGTCCATGAATGGAGTTCTCCTTTTTTTGTCATATTCCATCATTCGCTTTCCTCGGAAAGAGTGCTTTCCATAAAAGCGCGCCTTGCAATGTAGACATCACGAGTGCGAGATCTGTTTCCTGTTTAACCTCTCCACATGTGCTCTCATTCAGAAATGCACAGCCAGTCTGCAGTGAGAAAAGGAAACGAGGTGGATATGTCTAGCGTCTTATCGTGGTGTGATCAGAGGCTGCTCACACGGGCTGCGAGGTGTGAAACGAGATTGCGTGCGTGAGAACGACGGCTCAGCTGACTGAGATTGTGTGTATGCGCTAAACCCTGGACATCCGCCAACCTGTTGCATCACCTTAAAGGGATGGTTCACCCAAAAATAAAAATCATCCCAGGATTCGCTCACCCTCAAGCCGCCCTAGGTGTACATGACTATCCTCTTTCAGACAAACAGAGTTATATTTTAAAAATGTCCCGGCTCTCCCAAGCTTTTATTGTTAGTGTTAGTGGTTGTACGCTCTCTGTAAACTTGGTTTTTCTGGGGTCAAAGCACTAAATGGATCCAAAAATGAAATCTAAAGTTATGTTAAAAAATATCCTGGCTCCAAGCTTTCTATTGGTAATGAACGGCGCTCAAGGTTTTGAAGCCTGAAAAAGTGCATCCATCCATCATAAAAGTAATCCAGACTCCAGGGGGTTAATAAAGGCCTTCTGAAGCGAAGCGATGGGTTTTTGTGAGAAAAATATCCATGTTTATAACTTTATAAGCTATAATAACTAGCTTATGGCAACGGCCGTACACAAGTCCAGTTCCAGCAGAAGAGTGACCTCTGACCCGACGCATGACATATTGATGAACGCAGAAGCGCAGAGGATCGAGCAAAACAAAACACTGGTCATGTATTGGAAGTCTAAAATGAACATTTTTAAAGAGAAAGAGTTGAGTCTGACCTAAGCTTACGCTACTCCCACATCCTAGGTCATGGGTCGAGTCAGAGGTCACTCCTCCTCCGAAACTCGACAGCGCACGGCTGTTGCTGGAAGCCAGTTATTATACTTATAATATAAGTTTGAAATATGGATATTTTTCTTACAAAAACCCATCGCTTCGCTTCAGAAGGCCTTTATTAACCCCCTGGAGTCGTATGGATTACTTTTATGATGGATAGATGCACTTTTTAGGGCTTCAAAATCTTGAGCACCATTCACTCCCATTATAAAGCTGGGAAGAGCCAGGATATTTCTTTTTAAATATATATATAACTCTGATTGTGTTTGTCTGAAAGACCGATAGTCATATACACCTAGTTTGGCTTGAAGGCGAGTAAATAATGGGATAGTTTTATATTTTTGAGTGAACGATCCCTTTAAGAGATTTGGCTTCTGTCTACAGGCTTTGACCGCAGAAAAACCATTGTTTACAGAGAGCGTACAACAATGGCGTCAACGATTGGATCTGCACGTGCGTTTGTGTGGGTGCATGTGAGAAAATGTGTGTCTTTTTCCAAGATTTTGCCATCTGCGTGCAATCCCATTAGACCACGTGCTGTCTGAGCCAGGCTGCTAGGCCTCCGGAGGGAAGCTGGCGTCGGCGCCTGGCTAGCATACGTTCTAGCCATTGTTTTCTGAAAGTTATACATCACTGGGAACAGAAATCCATACAGCACTTTACTGAGAAATCAATTCCCATTTCCTAGTTATGCCTTATGTGGTGATCCCTGTGTGGGTTTGATTTAGCCAGACATAGCTCTTAATCTCACTGTGTATTTGAACAGAGCCTCCAGCCCTCTGCCGTATGTTTGTAGGAGCCTTGTTCCAATCCTCCAGGAGAAACAATGCAATTCATTTTCTGTCCTTGAGTCTTCCTCACACACTGCTTCACAAATGAGCATGGAGCCTGAAAAAATCTTTAAAAAGCCTGGCCGTACGTTGAGGAGTGATAAACCGAGCAGGAAAAATGCACCAGTATTCAGAGACAAGCTTCTAAAAGCAGTTGCACATGGCTCGACGCTCAATGCTGTTGTCGTTTATCAACAGGGACACGGAGTACAAAGGACTACAGTTGTCTTTAGACCAGGTGACATCCACCAAACCCTCGTTCACCTACAACAGCCCCTCCAACCCTATCAGCGAGAACAGAAGAGTCGGCAAAAGCAGGGTTTCCCGTACCAAGACCAAAACGAGACTCTCTCCCTATTCACAGGTCAGTGTCACAGCTATGGAAACTCTAGGAAGGTCTTCTTTTGCTGGGAAGACTTCTAGTGTGATTTATGCAGCTAGGACATGCTTAGTTATTCCTTGAGGAACATTCCCATAAACCAATCATTGCCTTCCAAATTTAGGTGTCGGATTAGGGATGGGGTTAGGCCCTGGAACAGCATGCAGTCATTGCACTATAATTCTAAGGGTAGGATTGGGGATAGATTGAGGACTCGGATGGGATGATAGGAATGTTGGATGTCGATCCAGGGACACGTTCTACATGTGTAAATCACAAGCACAGTTTTGCCCTCAATGGTAAAGTTATAAGTTGGCCGTGTTTCCAAACCCTGGAACCCCAACACTACACAACTCTTCCTAATCAAACACTCCAGAAACAACTCATTAGTGGGATGGGAACATCCAAAATGTGTACCATTGGGATGCCTCCAAGTACAAGATTGGAAAACACTGTATTAACGCATGTTCTTTTTCCTGTGCAGTATCCGGGTTTCCCCACAGATCGCTCTGAGTCGGATCAGGATAGCCCGTGGGGTGGGAGCCCCCTCACGGACTCTGCGTCTCCTCAGCTTCTGGATCAGTGTGAAGGCGTAGACTCCTCATGCGTGTACCGACAGTTCTCAGAACCGCGGCCGCTGTGCTACGGCCTCCCGCTGACAGACGACCACCACAACTCCAGCGACCTCTACGGCCACACTCACTCCGAGTCCTGCGAGAGAGGTCGCTGTAAGGCTGGCCGATACTTCCTGGGCACCCCTCAGCCTGGACGAGAGGCATGGTGGGGTGCAGCCCGCTCTGTCCTCCCGTTACCCAAGTCCTCGTCCGAGAATGGAGACAGTTTTGAAGCTGTGATGCCCCACATTGCGTCTATCCATAGCCTGCAAGGTGCGTTTCTTTTAGTGGGTCTCTAGTTAGAAACCAGATGTTTTAATTTCGATTTGCTCTGAGCAGGAACAATAGGTTTTGGCCTTCTGGGGCTCCTTTACAAAACATAACAACTAGAACAGGGGTGCCAAATACGGCCCACAACTCTATCCAATCCAGCCAGGGGGATGATTTGATCCGGTTGACTGGCCATAAACCAGCAGGGCTGTAACCACTGTAGACATTAAGGGGGAAAAGTCCTCCCCCTCGATAATTAGAAATGGCCAAATTGTTCCAAAGCCAGTTTGAACAGGGGTGTCAAACATACGGCCCATGATGCTGTCCAATCTGCTCTTGTTCTCTTACCTCTGTATGAAGTAGTGTTTATAAGCACAGCGCTGGTAAACAAGGCAACGGCTGTCCCGTAAGCGCCACCTACTGTCAGAGAGTGAATTTGCATTTTCATTCAGTCTGTCTGCTGTTTTTGTTTTGTGGCATAATTTCACAGAACAAAAGTCAGACCATTCTGTGTTGCCTTTAAATAATCTAAATAAAAAATAACATCTTCGTTTGGATTAAAAATGCAGTGGTGCCTTGAATTTCAAATGGCTACGGATATTTTTTGTTTAAGGCCTGTTCGGCCCGTTCTAGATCAAATAAATTTGCTTAAACAAAGAAAAAAACAATCGGCAGCGCTTATCGGAATTAAAAAATTGGATAATCATAATTGGGGCATCCTTAATAAAAAATATTAGAATATTATATTAAAATATTTACTGTAAAAAGGCAGTTTCACGGAGCAGTGTGTTTTTCTAGTTTTATCGATTTTTTTTGCACTAAGGTTTAAAAAGGGAAATTTGTCCCACACATGGTTACATTTTCTCCCATCCGGCCGTCAGCCTAAAATGAGATTAACACCCCAGAGTTAGAACAAAGTGAAAGGTTACAGGCAGGAGCGTTGTGAAATGCTTAACATACCAAAACAATGACCAAGCAGAACCAAATTTCTTTCAAGCATGTTTGTAATGAATAATAGCTCTTGCCAAAAGAGGATGTAGAAAGGCATAGAAAGCAATTAAGGAAACTTAACTGCAGTTTAATGAAGAAATGATTTTGGACTCATCTGTCTGTCTGTAATAATGTATGTTTGGTTGATGTTTTTAACCTGTTGAAAATAACGATTCCACTCTGGAACAATCCACCCTTCGCAAACAGTTTGATTGACAGGCGATCTGACCAATCGTAACCCCGAATCGGCCATTTTGTCATCAAAGCGGTCAGGGGAGTTAGTAGATTAACGTTGGTGAACTTGAATCACGTCTTGAAACAACATTCCTTCTGATGTTCATTCATGTTTATTTGATGCTATAAATGAACTAGTATGACGAAGTTCACGAGGAGCTACAGCGATCTGTCACCACACGATACGGTAGTTATTGATTAAACTGCTTTAAAAAAATGCAATATTTTAAATATGAAACTGTTTCATATGTTGTCAGTGTCCATCGCTCTGCGATGTATTTTTCACTGCGTGAGAACATGATGTGTGGCATGAGAGCGGACATAGCAACAGAAACTAAAGGGGGCGGGGCTTTGTGAAGAGTCAATTGAAACGAATCTTTTCCTCTTTTTTGAATTGTGTCTAATTCCACATGGTAACTGTAAATTCCTCCTCTTGCAGTGAGGGGTCACTGGGACGAGGACAGCGTGGTCAGCTCACCAGACGGTGGCTCGGCGAGCGATTCAGGCGACCGGTACCGCGCGAGTCCTCAAGAGCCCAGCAAGATTGAGACATTGATTCGAGCCACGCAGCAGATGATCAAAGAGGAGGAAAGTCGTCTGCAGCTGCGAAAGGCTCCTACAGAAATACCTTTGGAGTCTACAAACGGTCTGGCCAAGAGCCACGGCCCTTCGTTTCACAGTAACGACTTCCCCCAGTCGGCGTTGCAGGGTGTGGTGTGTCGGGGGCCGGCTCAGGTGATAAGCCCCGCCCCCAGCCCTGTCCCCCTGTCCCGTCTCAGCAGCCCCATCCCTGACAGACTGGGTAAAAGTAAAGACTTCCTGCAGAACGAGCTCTCCTCCTCCCAGCAGCAGCCGCTGCCCCTGACCGGCACGTGTGCTGTGTCCCCGACGCCCGCGCTGTACCCCTCACACCCCCGCCAGTACCTGGAAAAACACACGGCCTACTCGCTCACCAGCTACGCACTAGAACATCTGTACGAGGCGGACAGCTTTCGAGGATACTCTCTGGGTTGCTCCGGGTCCTCCCATTACGACATGGCCACTCATCTACGCATGCAGGCCGAACAAGCGCCGGGCCATAAAGGCACCTCCGTCATCATCACCAACGGCAGCTGATGCTCGTCCAATCACGTACCGCTTCACCCTCTCACACACGCTAGCCTTGAATAACACTTTATTTTACAGTGTCCTGTAGTAATATGCATAATTACATGAGATTACTTTGGAAATGTAATAGATTACTTATTACATTTTAAACTTTAGTGCAACGGATTACTTTTCTAAATTTCTTAGAAAGCAGGCAGTGTTAACTCAACACTCAACACTCATTACTTTTGAAATCTTTCATCACTTGAATTAACATTATAATAATTTAATTTTAAAGTAAAGCCACCACAAAATCAGACTTTAGCACTTGTTTTTACTTTGAGAGCGTTCTGAGGTTAAATACAGATTTAAAATCATACGAAATAGTTGCGAACACTGGCATCAACAACAAAAGTTCATCTTAAAAAAATAAAGCATGATATTTGTCTCACATTTTAGAGCAGTAAACGCAATTTGGGAAAGAAATCAAGTAAACGAATTAATATTATTCAACATATCCGAGAATATTTTTACAGAAAATATTCAGATAAAGTAATCGTTAACATTTCCAGAAGTCATTATAATTTAATTGCTCATTTTTTTCTCAGTAACTGTAATTACAGTTACATTTGTTTTGTAATTAAAAAAGTACTGGGTTATACTTCATTAAAGTGTAATTATACATTTAATTACTGAATAATAACAATCAACGACATGTACTCTTACTATAGGATTAGGATTTGGTTAATTGCATGTAATTATGCATAATTTATAGTTATTAATATATGTAACGTGTAACAATGACACTGTAAAATAAAGTGTAACCTTTTTTGTTCCTACAAATCATTTTTTCTAATTGTTTACCAGTAAGAAATTAAACATCCTTAAAACAAACGGCTAAACTTAAAATATAATCACTGATTATAAATTTAACCGTCAAATTGAATGAGGTTTATGCTCAGAATGAGAAAACCATTCCTATTATCTGACGCAATTTTATATACGATGATAAACTGATTTATTTTAAGGATGTTTATTTTTTTCTGGGAAATAAGACAAAAGTTGCGATCAAGAACAATTAAGGGATGCGATCGGATGTCAGAGAGTTTGTCTCCTGATTATCACATTTCTATCTTTACCACTATTACACTCAAAACAATATTTCTGTCTAAACTTAAGTTTTATGTAATTCAATTACAAAGCAATTTTCCATCCATTTGGATTACATAGTTTTAACATACACAAACTAATAAACTTAATGTGATTCATATTTGTCAGTCATATGTAAATGAAATAGGTCAGATTTATGTAATGAATAGTGAGAGATTAAATGTCTTTTATCTTCAGTTGATTTCATCAGTTGTAGTTCTTGTGTTTCTCTGTCCTTCAGTGATTCTGCTTGTTAACAGCAGGTGTTCATCATTAATGCTCAATCATCACTTAATGATCTCATTAACTCTGACACTGCTTCAATGGTACTTTAACTCAGTAGTGCGCACACACATGACCACTAAACAGTGTTCATTAACCTGTGAACTATTACATAAATCTTACCTATTTCAGTTACGTATGACTGACAAATATGAATCACATTAAGTTTATTAGTTTGTTTATGTTAAAACTATGTAATCCAAATGGATGGAAAATTGCTATGTAATTAAATGACATAAAACTTATGTTTAGACTGAAATATTTTTTTGAGTGTATAAGCTGCACACGAATGATTTCCCAAATCAGTTCTGCAAGAAATTACATGACCTTGTAACAGCAGATTCAAAAAATCTAAACAGCATTGAATGATTTACCGGCTCACAGATTCTTTGCGCTTTAAGCTACGTGTAAAAATGTTTTTGTTCCAACAATTCCACATGCACAGCCTCAAACTCCAGTCATTTTCCCTCCACACTCGATGACGCACAGCATTGGAGAGAATACGTTTTAATACTACAAGAAAAAATTGAAGTAGCATGCTGATGTACCACAGATCAATAACTCGTTCCGATGCAAAACGCAGCGTTATTGTTTCATAACTGTCGAAGGTTGCTGTAGAGTTGAATCTTAGCTCATTTGTGTAACTTTTGTAGTTGCATATGTGTTCGGACCCGATTCAGTCTTCTGAAGATTCAATTTGAAACTTTTATTGATTTTTTTTAAACGACAAACAAACAAAAAAATCGGTTGAGCACATTATTGTACGTTATCGACTTGAACAAATGGTTTGAAATGTATGAACCTTTTTTCGTCCTTCTGAAAGCCTCTTACATGTCAGCCTTGAAGAATATGCAATTATGAGACACTTCTGATTTTATTGAAACAAATGGAACAATAATAGAGATGAAGCAGACGGCGCGGGTTCGGTCGGTGTGGAGCGGACGCGAGCGACGGACCGCGCCGCCGTTCGCTGTTTTAGAGGAGTCTGATGTGGACCATAAAGGAGAGCTTTTCTGACAGACTCTGGCCTTTACCTCACTCCTTCTTGTATTTATAAGAAACTGCCTGTTTTTCTCAGAGTGAGAGAAACTCTGGAAAAAAAAAATATTTATGATGTACATACTCAATGCACCCACCAAATAAAATGATGCAAAATGGTATTGCAAAACGTATTTATTATGTGAATGAAAAATTTTTGTTTTAAAATATGGCGTTTATTTATGATTTATGATTTTCAGTTCTGCATCGAAACTAAGTGGCGTTGTTTCCTGTCACGCGTCAGTATTTCTGAACGTACAATGACTTTTTTTTTTCCATTCAACTGTTTAATATTTCAAAATTGGTTCTGCGTTTGCTTTTGATCTTGACATTGTTCATCCGGTGAGACCGACTCAGGTGAAAAATATCTTATCCACACTAATTTGATCATTATTCATGTTTAATATGATATTTCATACTCGCTTGAGAAATTAATAAATGATTGCAAAGATGTTCATTCATTGAAAGGCTGCATGGTTTTTATTTTTAAATGTTTATGTGTTTTATTTTGGATCATTTTGCAGTATCAAGACTTAAAAACAAGTGGAGGAAAAATGACTCTATATTATAAAATATTATAAAAGTGCTAAACATACTGATCTAACATAATATTCTGGTGCGACTGAATGCGCTTAAAGTAAAGAAAAGTGAAATCTAACAATACATAACTTGATCCAGCAACACTATAATAGTCTAGGCTAAATATTATATAAATATTTCATATTTTTAACATCATTGGCTGTGAAATTGCTCTTTGTCTATACAGTATCACTAACTATAATCTAGTAATGGAGGCTTTTCCACAGATGTGTTTGATATTCTATGTGCTCGATGTATTTTTACCTAACAATTAGAAATAATCTGGACGAATTTATTTATTCTGTGTGTGAAAATCTCCTGTGAAAAGAGTCTGGAGTTAGAAGACAGAAGGAATATGTTTACATGTATTCGCCAACTGGTGCTTGTTTTCGTTTTGCTCCAGAGATCCTTTTTTCTGGCTCCAAATCATGAAACGAGACTTTAGCACACGCCGTGGAGTACAGGCGTTCAGAGAGGGCTCTTCGAGAGCGTCTGTAGTGTCGTTTGTCTAAAGGAAGCTCAGGTAAACCCTCGGCCGTCCTGACAGGTGTGTTGCTGGGCAACAGTGACGAACACAGAAGGAGAGCGACACGTTACAGCACATCTCACTTCCTGTGCCTCGTGCGTATTATGAGCACATCCTTCAGTGCTGTTATTGAGAAGTATTTACTCCACCCACAATTTATATTCATTCTTTTATGATAATTTTGTCCTTTATGACCTCATATGAATTGAGAAGCTACATGGAATATTTATACTTATAAATAAAATAAAATAATACAGGCCAAAAAAAATGTTTTTAAAAGCAGTGAAAAACTACGGCAACCACCAGAGCTCAAATACTTTCCCTTACAATATTTACATTTGAACCTGAAGTCCACTTATTCCTTACATCGCATTCGGAAGAGTATTTTATGGCATGTTCGCTGCCGATGCCTTGAAATCTGAAATATGATTATTGTGGTTTTTAGTGCAACTACAATAGTGGAAAAAAAGACAACTAGTATTAATTTCCGACACACACACACACACACACAAATGCACACATACACATGCACATGCACACACACACATGCACTCACACACACACACACACAAATGCACACATGCACATGCACACACACACATGCACACACACACACACTCACACTAACGCACACACACATGCACACACACACATGCACACACACACATGCACTAACACACTCATGCACTAACACACACACATGCACTAACACACTCATGCACTAACACACACACACTCACACATGCACTAACACACATACTAACGCACACACATGCACACACACACACACACACACTCACACTAACACACATGCACTAACACACACACATGCACTAACACACACACTAACGCACACACATGCACACACACTCACACACACACATGCACACACACTCACACTAACACACATGCACTAACACACATGCACTAACACACACACTAACGCACACACATGCACACACACTAACGCACACACATGCACACACACATGCACTAACACACTCACTCACACACACACACACACACATTCTGTCCTCCTACACTACCCCCACCCCTAAACCTACCCATCACACAAAATGTTCTGCTATTTTACATTTTCAAAAAAGATCATTCTGTATGATTTATAAGCTTGTTTCCTCATGGGGACCAACAAAATGTCCCACAAGATCAACATTTACTAGTATTACTGTACCTGTGGGGACATTTGGTCCCCATAACGTAGGGAATACACACACACACACATTTTGATGATGTGGTAATTTTATTTGATTTTTATAAAAGTGCATGATTTTTATAGAAAAAAGTAAGCATGAAGGTCACTTCTCAACCTGAGCAGATCGTCCGAGTGACACTCTACAAATTCAGAAAAATTTGCCACCAATTCACCGACACGTAAAACAGCCGTGAATCCGCTTCTGTCCGTTTCAGAGCGAGGAGTGTGTGTGAATTGCTGATGTTTGACTGCATTAGAGACGCGACTGACACGTCCTGAGTGAAACGTATCAGACGAGGATATTTGTGTCTCGGTCTGAGCGAGAAACAGGCCTGGAAAATCTAACCTTTCCGTCTGACGAGTGAGTAGCAGAAGCGTGAGATCCGCGGGAGGAAGATTATTTCTGTTCAAGCGTTGTTTCCTAGTCACATAAATGTGATTATCATTCTAACAGCAGACGGCAGCGTTCAGACTCGGTTAGGTTTTATAATTGTGTGAAAAGGAGCCAGTGAAGGAGGAAATGAGCGTAATTTCCCTGCTTCTCACACCTCGTGTAGAGAGAGAGAGAGAGAGAAAACACTCAGTAATGTTTCTTTCACCTGTCTTTGGAAAGTGTAGCTGCGTTCTTTCATTCATCCATAACACGAGCCTTTAATCATTCACAGAGTCTGACTTAATGAGGAGTCTTACACCTCTCTCATTTAACTCCTCACGGCCATCTTAACGCAAAAACATCCTGAACTCGTGCTGTATCTGACGTTGACTGGAAACTCAAGCACAGAAATATCAGTATCAGCACATTTGGAGAAAGCATCTGCAGTGAGCGAGGCGCACATTTCCCCGCTGTCAGGCTCAAAGAAAGACAAGAAGGCGCAAATGCAGATTGGCTAATCCTGCGGCGTTTACAGCCGGGATTAGGAGCATGTTCCCCTCCGAAACCGGAGAGGCTTGTTGTAGCTCAGTCCAGACAGGTGAAACCCTGCTGTAAACATGTGTGTGTGTGGCGCAGACGCTGAAAACACCATGTGTCTCCGTCTCGACACTCACTGCGAGTGTCACACAACATGATGACACGTCCATATTCACACGGGCTTGAGAGAAGAGTGTCCATCATCACTGTCCTGAGAAACACATTCAGTCCCATTTTAGATTTTTCCACTGTAAAGAATCTTTTGTGCATTGAAAAGTTTTAACATGAATTAAGAACCTTTATTTTTTAGAGAGGACGAGCACAACTAACACTCTTACGCAATCTTTAACACATCTGAAATAATATTTGAACAAAGCGTGAAGATCACGTCACTTTTGGCACTTACTCTATACATACAACATTTGGTAACACTTTATTTTACAGTGTCATTGTTACATGTAGTAATAATGATCAATTATGCATAATTACATGCAATTAATCCTAAACCAAACCCTCGTCCTAACTCTATCGTAAGAACATGTAGTTAATAATTATTACTCAGTACTAGATGTATAATTACAGTTAAAATAAAGTGTAACCAAAATTTGATAATTATTTGATACTTTTTGTGAGAAAATGGGAGGTGGAAATGTTTGACACTTAAACATGAACACACAAGAAATTGCACAAATCATAAAATAGTGTGTGGAAGTGATATTTATCATGTATGTATGTATTGACAGTTGATCGCTGTAAAAACTTTATTGGAGTATGTTTTACATAAAAATATTATTTTAGCTTTTGTACTTCCAAATTTCAAGCTTTAATTCAATGTGTTACTTGTGAGTGGAAATTGTTTCTACTCCAATTTTATTTATTGTCAGGGCTGGGTCGGTTACTTTTAAAATGTATTTCACTACAGATTACAAAATACATGCTTTAAAAAGTCATTTGTAACGTATTTCGTTACATTACTCAAGTTTAGTAACTTAATCTAAATACTTTAGAATACTTTGGAATATTAATAAGTGTGAAACAAACACAAAAAAGGACATTGCAAGTTTTTATCTCACAATTCTGACTTTTTCCCTCAGAATTGTGTGATATAAAGTTGCAATTGTGAGTTATAAAGTCAGAATTATGAGATATAAACTCATAATATTGAGAAAAGTCAGAATTATGAGATATAAACTCGCAATATTGAGAAAAGTCAGAATTATGAGATATAAACTCACAATATTGAGAAAAGTCAGAATTATGAGATATAATAATTATGGCTCTACAAGTCATTTTTGCTTAAATAATATTAAACTGACTTAAAAAATTTGATTACACTATAATTATACATTTAAGTACTGAGTAATAATAATAATTAACTACATGTACTTTTTGAGTTAATTGCATATAATTAAGCATAATTTCTAGTTATTACTACAGTAAATACATGTAACGTGTAACAATGACACTAAAAGTGTTACCAAAAATTCTAGTATAATGTATTAAAAAAGTTTTTGCTTTATTTTGATGAGTTAAAGTAATGTAAAAGCGTATGAACAGCTCGTCAAATAGATATGTTTTCTCATGAGATATAAAGTAACGTATAATTTTTAAGTATAGCTTGCATTGCAGAGAATTATGGGGAACAGGAAGAGGAAATGAGATCATCCAGATTTGAGCACATGTTAAAGCTTTTAAGAATAAAACATTTTTTACTAAATCTACAATAATGCTTCGCATCTAAAGCAAATAATTACTAAAATGACGTTCTTCCTTGAGATATCTCGACTGGGATTTCTTCCGTCCTCCGTGTGTGAGATCTGAATAAAGAGCGTCTGTAACGCGTTTGTGTGTCTGAGTGACTTTGAATCTTTTTTTATGTTCTCATTGATCCCTCTGTTCCCAATTTCACGCACAATTTCCAAGCAGCTTTTGCCCGTGGGTTGTTTTCACAACCTTTCCTCTGTAATGCCGGTGAATCCTGAAACACCTCTGCTGTGTTTTCTCAAGGCCGACCGCTCTCGTCTCTCTCTCTCACCGCATCAAAGCACGGCTTAAGCCCGATAGCGCGGGGAAAACCCTCTTATCCGCTGCGACGCTTTTATTGGTCTTCATGGGTGGGACTGGTGTTATGTTATGCTCAGGACAAGAGAAATGCAACAGTTATTTGAGCCTCCTTGTACTTGTGTGATCCAAACACGGCTTTTATTCCCTATAAAACTGTGTGAATGGCCATGCCTCTGTGTAAAGAGTCTCTTAACAAACATTAATAACATATCAAGTGAAACGTCAGCTGTTAACAACGCTTGGACAACACTCTCAGAATAAAAGCCGTCACCGCGGCACACACTCGCTCTGTCACATTTGTACCTTTTTCCACAGCTTTTGTACCTTTTTAAGTGTATTTTTACACATTAGTCTCGACATCTTGCATTAAAATGAGCTGAGCATATCCTTACAGGCCTGTTTGTGATGCCAACACAACAGATTGTGAGATAAATCCACGCTTGTGACATTGATGCTTTGCTATTTTACCTTGGTGGGCCGTGTGTTGGGTGAGATGTAAATAGAGATCTGCATCGTGGTAATGAATGAAATGTTAATTAATAAGATACTGTACGTGTAGCATGAGCTCGCTATAGCCTGCCTGGCACGTGATGCGCAATTAAAGAAAGACTTGGCTCCGAGCGCTCACGGAAACATCGGGTCAATGCTAATTATGCACAACAGGAACAACAATCCTCTGAGAGCGTTCGCTGAGCAGAGACTGTCGTGTCCTTCTAAACCAACGATTGAAAACATCACGATAACACCTTCAGTGAACACTTGTGTTGTGCGACTGATTTGCACTGCGAGAGTATGTGACTTTTCTTTACATTAAAACTTTTTAATGAGGGTGGATTAATGAGTTGTTCATTACCTCGCTTCCTTATGATATTATCAGTAATAATGAACGCAGTTCAATTAATATTTATTAGTAATGCATTATATAAAAGTAATAACATTTCCTTTAAGGCAATAAAACAGAGCTAGTGGTGAGTTTCAGTGCAAAATGAAATATTTGCTAATGTTATTGTTTTTTTTTTTTAAATAATATCATTAAATGAGTTGTTACACGTGTACTTACTTTAGTAATAACAGTAAATTATGCATAATTACAACCAGGGTTGGGGAGTAACGAAATACAAGTAACTTAGTTACATATTTAAAATACAACATTTGAGTGACTGTATTTCATTACAGTTACATTTTAAATGGGTGGTAATCAGATTACAGTTACATCTGAAAAGTGTTTTAGATTACCAAAGTGATTACTTTGAGTTTTAATGTCATTTAAACAGCGATTGGTGATTCTCTGACTCTGACCGTCTGAAAAAGAGGAGTTAAGTTTCATGTTTTCCACTGTTTTCATGTTTTGTGAGTCATTTTATAATTCACTCGTCACTGCAACTTTTTCTCACTATTTGTTTTTTCCCTCACAATTGTGAGTTTGTATTTCACAATTCTGACTTCTTTTTCTCAGAATTGAGAGATTTAAACTCACAATTGCAAGTTATAAAGCCAGAATTGGGAGATAAAAACTTGCAATACTGACTTTTTTGCTTCCAATTGTGAATTTAGTGTGTGAGTTTATATCTCATAATTCTGACTTTTCTCAATATTGTGAGTTTATATCTCATAATTCTGACTTTTCTCAATATTGTCAGTTTATATCTCATAATTCTGACTTTTCTCAATATTGTGAGTTTATATCTCATAATTCTGACTTTTCTCAATATTGTAAGTTTATATCTCATAATTCTGACTTTTCTCAATATTGCGAGTTTATATCTCATAATTCTGACTTTTCTCAATATTGTGAGTTTATATCTCATAATTCTGACTTTTCTCAATATTGTGAGTTTATATCTCATAATTCTGACTTTTCTCAATATTGTGAGTTTATATCTCATAATTCTGACTTTTCTCAATATTGCGAGTTTATATCTCATAATTCTGACTTTTCTCAATATTGTGAGTTTATATCTCATAATTCTGACTTTTCTCAATATTGTGAGTTTATATCTCATAACTCTGACTTTATAACTCACAATTGCAACTTTATATCACACAATTCTGAGGGAAAAAGTCAGAATTGTGAGATAAAAACTTGCAATGACCTTTTTTGTGTTTGTTTCACACTTATTAGTATTCCAAAGTATTCTAAAGTATTTAGATTAAGTTACTAAACTTGAGTAATGTAACGAAATACGTTACAAATGACTTTTTAAAGCATGTATTTTGTAATCTGTAGCGAAATACATTTTAAAAGTAACCGACCCAGCCCTGGTTACAAGTAACTAACCCTAAACTGTCACCCTAACTGCAGTTAATTATTTACGGTTACACTTTTTTACACTGTAATTATACATTTAAGTACTGAGTAATATTAATAGTAAGTAAGGATTGGGGTTTACGGTTAGTTTCAAGTAAGTATGCATAATTATCATAGTAACTACATATGTCACAACGACACTATAAAATAAAGTATTACCTTATTTAATAATATATATCATATTCCAAAACATCACCTGCTTATTTGCACACATTAAAGTTCTGCTAATATCAGCTGCATTATTACTCAAGTGGATTTTTCTGACACGGCTCCTGTGAAGGGCAGCAGATCTTGAAAGCTGTCGTCGACTCTTTTATTTGTCGTCGGCCTCTCTCTTTAAGAGGGCAGCTCTTGTTAGATCTGAAGCACAGAGCAGCACTTAACTGGGCGTTTTGCATGAAGAAATCAACCCTAATGCTGGATTATTTCAAGAGGCACATGCCAGTTCTTGCCATCTGTATCTTTAGCACAGTTTTGCATGCAAAGAGATGACCATCTCCCGAAAAGAAAAAAGAGAATCAGCTCAACACAAACAGCACCGATCATTTTCCATACCAGAAAATGAAAGTGAAAATGGATGTTTGGGAAAACAGTGAGTGTGTGGGGTGAACGGGTGGAGAAGCACTCGTGACCATCTGTCTGACCACCAGAGCGGACGGGTGACAGCAGCCGGGGAGACGCATGCTTAAGGAGATAATGGATGACAAAAGATGGGGCTCTGGATCTGTGTGTGTGTGTGAATGAGAAAGCGCTCTCCTCTCTAGCCGGCTGAGACCGCAGTCTCTTCACATGGAGCGAGCACATGGCTCCTCATTAAAGCTGGTGTTTAGCACGCAACAGATTGGTGCTGAGGGTACCTGCGGGTCATCCCCGCCGCCTCGGCACAACCGCCGGACCACTACTCCCATTCTTTAACATACAAATTGCTTTTTTTGTGCTGGAGGATCTGAGATTAATTGCACACACCATTTGGTGCTGCTTGTTCAAAGCCCTCGGTGTTTTCTTTTCCTCCTCTCGCTTTGATTCTGGTTAGAGATTAGCTCGGCAGAGATTGCATCACATTAAGGGGCTTTTTTCTTCTTCTCAGTGCTACCGTAGGGGCCACGGGGCCTGAGCGGTTTACATTTTAACATCCACAACAAGTGGACTGGCTGTCAGAAAATGCACACAGTTTTTTTCCACAGATCTATAAGAGCATTTCATTTCCATGCCCACATAAAATGTTTGTGAAAATGTGTGTGTGTGTGTGTGAGTGAGTGTGTGTGTGAGTGTGTGTGTGTGAGTGAGTGTGTAAGTATTGATTCCTCCATATTCATATTGTGTGTGTGTTTGGAGAGAAACATCTTATATGTTGTTAAGCATTTCAATGATCAAATTACAATTTACTGTCTTTTAGTTTCATTTGTTTTGTAGATATTTTAGAGCAAAAAAGAAATAAAATGTTCTGAATTTGAGTCCACATAGGGTTTGGATGAGGGTTTGCTGTAGGCTTAGTTGCATGTAATTATGGATAATTTATAGTTATGAATACAGTAACTACACGTAATGTGTAACACTGTAAAATATAGTGTTACCTTTTTTTATCTGATATATTTAATATTTCTAATTACTTATTCTAACACTTCAGACCAATAATTAAGACAATTATCACAGGACAATCCCATTAAAACATTATTATTATTATTATTATTATTATTATTAACAGTGCTAGATTTAACCCTATATTAATGGATTATAATTTTTGGTTACATTTTATTTTACAGGGTCGTTGTCAAACATATTACATGTAGGCTATCAATTATTCATAATTATATGCAATTATCCCTAAACCAAACCCCAATCCGAATCCTAACCCTATAGTTACTTAATATTACTCAGTACTTAAATGTATAATTACAGTTTAACAAAGACACCGTAAAATAAAGTGTAACCGTTAATTTTAAGATGTCCTTGTTACAGTGTAATTACACATTTAAGTACTTAGAAATAATAATTAGCTGCATGTACTTACCATAGGCGATTTATGTTAATGTGTCTTTGTTACAATGTAATTACACATAAATAGTGCATAATATTAATTATCAATTTAATAAGCATTGTTAGAAAAAAATGCAATTACCAAAAGTTTTTGTTATTGCTATAGTAAATACATGTCATGTGTAACAAGGACACAAAATTAAGTGGGTAACATTTTTTGGTAACACTTTATTTTACTGTGACGTTGTTACATGTATTTGCTGTATTAATAACTATAAATTACGCAAGATGACATGTAATTAAACAAAAACCAAACCCTAAATAGTAAGTACATATAGTCAATTATTACTCAATATTTAAATGTATAAATACACTGTAACACAGACAACTCAAAATAAAGCGTAACCCACTTTTTGGTGTCCCTGTTACACATCTTGTACTCAAGATGTAATCAAATAGTAAATTAAAACCTAAACAAAACCTAACCCTAATTATATGGTAAGTACATGTTGTTAATAATAATAATTACACAGTAAAAGGGCACCTTAAAATAAAGGGTTACACTTTATTTTAAGGTTTCAGTATTACAGTGTAACTATATGTAATGCCTATAGTAATGACACTTACTGTAGGGTTAGAGTTAGAATGAGGGTTTGGTTCAGGGTGAATTTAATGTAATTAAGCATAATTTCTAATTATTACTATAGTAAATATATGTAACATATGTAACAATGACAGTGTAAAATAAAGTGTTACCAAATAAAGTGTAACCCTTCATGTTACAGTGTCTTTGTTACTCGTTACATGTATTTGTTATAGTAAAAACAGTCAATTATACATAATTGTATTATAATTGTAACTAACCCTAAACCAAACCCTAACCCTGTTTGGTTACACTTTTATTTTAAGGTGTCAGTATTACAGTGTAATTATACATTTAAGAACTGAGTAATGACAATTAACTACATGTACTTACTGTAGGGTTAGAGTTAGGATGAGAGTTTGGTTTAGGGTTAATTAAGCATAATTTCTAATTGTTACTATAGTAAATATATGTAACATATGTGACACTGGAAAATAAAGTGTAACCCTTTATGTTACAGTGTCGTCACACGTTACATGTATTTACTATAGGGTTAGAGTTAGGATGAGGGTTTGGTTTAGGGTTAATTAAGCATAATTTCTAATTATTACTATAGTAAATATATGTAACATATGTAACAATGACACTGTAAAATAAAGTGTTACCAAATAAAGTGTAACCCTTTATGTTACAGTGTCCTTGTTACACGTTACATGTACTTACTATAGGGTTAGAGTTAGGATGAGGGTTTGGTTTAGGGTTAATTATGCATCATTTCTAGTTATTACTATAATAAGTACATGTAACATATGTGACACTGGAAAATAAAGTGTTACGCCTTATTTTAAGCATGTCAATTAATATTACCTGGAAAATTACTCTGTAACAAGGGCGCCTTAAAATAAAGTGTAACCCGCGACACAGAAACAGCATGGCCTCATGAAGTACACAAACAACTGCAAGTGAATGAAGGTTCTCAGGCAAACTCTTCCAGATGTGAGGCCATGTGTTTGTCTGGCTTTGTTGGACTGAAAGAGAAAGTTAAGAGAAGGGAGGTGAGCAGCCCACACGCCACCACTGTTTACCTAGCCTAGGTGCCCACAGTTGCCCCGGCTAACACCTTGTGACCAGCTGTGCGTACGTGGAGAGATATTCGCACACACACACTTGTAAATGGTTAAATAGTTTGCCTCGTTGCACAGAGAATAAGCAGAGAAAGCTTACTCTGTTCGGCACTGAGCACCTCGGGCAGTTCAGGGGAATAAAGACATGAAACCCAGGCATTAAAAATGCTCAAACCCCACTGGGCAACACATTTCATTACATAACAACCCCTGCGAATGTTCAAGAGTGTCTGCGTTCATGTGCCCATTATGAGATGTTAATATGTCAAGTTAAGCATTTGTGGGAGTGAGGGAGTGTGTAAATGGGCTTTAAAGCATGTGCCGTGTTTTATTGACTGAAAAACCTGAGGTCACCCGCACCTCGGGCCATTTCCACCTTCCACTTCCTCTTTCCCTCAATACTTAACAGACAAACCCGGAGTGAACGGTGATATATGATGGGGAACGGGAAGAATGAGTAGAAACCGTCTGGGAAAGGAGTACTGAAATTCAGCTTTTACATTCAATGACAATACATTCACTTTATTCTAAAAAAAAATGTTGCTTTTCTCATTTTTAATGAGTTTCGGAAAAAAGAACAGCTTATACATACCCACTTTCAGGTATTATATCTCACAAACTCTTGTATATATATATATATAAATAAGAGTGTGTGCTTGGCTATGGTTTCATATGAAGACCCTCAGTTAGTTTTATTGAATAAATGTTGAGAGATGTCTAACCCAGTGGTTGTGAACTGGTGTAAAAGCGGTCCGTTCTGATGGGGTCGCGGCAGGGAAAAACTGCTGAATGCGACTGATCGTGCATAGTGCACAAGATGGCAAATTAAGTAAGCAAAGGCTTATCAGCTTAAAAAGACGAGAAAATGCCTCTGATATGTTTTGTTGTTGATGTCAAAGGTGTAATATGGATAATACTAATACAATATTTGACCAAGTGTTGTGCTGGTATTTCTTCTACAGCCTGGATGGGGTGTAAAAGTAAGGGTATTCGTCCTGAACATTCACAGTACAGACTTCACGGTTTTTGGTGCATATTTGTCATGCAATGCTGTTTGCTAACCACCACAACAGGAAACCGCGCAGACATGATATAGATATGCGTATCTCTCAACACGTGTTTCAACGGCGGAAAGACATCAATAAAACAGCTTGAGAATAATATCTCACAGCATTACATTCACCTCAGGCGAGTCATTCAGTGTCCACAGCATGATAATTCACTAGAGAAATATACTATAATGAGCACTATATTAGCTTATATATTCATTAAAAATTATTTTATTTAACTGTTGATTATTATATCTAAAAATAAATAGCAATTTAATTTAATAAAAAAGAAGAAAAAGTAGCCATTTTCCGAACATTTTCAGAAGAAGTCCGCATGTTTGTGGTCCGTTACAGTCCGTTTGTCATCATTTTGGTACTGTGTGGGGTCAACACTACATGTAAACTTTGGGTTTTGAGGCAAAACCAGTTGAGAACCAGTGCTCTAAATCACTATCGTAAAGTAAAGAAGGAACACAAAGGCCTGGGTTTGAGGTCAGGGAGAAGCAGCAGTGACTGAATGACTTCCTGTAGATTTACGCTCGTCCCGACAGCAGGATTTTTTTAACCTGTCCAAACACTATTGCTTTGTATTGCTGTCGCTTTGCTAACAAGGTCTCTCAACATCCACAAACAGGACACTAGAGCCCATCCAGACACACTTAAGATTTTATTGACTGATATGGAAAAAGATCAAGTTTTGATATTATTTCTATAAGCAAGAATTTTGCTAGTTAGTGCAATTCTTTTAACTCAAAATACTATTTATCTTACATTAATTTCATATTTAAGTCGTGGCATGTTCTATGCACATAATATATGCCTTCTCAGCTTCAACTTGACATGTTTGCTGTACAGTCGGTGTACACAGAGCAGGGTAAACAGAGAAACTGTGGTTCAAAGAAATATAAGCACTGCACGGGTGCCTAAAGATTCCTCGGACGCTTTAGATTTTTTCATGCGTCAAAGAATACACGCAGAAAAGAGACTTTTGCTTGAATGATTCGGGAGGTCGATAGGTGTTAAAAAGTTCACAAAAAGAAGTTGACCTCCTGCTGATCTGGCACGCTCCACCCCAGACAACATGTCTGCATTGCTGAGACGTCTGACGAAGCAAGAGCCAAATATTGTTCAGGGTGATCTACTTTCTCCACACGCATGTATATATAAATACATACATAAACATCAATATGGTGTTCACACGCAGCCTGTTCCTCCGGGCTTCCTGGAAGACATTTCCCTGTATTGTGTTGCCTGATTAGGACACTTTGGGAGCGTTGCATCAAAAAGTATTAAATCTAGATTAAATTATCTAATAATTCTGATGCACCAAACTTTGTTTAAAAAAGCAGACATGTAAACCTTCACTTTGATCCTGATTTGATACATTTTACAGTATTCATTCATCTAAAAATACAACTTTTCATTGTTGAAAACGGAACATTAACAAAGATTTATCAATGCTGCTAATTCAAATTGTTTACCAGGGTTGGGGAGTAACAAAATACAAGTAACTTAGTTACATATTTAAAATACAAATATTTCATTACAGTTACATTTTAAATGGGTGGTAATCAGATTACAGTTACATCTGAAAAGTGTTTTAGATTACCAAAGTGATTACTTTGAGTTTTAATGTCATTTAAACAGCGATTGGTGATTCTCTGACTCTGACCGTCTAAAAAAGAGTTAAGATTCATGTTTTCCACTGTTTTCATGTTTTGTGAGTCATTTTATAATTCACTCGTCACTGCAACTTTTTCTCACAATTTGGTTTTTTTCCCTCACAATTGTGAGTTTGTATTTCACAATTCTGACTTCTTTTTCTCAGAATTCTGAGATTTAAACTCACAATTACAAGTTATAAAGTCAGAATTGGGAGAAATAAACTTGCAATACTGACTTTTTTCTTGCAATTGTGAATTTAGTATGAGTTTATATCTCATAATTCTGACTTTTCTCAATATTGCGAGTTTATATCTCATAATTCTGACTTTTCTCAATATTGTGAGTTTATATCTCATAATTCTGACTTTTCTCAATATTGTGAGTTTATATCTCATAATTCTGACTTTTCTCAATATTGTGAGTTTATATCTCATAATTCTGACTTTTCTCAATATTGTGAGTTTTTCATAATTCTGACTTTTCTCAATATTGTGAGTTTATATCTCGTAATTCAGACTTTATAACTCACAATTGCAACTTTATATCACACAATTCTGAGGGAAAAAGTCAGAATTGTGAGATAAAAAAAACTTGCAATGACCTTTTTTGTGTTTGTTTCACACTTATTAGTATTCCAAAGTATTCTAAAGTATTTAGATTAAGTTACTAAACTTGAGTAATGTAACGAAATACGTTACAAATGACTTTTTAAAGCATGTATTTTGTAATCTGTAGTGAAATACATTTTAAAAGTAACCCTGTTGTTTACTAATGTTACCTTATTGCAACCAAAGTTGCTTCCTTTACATTAAAATTTACATAATAATTTGGTATGCGCCCAAGCTGTGTGAAAGTGTTGTTAGTCACTGCATAAGCTTCTGTTATTGGCTAATGAATTAGTTAATGTGTGTAGAAACGGTTTGTGCAAGTTTTAACACAGAAGAGAGTGATTTAATAGACTGACCTCTATAATAAGTAACTGGCTTGACTATGTGTGTTTTGGGTGCAGATATCACACCTCTCTGTGCTCCAGTGATTATCAGTCCAGCACGGCTCCCACCCTATTACTGCCATATTGATACAGCGAAGCGGGCGTCCTCACAGACACAACGGACCAATCCCACCCTTAAACTGGAGAGGGACATTAAACATCGCCTGGGCTCCGTTCATTTACCACCTCTCATTCTGCCCTCCCCCTCAATTGCACAATCCATAACCCCCCAACCCCCATGTCCAAACCTCATTCCTGGTCTATCGATTGTGGCCGTCTGCCGCTCGGACCTGTCGCCGGCTCTGGCGATGTGAGCTGGCCCTGACCTGACTCCCAACAACTCGAGTTTCTGATTGATTCCACAGAGTGAGCGGCAGAGCAAGTGTTTGCTTTGATCGCTGGATTGGTTCGAATATCAGCATTTATATAACGCCCCCCTACCAACAGTGATAGATCCAGTCGTGATAGTGGTTAAGAGGGTGGTGATATTCTAGTGACTAGCTGTACACATTGGTGTTGGAACATAGGAAAATACATGACTTATAAGGTTTCATCACCTCTGGGTATCAAGGTCCAAAGCAACATCGGGCAGTTACAACAATAGCCGGTGGTGGAGATGCCAAACGAACAAATGCAGGTTTATTTAAACACACTTGTGGATGAACATGGCCATGAATACTGTACACCATAGATTCCCTGTAAGTCAGGTCCGTTTATTCAACATTAGGTTACCTTCCCATGGATATTTTTTTCCAACATCATGTTTTCACCTCAGTTTGGAGGATTCCAAACACATTATCATGGAAGCGGCCTCAACTACAATATGATGCTAAATTTATAGTCTAAATAGACTAGTATAATTTTATTACACTGTTTTTGAGCTTATCTAGCCACTTTGATAACCAAAAATGACCCCTATGCACGCACACACAAAACTTCATTTTGAAAGTCCATTTTAGACATTCTACTTGTTACATGTGTAGTCTTGTCTCCCCTCTTCATTATGTTATTTAGTTTGATCCGTGACCTGGTTTCTCCCCAATCTGTCTGCAGGGTCGGGGAGTAACGAAATACAAGTAACTTAGTGACGTATTTAAAATACAAAATTTGAGTAAGTGTATTTCATTACAGTTACATTTTAAATGGGTGGTAATCAGATTACAGTTACATCTGAAAAGTGTTTTAGATTACCAAAGTGATTACTTTGAGTTTTAATGTCATTTAAACAGCGATTGGTGATTCTCTGACTCTGACCGTCTGAAAAAGAGGAGTTAAGTTTCATCTACATTTTAATACTTTTAAGAGGATCATAAAAATGTTGTTATTTTTATTTAGTTCTGTCCTGAACAAGACAAAATGACTGAATTTATACAAAAATTGCTGAACTGTCAACTGAACTGTCCTGTCATGACCTGATGATCCACGACTGTTTTCATGTTTTGTGAGTCATTTTATAATTCACTCGTCACTGCAACTTTTTCTCACAATTTGTTATTTTCCCTCACAATTGTGAGTTTCTATTTCACAATTCTGACTTTTCTCAATATTGTGAGTTTATATCTCACAATTCTGACTTTTCTCAATATTGTGAGTTTATATCTCATAATTTTGACTTTTCTCAATATTGTGAGTTTATATCTCATAATTCTGACTTTTCTCAATATTGTGAGTTTATATCTCATAATTCTGACTTTTCTCAATATTGTGAGTTTTTATCTCATAATTCTGACTTTTCTCAATATTTTCAGTTTATTTCTCATAATTCTGACTTTTCTCAATATTTTCAGTTTATATCTCATAATTCTGACTCTGACTATAACTTGCAATCGCAACTTTATATCACACAATTCTGAGGGAAAAAGTCAGAATTGTGAGATAAAAACTTGCAATGACCTTTTTTGTGTTTGTTCCACACTTATTAGTATTCCAAAGTATTCTAAAGTATTTAGATTAAGTTACTAAACTTGAGTAATGTAACGAAATATGTTACAAATGACTTTTTTAAAGCATGTATTTTGTAATCTGTAGTGAAATACGTTTTAAAAGTAACCTACCCAGCCCTGTGTGTCTGATTAGTAAAGTCATTCACCTGTGCCTTGTTAATCACTCCTCATGTGCTCTTGTATACATTCTATGTCTTTCAGTCCTTGTCCGATAAAGTGTAACACTGGTTATTTTAATTAATTGTTGAGAATCACTCAGGAGTTACAGGTTTAAATCAGTCTGACAACTTCGCCACATCCTTCAGGGGTGCGTCTCCTGAGAAAAGAGAGTTGGATCTAATCGCTGCAGGACAGTGGACCTCAAGGGTCAGAGTTCAGAACACAACATTATGTCCTAACATAACTGATCCCACATCATTCCTGCTGTGGACATGACTAATACTCCCATGACGTCATTAGATTAAAGGAAAACATTCTGCAGAGTTCAGTTCTAGCTAGTTCACGTGTGTTTTGCTTACATTGAATTAGTCAAAACTAGTCACGACTGCATCTCCATCTTTTGAGCAATGTAGAACTGTCATTAATGATGTGCAAGTGGTGGAGTAATAACTTATAATTGCTAATTAATCGATTCAAAATCACAATTAATGTCTAATGATTATTATTTACACAAACAGAAATCCGGCCAATTTTTTAAAATCATGTTAACTGGTATGTAATTGGTGTACAAATTACTCCACATTGATTCCCTGAGATGCTGCTGTAATGAACATGGCATCTGAGGACTTATTTGATGTTTGACTTGATCTTCAATAACAGTGTTGACTGTTGGCACTCTAAAATATATAGAATAAAATGCATATAATAGTTAAATGGAATGAAATATACAGAATGCACTATATGATAGTTTTCTTATTGTGTCAAGAGTCCACTTAATACCATAGCTGACTAAGGATGCTTTTGAGAAAAGCACTCGAGTGGCTACTGAAGCAACATATGACTCCCTTATTAAACTGCACATTCACTACACTGTTGCTCTAATATAGCTGTCAGGCTGCTCTTACTTCCAGTGCAACTCACCAGCCCATTTATTGCTAGTACCGGGTAGGACCTTCAGAACTGCTTTAATTCTTCATAGATTCAATGAGTTGCTGGAAACATTTCTCAGAAATTTTGCTCCATATGATAGCATCACACAGTTGCTGCAGATCCATAATGCAAATCTCCCGTTCTGGTGACCTCGGATCTAGTCCATTCATTGTCATGTTCAAGAAGCCAGTTTGAGATGATTTGAGCTTTGTGACATGGCGATGGTCCACTGTGGTCAGGGATGGGCATGGTCAGCAACAACACTCAGGTAGGCTGTGGTGTAAACACCATTACAGCAGTCTGAACCGCTGATGTAAGATGGATCCATGCTTTAATGTCTACCATCTGAAATTGAGACTCAGGCAACCCTTTTTTCCAATCTTCTCTTGTCCAGTTTTGGTGAGTTTGTGTGAGTTATCGCCTCAGTTTGATGTTCTCAGCTGACAGGAGTGTCACCGGCGTGTCTTCTGCTGCTTAAGGGTGTTCAGAGCGTTCGGTTGTAACAAGTGCTCTTTTGAGTTACTGTTGCCTCTCTATCAGCTGAACCAATCTGGCCATCCTCTTCTGACCTCAACAAGCCATATTCTCCCTCAGAACTGCCACTCACTGGATATTTTCCCCTTTTCTGACCATTCTCTGTAAATTCTATAGATGGTATACCATAAGCAGTTTCTGAAATACTCTGATCAGACAGTCTGACACCAACAACCATGACATGTTCATGTTTCTCCCCCATTCTGATGCTCAGATGAACTTCAGCAGATCATCTTGACCGTGTCTACATCCCTAAATGCAATGAGTTGCTGCCATGTGATTGGCTGATCAGCTATTTGCGTTGACAAGCACTTAAACAGGTGTAGCTAATAAAATAGACAGGGAGTGAATATTCTCTCTTTATCTGTATGCTGTAAAGCCCAGATGTTCTCGCAGCAAGTTCTTCATTGTTCTTCACTCAGGGGTAAACAGAAGTTTGAAATACCTGAGCAACAGTATTCTGTTTTCAACCAATCCTTCACCACCCATGCTGCTGGGAGTGGTGTATATAAATGTGTATATAAAAAGTATATAAATGCTGTGCAGTATCCTCTCAAAAACACAAACACACAACGAAAAATGACACCAGTGAGAAAAGAGCAGTTCTGCAACTCAGCACTCTAATGTCCTCATTAGTCACAGCCAGGGCTTGACATTAACACCCGCCAACCTGCCAAATGTGTATTTCTGCAGTGGCGTGAAACACAGTCACTCCTACTAGACACTTTGGCGGGTTGAATTTTATAAATAATATATACATTTTTCAATTGGAGTCTTTTAAAAGGCTTCTGAAATAATAAACCAAGTGCAATACGTGTTGTCAAAGATTTTTTTATACATATTGGTACTGAAATATCTGAAACACTTCCAATAAATTCTTTGGGGGCATTACTTGTATTCAATGGGCTGAGTGAAAAAATCAGCCTGAAAAGATTTACACATCAAAGAAGGTGGAGCCTCTGACCACACCCACCTATTACATAATCATCTCTGACCAATGGCAGGTCAAAGGTGTTTAAATGCTGGCGCAAAGTTTGATAGTTTGCACTGGTGAATCCATTGTGACACAGTTCGTAAGAACGGGGAGAAGGAGGCGGGAGCCGGCGAACATTGAACATAACTTTTAATCAAATAAATAAACGAACAAAAAAACAAAAGTAAAATAGCGGCAGTTCCTCACGGCGACTGCCGCCCACACAAACATACTAAAACACAACATCCAGGCCTGGTCATTTCTCGTCCTTTACAGTCGTCGCTCCTCTTTTATGCTTCCGGAGCTCCTCCGTGAGAGACACGAGACCGGTGCAGTGAGCAGCTGACGCTCATTATCACTCACGTCACCGGCCTCGCGCCGTTCCCTCACGGCTCTCGCCCGCCCTGCTCATCAAATACCCCCATCGCCCCTCGCAGGCCGGGGGGTACTGCGCTCTACTCCCCCCAGGGGGCCAGTCTCGGCGGCCGCAGCACCCGGGGGTAAGGACAGACGAGACGAGAGAAAAGGAGACAGAAGCACAAGGAGAGACAAAGACGAGAGAGTGGAGAGAGGAAAAAAAAAAATCTTGGTCCGGTTCCCGGACAAACTGCCGCTCTTGAGAGGCTCTTCCTCGCGGTGCCATGCGATGGTACTGGACGCTCGGTGGACGGCTCGATCCTCCTTCATCCCCTGGCGGCCGGCGATGGCAGCCGGCAGCTCCTCCCCCGTTCCCTGCTCCTCCCTATCATGGCGTCAGGCAGCAGGCTCCGGCCCACAGCGGCGACTCCTCCGCTCCCTCTCGGACGGCAGCCACCCCACCTCGTCCCAGGAGCACGGCAGCGACCTCTCTGTCCCACCGGTTGCTCAATCACTCCAGCACCACCTCCTTGGGCAGCCACTCGTGGTCTTCACTCTCCCCTCAGCAGCGAGGGCTCTTCGACAGCATGTCCCTCCTTACTCCCGGGTTTCAGCACCAATGTAACACAGTTCGTAAGAACGGGAAGGAGGAGGTGGGAACCGGTGAACGTTAAACATAACTTTTAATCAAATAATTAAACAAACAATAAAATGAAAGTAATATGCACAAAACACAAACATAATAAAACACAACATAAAATCCAGGCCTGGTCCTCTCTCGTCCTTCACTGTTGTCGCTCCTCTTTTATGCTTCCGGAGCTCCTCCGTGAGAGACACGAGACCGGTGTAGCGCGCAGCTGCCGCTCATTATCACTCGCGTCACCTGCCCTGCTTGTCACATCCATATTTTGGCCAGATTAGATTGGACAGATTTTGTTTGAAATTACATTACACCCGTTCAATTTCAGTCAGGAATATCAGGGCAACATTTATGTCAACACAATTTTATATCTTGCCAACTAATACAATGACAAGTCAAATAAAACAGTGTAAAAAAAAAAAAAAAAGGCATGTTTATTTTTTTCATAACTCACTAAAATGTTTCAAGATAGATTCATGTCTAGGTGGTTTTTAGCATGAAACCTTAGTCTGGGTCGCCCTGCTCTAAACCAAAGCTCATTCATTCATTCAAACTTGACATGTCTTAAACGGTGACAAGACACACAAGACCCAACGGCATATCATTGACTTTAAACCTGGCACAGTTCGCTTTGAGGCGGCAAGTTTATCATGTTTGAATGGGTGCGAATGAGATTTCGCTGGACATTCATTTTTCTACATGTGGCTGTCTCCCTGTACAGACAGTATTACTGAGTATATCAGCGTTTGTGTGCCAGCTGGCTGTGATCTGGCATGTCTTGTTATACCTGAAAGCGAAGCTTCATTGTTTCACAGAAGGCATCGCGCTGAGTGACTTGGCAGATGTGGAGGGTATGTGCAGCAGTTATTAAAATCAGAGCCCTCATTA
This sequence comes from Zacco platypus, assembly GCA_038088235.1. Taxonomy (NCBI): domain Eukaryota; kingdom Metazoa; phylum Chordata; class Actinopteri; order Cypriniformes; family Xenocyprididae; genus Zacco; species Zacco platypus. The sequence goes on from CM076077.1 coordinate 34,505,342, forward strand.
AACTTTGTAATTTACATTCCCTTCCTCTCTTTCTTTCAAGCGGGCATATCAAATCACGCTGGTCATGTGAATGGCCATTAATTGCTGGCGATGTAACAGCTGTGCGAGTGAGGAGTGGGCCCAAGACGCGCCCAGATGACAGTAAAACTGTCACTGACATTTCATCATCAAGTCTGCCCGCAGGCCGCATTTCGCCACGTCTTAAATTTCACCAACAAGCTGCAGGAGCTACAAAGGTGGACCTCTCTAATGACCCATATTTCTTTCTGTTCTGAATGTGACTCTCTGTTTTTTCCCATCGGAATAAATTTTGCCACTTAAACAACATCCAATCAGATGGAGAAATCATAGTGATCAGGTTGCCTGTGCATAGCCAGAGCAAGGGTCAAATCTGGCCCCGTTCTACTGAAGACACGGCAGTTCTGTGATGGAAAAATGGACTCGTCACCGACGAGCGCTAATAGTCGGACAGCATCCTCACCACCTACAACTACAAGTTTTCAGGACAATGTCTAGATTGATATAAAAAGCACAGATTGTACAAAACTAAATGCTCTCAGTATAATCTGTCTACACTGGAGGCACTTAAAATGACATGCATTCAGTTGACAGACACTCCATTTCTATTTATGACCTGCTGTGCAGCGACACCAGCCTCTTTATTTTTGGTAATGCTACAGTAACAATTTACTCTGATAAGGTATCATTTGGTAATATCAGTTTTCTTGCATTAATTAACATAAGCAATATATTTTCATTGCATTTCTTAACCTTTACTAATGTTAGTTAATAAAAAATTTCATGTTAGTTCAAAGTGCAATAATTAAAGTATTTAAAAAAAAATGTATTAACCTTCCTGGATAATTTGTTAACAATCGCTAACAGTATAGCATTGATTAATCTATGTTTTAACATTTCAAGCATAAATTAACAATAAGCAACTTTAAGCTAGAATGTCAATATTGTTTATTTTTATCACGTTAACAACTTCAAAATTGTTTCATGAAAATTGAAATTGTTTTATTTACAAATATCATTGTCACACAGTGCTGTATAAAAGTATCCACATTCTGATCGGACAGTTATCTGATTGTAACGAAGTCCACTGAAGGCTAGCCAAAATGAACCCAAGTGCAGCTTTATTAAAGATCATCTAGAACAAACGAAACAAGACCATAACAAACTGGAGTTGAAAATAAACAAGAATTAGATGCATGCGGTTACATAAACAAAGCTAGATGACAGTCAATGGGAACATGACTATTTATACACAGACGAATGACTAACAAGAAACATCTGAACACAAATGAAACAATAAACTAATTAAAAAACAGAACTGAGAAACTCATGACCAAAACAACCAATCGGAACATGGCACGGCAAGATCACATGAGGCCAAGGGAGTCACATGACATAACTGTGACAATTCAAAATAAAAGACATGAAAATCTAAACGTGACACTTGGCCATGTAAATGTTTCTCCGCATAATGAATATAAATCTGATTTTCGATTCCTGTGCTTTATGCAAATTTATTTATCATCAGCTAATTTCACGATCAAAGCCTGCAATAGGAGAGAGAGAGCGGCATCAGCGCTGGTAAAATCGTTTAGGCTACATTCAGATTGTCAGCTGAAATCCGATTTTTGTGCACATCCAGTTGAAATCCAATCAGATGTAGCAAGTGTGAATGGCAAAAAAAAAATCACATGGAATGTTATTTTTACAAATCTGATTCAAATGTCCGCATTTCTGGAAATCTGTTTCAGTCTGAACGAACACCATTTCTGATCAGATTTCACACTGTTTATGTGACTTTCACGTCAAGTAAAGCGTAAATGTCAGACGACGTTATAGGAAACGTCATCAAGTCAACATGACAATATAACGGAGACATGTTTCGAAACGAGCAGAGACGAAATAAAGCCACACGTACCAGTCTCCTACGCTTCTGTTGCTGCCTCTTACGGCAGTTGTCCCACGCACATTGTCATGTTGTAAATAAAACATCTTTATTGCAAACCCCTCCATGTTGGAGTTCTTGTCGTTTATGGTGTATACCTACCAATGCAATGTCAATGCCACAGAAACCAACTTTCATGGAACTGACTAAAGTGAAAGTTAAAATAGCCAAATAGAAAAATTCTTGTGTAAAAGCGCTAAAGTAACTGATATTAAAACTACTTGGGGCCTCGCTTCATGTGCTTCTACAAATTGGATAGCTTTTGGATATCTGACAGTCTTCTAATAAGTCCACTAATACTGTAATGAGAACTGGTTGACATGTAGGTGCAACATTACTTGTAGTCAACAGAATGCCTAAAGGGGACCATCAAAATAAAGTGTTACCCAATATTTTTATGAATACGGCTCAGGCTCAATGATTGGACTGTAACATCAAGAACCATAGTGGGTGTCACATGGCCTGGGATAGCTCTCCCAATCTGATTTTCCCAAACTTCTGTTTGTTGTCTTTCCAATGTGGCAGACTTTTTATCCACTCCATGTTAAAAGTTGGATAATAACGTCACAGAAGTGGGACTTTGAATGCAAGACTAGCCCATCTTGTGTGGGCAAGATGTCTCTTGAGTTAATCCCTGTGACAATGGACTCCTTTGTTCATCTTCAAAGTAGAGGTTAAAGGGTGAAATACAGTACGAGTTTTACAGTGTGTCATTTCACTTGCAGTTCTTTCTCGCTGGCTTAGTCTTGTCTCATCAGCCACATCCTCAATCCCTCCAGCCATTAAACTGGAGACAGGCTCTTAATCAGCTTGATTTTTACCCCTTGATGTTGCCCCTCGTCTTGGCTGTGGGGCAGGATGTATGACAGGTGTGTATGTCAGGAAAAGAGATAGTGTTTTGACATTTAGTTGACAGAGACTATATATGACTGAGGGAAAGTGACTGAGTAAATAGACAGCTGTTTGTATTGGCAGTTGTTGGTGGCCACTACTGAGTGTGCAGAGGTTTCCAGTCAGGCTGAATGGGACATTGTAAACAGTGCACTAGTTGACAGACTAAGGACATGCATACAATTAAACTGAACTCAAACAAAGTCTTATAACAGGTCGCCATACCCTGTGTGACCTTTCACCCTACTCAGACAAGCGTAAAAGAGTACTTTCTACAGCAGCAATGAGATGGTGTGTTGGGGGACAAAGGGTTAAAGAGTTGTTCAATGGTATACGTGTTCAAGCTTAATGTACAGAAACAGTCAAGTAAGCCATCATAAGGAGAGCCACCAATAGAAAACGTCTCCGTGACTTGTGTATCCCTCATTCCCTGATGGAGGGAAAACAGGCATTGTGTCGAAATACCGACACTAGGGGTCAACCTTGAGAGCGCCAAACATGGACTCAGAAAAGGCCAATGGAATTGCCGTGTGGAATTTGCATGCCAGGCCACGCCCCAGGACTTAAGGGTAAGTAAGGCGAGCCTGCTGCACACACACTTCAGGTTTGTTCTCAGGAACCAAGACAGCATCTCAACCCCTCAGGAGGCACTCCAAGTTGTCCATCAGGGAACTAGGGTTACACTAGTAACTGATACGTTCCCCTTGTGTAGGTCACTTTCGGCTTGTTTCGTAATACTAACACTAGGGATCTCTATACTAAAAGCCACAACTTGACCTGTGTCACGAGGCATGGTGGTGCAAATCTGGGCAAAGCCTCAACATGCCAACAGTAAGTGCCCAGTACATCCTGCGCCTGATAAGCCTGGAGAATGGCATCCACAATCCAGTGGGCCATTCTTTGCTTGGAGACAGCCTTCCCTTTCTGCTGACCTCCAAAGCAGACAAAGAGCTCAGCTCGTCTGAAGCTCTGTGCCCAGTCCAGATATATGTACTGGGCACAGCAGAGATGGGGATGGGGATGGGTCTCCATCACCAGGAGGGATTGCTTGCAAGTTCACCACTTGGTCCCGAATGTAGTAGGGTGTAGTAGGATTCTTGGGCACATATCCAGGCTGGGGTCTCAGGACAATGTGAGAGTAGGCCGGCCCGAATTCCAGGCACGATTCACTGACGGAGAAGTCTCGTTGTGGGTCCTGACTGTGATTACTGACTGCAAGGGCTCAAACTGATATCTCTTGTGGGTCTGAAGGACCAGAGAGAGATCTCAATGGGGGATGAGGCAAGGTCTAGGCAGGTTTAGCCTCCATGCATCTCTCAGGATCCTAACTATAAGGTTGTGCTTTCCCAAGGACCTACCACTCACTGTGTCGTGATTAGCTGCTATTACAGCCACGTACACTTTAAGAATGGAGGCCAACAGGTGCCTCTCCAGGCCCTGCTGAAGAAAAGAAAGCACAGACCCAAACCCACAACTCCATGGGTCTTCAACTCAGGAAGCACACCATGTAGTGAAGAGGCACCACTTCAAGACATAGAGCCGCCTGGTAGAGTTGTGAGATGGGAGTAGATGCTGCCCTGGCAATTTAAACACGCCACTTTTGCTGTGTTGTCCAACCTACCAATGTAATATCAATGCCATAGAAAACAACTTTCATGGAACTGACTCGAGTAAAAGTTAAAATAGCCAATTAGAAAAATACTTGTGTAAAAGTGCTAAAGTAACTGATATTAAAACTACTTGGGGCCTCACTTCATGTGTTTTTACAGATTGGATAGCTTTTGGATATCTGATTAGTTAAATGGTTAAAGTATCTGCTGATATTAAGCAGACACCCTTCTAATAAGTGCTGTAATGAGAATTGGTTGACATGTAGGTGCAACATTACTTGTAGTCAACAGAATGCCTAAAGGGGACCATCAAAATGAAGTGTTACCCAGTATATTTGTGAATACGGCTCAAGGCGGCTCAGGCTCTTTTGCTGTGTTGTCCATCGGGACCAACACGTGCTTGTTTTGAATCAATGGTCAAAACCTCCTCAGAGCTAGTAGCAGAGTGTAACTGAGATGGGGAGTTCACGGGAAACCAGATTGTGAAGTTCTGCGTCCCTCATTACTAGTGGTGAACAATGTGTTAAAACACCCTGCTCCCTGAGTCCACTGTGGCGGTGACTGGTGACAGTCGATGAGGCTGGGCCCCTTCCATGGGTCACCCATCTCAGGAATGCTTTGATGCCTAGCTCAAGGTTCCTAGTATCCTGTCGATGGGTGGATGGTGCCACCTTCATGGGACAGGACCTTACTGTTGGTCCAGGCTGTTGTTGGGCCGGTGCAGCCTTTGCAGGCTGCCCTCGGTCACAGATCAGGCTCTCGGAGGTCCGGAGGAAGACTTGTGTTGACGCAAGATGTGCTTGATCACCTCCGTCTGCTTCTTCACGGCCACAAACTGTTGTGAGAAGTCCTCGATGAGAAGGCTAGCTTGGGCATTGAGAATGCATTTTTTCTGTATCTCCCCAAGGTTGAACCAAAGGTGGTGCTCCTGGACCACTAACGTGGACATCGGTCAACCCAGGGCCTGTACCACATACCTTTGTAGCCCGGAGGACATAGTCGGTGTCCAAACGCAGTTCCTGCATTGCCGCTGGGTCAGGACAACCCTCGTGCAGGTTTTTCAACGCTTTAGCCTGGTAGTCTTGCAGGATAGCCATTGCAAGGCGGAGGTGGCCTGACCAGCACCATTGTAAGCTCTCGCCATGAGCTATGAGGTAAACTTGCAAGCCTTGGACGATGGGGCCAGGTGGTGGAGTTTTACGGGCATTTATGTCTCTTTCAGAACCCCGCTGATGCACCAACTCTCTGCAGTTATCTGAGCATGCTGGAGAGAGACTGATGTGTGCTGCGAATCCAGCCCTTTTAGAGGAAAAATTCGCTTCTCTTTCAATGACGAAGAGATGCTGTGCTTCGGCTCCAAAGAACGACAGTAAGGGAACCACAACCATCCAATCAATTCCCGATGGACAAAATCAAGTCCCACCACACATTTTTTCTTGTTTGAGAAGTGATTTCACTCAGATATGCGTCACAATAGTGAAGAAAATTCTATTTCATGTGACTTAAAAGCACATTATGATGTTAACTAACCTACTAAAGAACAAGTAAAGTACTTTTAAGTTTAACTGTAGTGTGTTATTTAATATTACATTTATAGTTAACATATTAATGTACTAAATTGCAATTTTAGAGTATAATTTAGTTTACCATAAATGCCTGTAAGCACATTTGGAGGTATATATGCTTTAATATTTCAAAGACAATAGAATTATGAAATTACATATAAAGATGTGGGTCAAAAAAGCATGCTAAAGGTCAGCTATACTTCTGTGTGTCCGTACTTCTCTTTCAAAACACATTAGTGAGAATCATCTTTCATCATTATATACAGTATGAGATTATATTGTCATTATATTTTCACTAATGTTGTTGCTAAGGCAGGTATCACTACATTATTGCTAATACTAATAATGGTTATTGGTTGTTCAGAACACGATCCACATTATTATTATTATTATTTGCTATGAAAGGTAACCTTAAATTGAATGGTTTGTGGAGGAGAGGTGGGCTATTACTTTTCTAAGTGATGGAACTTACAATTTTCACCAAGCAACCAATAGAAATCAGCAAAATGATTGGAATTTGAAGTTTGACCACATTCAGAATACACAATACAGAATCAATAATGTTGTATTTCAGTGTTTGTACAGTTTGATGAAAATAGGATTTTAGTAATATTTGGGTTCGTATTCCACCGTGTATTTTGTTGTGGAAAATATGAGAAATGTCCAATGCGTGATATTGCAAAGACCCGTCCAGCTGATATTTTTGTCACAGCTGAATTATATTTTGTTCAGTTACTGTCTTCTTTTCACTTCATAAACATGTTTCGTCATGCTTGCTCTTTTCATTTAATATTGTTGTGAGCATTTGTTGAGCCTGTTGTTTTCAAGCAGTGTGTTACCCAGGTTCTAGAGATGCAATTTTTTTACTTTTTTGTATAGCTGTGTGTATAAAATTATACAAAAATATATACAAAAAAGCAAAATAAGTGCAAAAATTGTTGACTAATGAGAGTTAATTGACGTGCGATGTTACTTATACAGTATTAGTTGAGTGTTAGGGGTTGGGTAGTAGAATAAGTTGACATGTACTTGCAAAGTGATTTATTGTCAGTAGGGGGAAAATCACAATAAAGTTAGTCTAATACTCTACTAATACTCTAATGAGAGTTAGTTGGCATGTAGGTGCAACGCTACTTAAGATAATATCTAAACGGGGCCATCAAAATAAAGTGTTACTGATCGTTTCTCTTGGAAATCAATTAAATGGTGAGCAATCCAAGACTTTTCCAGATAGCCACTGATCCCACAAGTGTATCTAGAGTTTTAGAAAATATCTCAACAATGTCTCACAAATTGTGCTCACATTCGCCAAGATAGAAAAGTGACAAACTGATATGAGCTGTTATCCACATTTTATAATGCTGGGTACAAAAGCTGTCAGTGATAGACTCATTCATATTTTCTCCTATGGAATTTTAGGTAAAACATCTGAAACAAAGCTGATCCTTAAAATAGTAATAACTAAGAACAGCATGAGCTTTGAAAGAGCAATAAAATGTACCTTTGGGTGGAAAGGTGTGTGTATAATGTCATGGGTATGACACTGGTATTACAACTTAAACACGACATATGAGGACATTTCATGAGTCCTCATTTAAAGCTTTAAAAACATACTAAACAATGTTTTATTAAAACTGTAAAATAGCAGAACATTTAGTGTGATGGGTAGGTTTAGGGGTAGGGGTAGTGTAGGGGGACAGAATGTACAGTTTGTACAGTAGAAAAACCATTACGACTATGGAATGTCCCCATAAACCATGAAAACACAATGTGTGTGTGTGTGTGTGTGTGTGTGGGTATTCCCTACGTTATGGGGACCAAATGTCCCCACAGGTATAGAAATACTAGTAAATGTTGATCTTGTGGGGACATTTTTTTGGTCCCCATGAGGAAACAAGCTTATAAATCATACAGAATGATCTTTTTTAAAAATGTAAAATAGCAGAACATTTTGTGTGATGGGTAGGTTTAGGGGTGGGGGGTGGGGGGGGTAGGGGGACAGAATGTACAGTTTGTACAGTAGAAAAACCATTACGCCAATGGAATGACCCCATAAAACATGAAAACACAACGTGTGTGTGAGTGTGTGTGAGTGTGTGTGTGTGTGTGTGTGGTCCTGGTAAACCTTATGGGACAAAATGTCCCAACAAAAATGACAATATCCTTGTCATTGTTGGGATATTTTTTGGTCCATATGAGGAAATCAGCTTATAAATCATACTAAGTGATGTTTCTTGCAGAAAATGCAGAAAGTGTTCTGTTGGGGGATAGAATAAACAGTTTATAGAGTATAAAAATCATTGCATCTGTGGAAAGTCCCCATAAAACATGGACCCTGACGTGTGTGTGAGTGTGCATGAGTGTGACCAACTGTCTGTGATGAATGTGAGTGTGGTGCTAAAGGCAGGTGCTTTCACTGCAGGGGCCGCATAACCAGAGCATGTTTGACATCATTACAGACACACTGTCTCAGTATCAGGTTCCTGTCACAGGAAGAAGGCGACCCGCGTGCCGCGATGGCAGGGAGAGCGGATGGGACCACACGAATGAGCCAGGTACATCCAGTGCCCGTGTCGTCGGTGGAGGGGCGAACGTGACGAGAAGCTGGCGGGATTTGGGCTGACCGGCGTATGTTTACCGAGGGGTCGGGAAGGGTGTGAGTTGGTTGAGGACTGACACCTCTGACCCCCTGCATCGCTACGTCTTTATTTCATGGCTGACAGAGTGAATGCCAGAGCCATGGATGGAATTCTGTCTCGGTCTCTGATTTATGACTCTCAGCTGCTCCGCACTAATTCAGCTGCCAGCTGCGCTTCAGATGGACCTTAGAGACAGAAAGAGAGATGAAGACAAGAAATGAGGGAGAAGAGATGAGAGAGAGAGAGAGTGAGCAGGGTGGGAGAGGAAAAGGAGACCCAAATGGAGGGCTAAAAAAACAAGAGAGAACACTGAGAACGCACAGTGAATGCGACCAGCAACACGCAAAACAACAAAACAACAAAACAATGGCTGTTACGAATGTGTGCTGCCTACTGCTTTTAACCCTGGAAAGCCTCATATTGAGCAGTTTATTCACAAAATATGAAGGAAATTCTTTTTTTTAAAAAATCTGTAGTATTATATTATGAGAATATGGATCGCATACTCTGCGAACTATGCACAAAAAGTAAGATGAAATTCTTGTAGCTTATAGTGTAAATCAATGAGATCTTTATGACAGTATAACAGACTATCAACATAAAATCATATAAATATCAGTAGTCACTCGATATCTCCCAATGCTTAGTTTTATGATCAAAGCTCTGTAGTTTTTACTAAGGTTTGGGCAATCCAGTATGATTAAGAGATGAACAAATAAATGTTTTGTGGATAAATGTGGATCATATTTGATACAAGGCCTTAGAAATCAAATATGCATATTAAATATGATACAGAAGGATTTATGGTGTTAGTTATCATGAAATCAAAATGGATAACTCTTGTGTTTTATGGAAAGTTGCCATATTTATTATAAATATCTGTGCATATTGTTATAAATTCATGTGTAATCCGAAACCGCAACCATCCAATCAATTCCACACAGACACAATCAAGCCCCGCCTACATTTGTTCTTGTTTGAGAAGCGTTTCACTTGGATATACGACACAATTGGGAAGAAAATACTGTGAAAATTCTGTGGCATGGTCAAAACTACAGAAAAAACATCCGTCAAGATGAAGGCAGATTAAATATGTGGAGGGAAACAGGCACAAGCTGTTAAGAAAGTCATCTGAATTCAGCGCCAACGCTCACCATTGATCTAAGCTGGAGAGAGAAATCAAAATGTTTGGCTTATTTTAGCCAATTAGCTGCGAGAGAGCCGATTGTGTGAGCACTATTGAGCGGTGCGCTGCTGAAAGCACTTATTGTCAGCATGCTCAGTTTGAGATCAATGCAGCGCTGTGATAGGATTAGGCGTGTTATCGATGCAGTGCTCTAATATATTAACAGGCTAATTAACAGTCTTTCTGAGGCAGAGGACTGTGATGTCATGTGACACCGTGAAGAGAAAACATACATGGAACCAACAACGAGCTGCCTTTTCCCCCCCCAAAATTAAGCATACAGTCTTTTTGCTCAGTTTTGGTGGGCAAAATGTGTAATAATTCATATCAATGAATCTTTTCACCACGTACGGCATCAATAAAGACATTTACTGAAAAAATGTCTACCATGTTTAATATGTTCTTCCAGAGTAAAATTATATAGACTACAGAATAAAATGCTGTAGGTTTGATTCTTAAACTGGTTCATTGAGAATTCTCAATATTTAGTATATAAAGGTTAAAAAATTCAAAAAAAGTAAAGATAAACACTTTTACTGAAAAAAAGTCTGAAAATTGTTTCGCCCGTGTGTGATGAATCATGAATTATTAAACCATCATGTCAGCATGGTTTAATCAATAAACATTTCATTTGTTAAATCATTATCGCTTAAAGTCTGATTATCATAAGCCTGAGAATGTTTCGTAGTTAAACAACAACGCGCATAAAAAGAAATACAGCGAGTTCATCATTCTAGCGGTTTCGTCGGGTGAGACGCACCACCCCAGAGACGAGAATCAAAGCATTGTCAAACACTGTCACGTTTAGGAGATCCGCGCTTCTGTTAACCGTTTAAAGGGACTTTACTCCTGTGAAGAGCTTTGTCTTTTGTCTGTGGGTGGAGACTGGCTAAGCGGAGCTGCTTTGTATTTTCTCTGGGCTTTGTGCCTTTGGCTGCCATATGGGAGAGAGAAAACAGCCATATAAGTACTTAAGCAAAGTTTATATTTGCACAGGAATTTTCAGGGCTTTGCTTCACTTCAGTGGAAAAACAATAACCAGGCAGACGGGATGCTACCATTATAAGCACTTATGCAAAGTTCATATTAGCAATGGAAATTTTAACCTTGGCATGAATGTCCAAGAAGCTGTCTATAACGCTGGGAGGTTTTGAAATCAGAAGCGTCAATCCCACCCCGCTCTCCATCTCGCCAGAAAAAAAAAGAACACAACAACCCTGTGCCTTGACATTTATGTGCTGTAAAACAAGTGGAAAACTGAGCCGTAAATGTGTTATTTTCAGCCATCCTGTAGTTTTAGCCCCTGTCATCTATAAAACAACTGTGCGGTATTTTTTTCACAGATTACGTAAGTGATTTATAGGTAACCGCTTTTGATGTGCTCAAATTACTTTCATTTAATGGTAAACTAGCAAGTACCCAGCTGAGAACATTAACTGTTAAATAATTCTGTTTTCATTTCGAGGAAAAAGGCTTCACAAGCAAAGCGTCGGGGGTTGGGGCTTGCGCGACGACACAAACAGTTTTTATTTATAATATGAAACAGGAGAGACATAGGAGAAACCGCAAACCAGAACTGACAATGTACTGAACTAAAACGGGAGTATATGTATACATGGCAAACATAACGATACACAGGTGATAATCATGAGTAACTATAGAAACAAATGAGGAGATAATCAGTAACCGAAACAGGGAACGAGGACCTGCAGTCCAGAAGGGACTAATTGTGGCCTAAAGGTTAGAGAGTCGGATTTGTAACCCAAAGGTCGCAGGTTCGAGTCTCAATACCTGCAGAAAATGTAGGTGGTGGCAGTGAATGAGTGAATGAACAGTGCTCTCTTTCACTCTCATTACCCATAACTGAGACACCGAACCTCCAATCACTCCCTGGGTACCGCAACAAAAATGGCTGCCCACTTCTCCGGGTGTGTGAACTTGGATGGGTGAAATGCAGAGCACAAATTCTGAGTATATATACAAATTCTGCCATTCTTTGCCACGCGACATGTCACTTTCACTTAACATGTATCTGACATTACACCCCCTCCAGGAAGGTGCATCCTTTTGCTGTAAATTGGTTGGGGACTCAGGAAAGGAAAGAAAAGGAAAAGACCAATGCGGAGCTGAAGGAGGGAGGAGCCAGGGTGGAGCCTTTACTGATGGTTTGGGTGGACCCTGTGGACCGACTGATGGATGCGGAAACCCAGTTGGAGCTAAAGATGGAGCCATAATGATGAGCAGCCAAGTTGGAGCCTGGGTGCAGGAGGACAGAGGCAGAGCCGTGGACAAATGAGACTGTGGAATAAGGGCGGAGCCCAACGGAGCATAAGGGGGTGGAGGGAGAGGCACAGTCGAAGGCCTGGAAGTGATAGTGCAATGATTGACCAAGGCAGGACGGACAAGGGAGCACAGTGGAGCCAAAAGGAAGACAGCGTTAGGTGGACACCTAGTGCCAAGGTGGAGCCCATTGGTTGATGGACCAAGGTGGAGTAATGGGTTCAGTAGCCAGTGGCGGAGCTGGAGACCCAACGGCCCGAGGCAGATCCAAGCAGCAGGAGCCAAGCCACCAAAGGAGAAGCCAAGGAGCCAGAATGAGAGGCCGAACAGAGACCCCGGGGAATATTTTACAACTCCTCAAACTATTGGATAGGGATCTGGCACAGCTCACCCTCAGCAGGAGGAGTATGGGTGTAGCTTCATTCCATGCCATTGTACTCCACTAAGATACGCTCCTCGATGCATGTTTGTGCCGGCTCATGCACCTGGTCAGACTCTCTGTGGGGCTTGAGCTCCCGGACGAAAACGATCTCCATAATAGGCTCAGGCACTGTTTTTGTGGCAGCCTCAGAGTCTGCAGTGGGCACTGGCTCTTGCTTAGTGATTGAGGCTGAAGTCTAGCTGGGTTTTGGGTCCGTGGCAGGCGTGGTTTTGCGGGAAAACACACTCCAGGTAGGTAAGAATGAGGTTTCCCATATCAGGCAATTCCACAGCCTGAGAATAATTTGCTCAAACAAATTGTCTTTAAACTAGTATCGTCCAAAACTTTCCAAATCAACAATTTGTATATTTCTACAGGGAAAAGTTCTTTGTACAAAGATCTAAAAAAAAAAAAAAACTGTAAACTTATACACATACAAATATAACGAAACACCGGAGATAATCATAAGTAACTATAGAAACAAACAAAGACATTATCAGTAACAAAGGAAACCAGAACTAAACAGAGCAAGGAAAGAGGAACTAAAGGAAATGAAATAAGAGTCAATAAAACGCAATATACACATGACACAAAGTCAAATATTTCAGACACAGACAGTCAGATATGAAGTTCTTATCTTTTGCTAACATCTCTTAAAATTCAAAAATCAATTCAAAATTCAAATAATATTCCATTCCATGTTATCCTACAGTGTTTTTGTTTCTTGTAAAATTCAAAATGGCTAGATGACATCTTCATGCTTAATCTCAGTAGACAGCAGCAGCTGGTTTGTACAGCAAATGGGAAAAGTGATCGTCACGGATTCACCGGGATCCACCGTCACTCCCTCATCCCGAACTCATTCACTCGAGTACTGATCAGCTGTCAGCAGTTAACACGCTCATCAAACACACTGTGAACACAGTCTACGACTTACTTACCTGTATACTCACCCCTCCTGCGATTCCTGTACTCCTTGTCCCCTCGTCTGCTCTCCTTCTCCAGCATCCCCGCCATCCGAGACAAAGACATTGTTCGTCATTCAGTCACTCTAACAAAAGGTGTGTGTGAGTGTGTGGATATACTTGCCACGATCTATCGTCAAACTGAAGCATTATTCCTGCACTGCTCATTGTTTCTGGTGTATTCTCACCTGTGTTGGACACTGTTCAGTAAAGCTTCGCGTTTTATTTTATCCTCTCTCTCTGTCAAAACTCCTAATAGTGATGTCCGGAGGGGATATTTGTTTTTTAAAAGATCCTACAAGTTTTATTAAACCTTTAAATTATGAGGATAAATATTTTATATTTTGAAAAATATTTTAAATATGAGGGAAGAGAAGAACACTAAACTTGGTTAAAAAGGTGATTATCTGACAAAATTATTTGGCAAAAATAAAGTCAAGGTACAGCTAATATTTTACTATGAAAAAATGCATAAAGTAAAGAAATTCACAGGAAAAAGTAAACATTGACAACATAATCAGTTATAAATATTGCATTGGTTCTCTCTTGTTTTGCATCAATTTCTTTGAATAAAAAGTGAAAATGTCAATTTTCATAGGCTGGACATCACTTTGGTCTCTACTGTAAAAGTAGTGTACTATACTGACTTGATTTACATAAATAAATAGTATTCCAACACCGCATCGCTTACATTATAACCCTCTAGTGATCGAATAATGATGAAGACGTGTCAAGGTTTATTACACCCGACAGAGGTTCATTATTCCTAAACATTATCATGCCTACTTTCATGTTGTCAGTGTGCATGGTTTTGGGTCTTGTGTTTTGGCTGAATTAGTTTATAATTGGATCTGTCTATTATATGAAGACAGATATTCAGAGACCTCATCCATCCTGTTTTAAAGATCACAACATTTAGCTTGGGAAGAAGAATGAGAAGATGTGTGGACTAGATTTCACACATTACTGAAACATTTTCTCCATGTTACCAATTTAGAGCTGGGGAAGGGCAAGGTAAACCCAGCTTTGCTTTCATGGAAAATGAATTGTTTAAATACCTAACGAGTATTTAAGAGCAACAGTTTCCCGAAAACACTGATGGATAGATACACTTCGGATGCCTGAATGTCATTGCCTTAGAATTCAAAATCTTAAACATCTTGGTGCTAGAGCAGTTTTGCAATATGAGTGGATCTGTCCATCTCTCTATCTTGATTTGCCAAAATTCAGAGCCTCAGCAATCTGTGTCCTCAGATGACAACATCATCAAACAGAATTCTGGGATGTCTGCCAAAGCCTGGTCACTGTTTGCTTAAAACATTTAAAGTGAATCCTCTGGATTCCCAGACACTGCACTAACGCGTTTCCTCCATGTTTGAAGATGATAATCACGATTATTATTCAACGTTCCCCAATGAATATATACAGTAAAGTCTCACGCAAGTATGACAGACACCTCCAAAACACAAGATTATTTTTTTCTTGTTTTATTACTATTAATTACAGATTTATCAACAATTTTGAAGAAGAACACAGTGAAAAATTAGAAAATGTGATGTAGATTTAGTTAATTTTTTCCAAAATGTTTCAAGTTTCTTTTTTTTTACTCATACTCATGTAAGGATTATTAAATTCAATGTGATGGAATTTTACTATACAATTGAAACTCGCTGATTTTTTTTTTTTTTTGAAAGCTTTTTTTGAGTGTATATACAAATTTTACAACAAATCAAATCATTTAAAATCGGGATGGTAAAATAGCTCTGCAGATTTAACGTAAAGGGGGTTTTCTTAGCGATGCTGTAGAAGAATGATTTTGCTTCTCCAGTGAACCATTCTTAAAGGAACCAGTTTTTCTCACTAAAAACAAAAAATAAATACCAATAAAAAAAAAAATGTGTGCAATGAATGTTAAAGGTTCTTCACATGCCAATAAAGAACCTTTATTATGTAATTATAGTGGCTTGTGGGGAAGAGTCGCCTTTGTACGGCGGTGTTCAAATTCTCACAGACCTGTTCCTTTCACACCACAATCCTTTTTAGTTCACTATTATGTTCTCCGACATTAATGAGAGAAAAAAGAGCACATTATGTGCATTGATGCTCTTCAGATGCGTGCTTGTTTTCTGTGTTTTGAACCATCTGTCTGGCATCACACACACAGAGCCACGGCCACGGTCGCCCTCGCTGCCAAGACTATCTATTCATGAGACTTAACCAGGCGTATGATGGGCTCAGAATACCAAGTGCGGGAGCTCCGGTCTCCTTACCCGAGCGAGAGGGACACGAGAGCTGCATCGCTCCGCCGTGCCACACGAGGGACACTAGATGTGTTGCCAGGGCGACACGGTGGGAGGTCAGAGGGCCCGCGTGAGAGGTGAGAGAGACACAAAGGGATGAGCGAGAGTCCATCTGGACGAGTGACCTGACATAATTAGATATTAATCCTGCTCTGAGGTGCGGCAGGAGTGTGTAAGTGTGTGTGTGTGTGATGGGGTGTATGAGAGCGCATGAGTGTGTGTGGCATGAGGGGGGAGTTAAGCTGAGGAAGAGAGAAAAAAAGAGAGTGTTGTTCTTAAACACTAAGCTGATTAGCCAGGCATGTGTTTGCTGTCGAGTTGAGCTGCAGTGGGCCGGGCCCGTCCATTGGACGTGCTGGAGGGTCTATGGGGAGGGGGACGGTGTTTCTGGTCTCATCTGTCTACTTGTTTTGTATTGACATTTGTTAAGGAGGAGAACCATGGATGAGGAAAAGAAAGAGGACGGTGGAGAAACGAGACGGGGTTCGGAAATGTCAACGTTGACAGATGGTGACGTTTGCTGGAGCTGTCCATCAACCGAAGCGCTACAAGTCTTCAGACGGAATGGAGGCTTTCGCTCAATTCGCTCGGCTTTACATCCGTCCACCTGTGATGAAGGCCCGTGTTGATTTATCTCATCAAACTGACTGTGAAGAATAGACATTGGCTCTAAACTATCCCATAGTCGAGTTAATTGATGGTGTAACAACTTGGGTCACTTGAGATGAACTAGCTTGAGACATGTCATCCAATTTGTTGACCTCAAGGCCATGTTTAGTTAAAGCATCTGGAAGACACCGACTGTGACTGCCAACACTGAGGAGGTGATTGCCAGTCGGAAAACTCTACAAAAGCTGTCACTTTGGACCTCGTTTACCCCTAAATGTGCATATAAGTATCTTAAAAAGTGCATAATCACACCTTAATGGTAAATTAGCAACATTTGAAAGGGTATCAGTGACCTAAAGTGTGTGTTGGATAAAAGTTACAGTATTGGTGAGATTTAGTACACTTGAACAATGACACAAAAACTAAAGCTAAAAACTCTTCAGACTTCTGACAAAAAAATTTATATAATAATTCATTCATCATCCTATAGAGCAGGGGTTTTCAAACTTTTTTGGCAGGCAATTTTTCCAAGGATCCGCTCAATCGACCCTTCGCAAACAGTTTGATTGACAGGCAATCTGACCAATCATAACCCTGAATCCGCCATTTTGTCCGTCAAAGCGGTCAGGGGAGTTAGTAGATTAACGTTGGTGAACTTGAATCACGTCTTGAAACAACATTCCTTCTGATGTTCATTCATGTTTATTTGATGCTATAAATGAACTAGTATGAAGAGATGATCGCTTCACGAGGAGCTACAGCGATCTGTCACGACACGATACGGTAGTTACTGATTAAACTTCTTTAAAACATTACAATATTTTAAATATGAAACTGTTTCATACGTTGTCAGTGTCCTCTTTGCTCTGATGTATTTTTCACTGCGTGAATACATGATGTGTGGCGTGAGAGCGCATAGCAACAGTAACTAAAGGGGGCTGATTTATTGGTGCGAATGGTCCCCATTGTAAATGTAATAATAGGCAACAGCTCAATTTTATTATTTAGGCTTCAGTATTTTCCAGAAAATAAGTTGCATCGGTGTACAATAAAATTAAATGTTAAACCACGGTGGCTGAGAGAGCTCAACAAGCTGCAAATAAAAAAACACATCCAAATGGAAAAAAAACACCAACAAATTAAGAAAACGAGATCATCAGTTTGACAACACGTGTGCTGCAAATCCTCACAACACAAGCAAACACAGAAACGCTCTGCAAATACACAAACCACAACGGAAATGTTTGAAGGGGACCCCAAAAACTAAACACTGTAAACATTCCCCTCTAAATCCTTTCAATTTAAGGGTGGGCATATTCAGAACAGAGAAAAAATGAAAAATATATGTATAAAATAAAAATAAATGATAGAACCATTCAATACAAACAACATTTCAAATGCTTAAAACTTGTGAAACTGCTCACATGCCTCTCATTCAGAATGAATCATTTACATTTGATTGCTAAGCTATTATTTTTATGTAAAGAAGGCTTTGTACTTCTCGTGTCCACTCAAAATAGTATCCTTTATATACACAGAAATTGTGCTTGGAGTAACACCACAGCAGGCTCACTCTGACGACACAGCCAACAAAATAAATTGAGATAAACTTATTTTGTTTTTAGTTGTCTCATTAGAACTGTGTGTGTGCGTGAGGCGTCGGCACAATCGCTTGGATTATATCAGCGGAAACAACTTAAATACGTCAGATAAGAGTAAGACATCATTCATAATGGTAAAGGGTGAATTTTTATTTGTGTACCTTCAAATTAACACCATTTTGTAAAATAAAGAAAACAAACAAAATGCACTTGGCATCTCAGTCTCCGTGAACTTTTTCCTGAAGTGCCAAAACTCAGCAGAGATTACTGTCTAGGCTAATTGTCGCACACACATAAAAATATATATCTATAGAAACCTTGAAGTGCCTACTTCTAAGGCTCTACGTTTCCTTTTTTGACGTTAAATGCATTATATAAATCACTTTGGAATATAAATCGTAGCACGTTTCAGATGATAAAAAAAAAATGCGACTTGAATCCTGGAAATACGGTACAGCAAATTATTTCACTTTGAAAACCCCAGTGTTATTGCCCTTGCTGTACTCAGATTTAGCGTATCCACTAGGAACATAAACGCAGGGTTTCTATAAAACTGCTTTGAAGCAATATTGTGAAAAGTGTTGTTTTTAGTGTCTCTTGGTTTGGATTCTCCGTCACAATTCCAGGCCCTTAAATCGGAGAGATTACATTGATATTACAGCTGTCCTTCAAAATCCCTCACCGTGAAGTTCTTACAAAAGAATTGTTCAACATTAAGTTTTTTTTTCAGCTGGCTCAATGGTTTAGGTTTTACCCCTTTTTACCATTTTCTCTAGCAATGTCACATGATCCTTCAGAAATCATTCATGCTGATTTGCTGCTAAAGAAACATTTCTGATTATGTACAGCACACCACGTTTTTTGACACCTTTTGTAACATTATAAACCATTTTACTGTCAATTTTGATCATTTTAATGCATTCTTAATGCTGTATACAAATACATATACAACATTTCCTGTTACTAATATATGTACCAGTACTTTTCTCCAGTCGATTTACTGTTATTACTCACCTGAGCATTAGGGGGCGCTCTATTTGAGGTGTATGAGTTGGAATATTTAAGGAAGCAAAGAAGGAGCAATGGGAGGAAGTCGATTCTCTAGCTGCAAAGAGAGGCTCGTCTCATGGTGGTTGTGGCCTTTTTTACCCTGGTTGAGGAAAGTTCTAAGCTCAGCTGTAAGTAGTTGTTTTTGTTTCTATTTTGGTTTAACAATTCCTGTTCATAGCATATGGTCACTTGGGGTGTAAACATCTGAGAAGATTGGAACTAAGAGTTGATGTCCATTTACTACTCGACTGTCACCTGTTGCAAGTCAACGTTTTACTTCAAACATTGACAAAGCTTTCTGAGGACTGAACTTTTCTGTGGATCATCTTGCCATTTTAAGTACGGTTTTCTCTATTCATTTGCAACAAAGACTGAGCAAAGTTTATGGTCCTAATTGAAGAGAAACCAGGGACTATGCTTTATGTGATGGACTATATTTCTGACACTCTAGTTCCAGCAGTTTGATGAAAGAGATTGGTGTCAGGTTGAATAATGAATGTTTTTTTGTGACTGTAATACATTGTATTACATGTAATAGATTGGTCTGGTTGGTCCCTTATTTTATGTAGCACTCAAGTAAAAGTTAACGGGAAAGGTGTTACACCCTGAGATCATAATTTGCCTGAAGAATTAAGAGTAGTCCAAGTATTTTTAATTTGTTCTACCTCGAAATTATTGCTATGGTTCCGTATGGTGTCTGTGATTTCCTTGATGCAACCTCAGATGATGAGAAACCTGTAGGATGAACGTGCTCTTTATTAAATGAGTGCTTTAGAAGGTTTATGGAAGTTTAACTACTGGGTACTTGCATAAAACTTTGATACAAAATACTTGCTGTGCGCATACCTTTAAAAACATTTGGACTTAGTTTTACTGGTCTGAGACGTCTGCCTGAGGGGTTAAGCTGGTCTGGCTGGAGGTGTGGGATATTTCAAAATTGTTAGACCTTTTCTCTGCAAATGTGAGACACACATGCCATCAATGGTGGAAAGATTGTAACATATCATTTGTACTATATTACAATCTGACTTCTCTGCTGAGCTGTGGAGTCGCCAAACCACACTGTGATAGAGAAAGTTCTGTAAAGCTCTATAAACCTGAACATACCATCTTTAGATATGCCAAAAACGTTTTAAGCTGTCTTGAGAAGAGAAGATTTTGATGGGATTTTTTTCCAATTTCAATGATTCAGAGATAGTGGACCCAAGAAATGTATGTCCTGAGCAAAAACTCTGGAACTCAAACACAATTTCCTTTGTTTTTTTCGCATTCATCTTAAGATTATGAGCACATCTCAAAACGTGTTTGACTACTTGTGATCTGTTCTGCAGAATCCAAAGAAAAAAGGAGTGTTGATTCCCCAATTACTCTAACTTATCAAAAAGTTTTACTTTAATAGGGACCAAGAGCTTGAAGGTACACAGACACATGTTTTTATATTAGACTTACATTTAAAGTATGTGCATGAAATTACATATGTACACAACCCTCACAAACTCAACTGGCAAGAGTTTTGCACATGTATGAACACTAGAAGTATGAGTTCAAAGACCTAAATTAAAGTGGGAACAAATGGTTGATATACTCCAAATATATTTTTCCACTTTCACATGCCTTTGAACTCTTGATGTTGCATCAACCAAATGGTGTGCTGACATTCAGCGAGTCTTGTATGTCAAGCAGTGATAAACCCCCCCCCAAAAAACAGTTCTTAGGATTTCTTTAACTCGGCCTGTATTGTTGTAGAAATGACACATTTATACATTTTATATCCCTCACAACAATAAATGCTCACAAATTATATATATAAACACACACACAGGTGCTGGTTATACAATTAGAATATCATCAAAAAGTTGACTTATTTCACCAATTCCATTCAAAAAGTGAAATGTATTTCAGTTTCTCCGAAAATCAGAATATTACTTAAGACCAATACAAAGGATTTTTAGAAATCTTGGTCAACTGAGAAGTATGAACATGAAAAGTATGGCATGGAGTCGGTCAGTCTGTGGCACTGCTCAGGTGTTATGAGAGCCCAGGCTGCTCTGATTGTGGCCTTCAGCTCTTCTGCATTGTTGGGTCTGGCATATCGCATCTTCCTCTTCACAACATCCCATAGATTTTCTATGAGGTTAAGGTCAGGCGAGTTTGCTGGCCAATTAAGAACAGGGATACCATGGTCCTTAAACCAGGTACTGGTTGCTTTGGCACTGTGTGCAGGTGCCAAGTCCTGTTGGAGAATGAAATCTGGATCTCCATAAAGTCGGTCAGCAGCAGGAAGCATGAAGTGCTCTAAAACTCCCTGGTATACGGCTGCGTTGACCTTGGACCTCAGAAAACACAGTGGACCAACACCAGCAGATGACATGACACCCCAAACCATCACTGACTGTGGAAACTTTACACTGGACCTCAAGCAACGTGGATTGTGTGCCTCTCCTCTCTTCCTCCAGACTCTGGGACCCTGATTCCCAAAGGAAATGCAAAATGTACTTTCATCAGAGAACATAACTTTGGAGCACTCAGCAGCAGTCCAGTCCTTTTTGTCTTTAGCCCAGGTGAGACGCTTCTGACGCTGTCTGTTGCTCAAGAGTGGCTTGATACGAGGAGTGCGACAGCTGAAACCCATGTCTTGAATATGTCTGTGCGTAGTGGCTCTTGAAGCACTGACTCCAGCTGCAGTCCACTCTTTGTGAATCTCCTCCACATTTTTGAATGGGTTTTGTTTCACAATCCTCTCCAGGGTGCGGTTATCCCTATTGCTTGTACACTTTTTTTTCTACCACATCTTTTCCTTCCCTTCGCCTCTCTATTAATGTGCTTGGACACAGAGCTCTGTGAACAGCCTCTTTTGCAATGACCTTTTGTGTCTTTCCCTCCTTGTGCAAGGTGTCAGTGGTCGTCTTTTGGACAACTGTCCAGTCAGCAGTCTTCCCCATGACTGTGTCCTACAGAACTAGACTGAGACCATTTAAAAGCCTTTGCAGGTGTTTTGAGTTCATTATCTGATTAGAGTGTGGCACCAGGTGTCTTCAATATTGAACCTTTTCACAACATTCTGATTTTCCTTAGTTGTCAGTTATAATCATCAAAATTAAAAGAAATAAACATGTGAATATATCAGTCTGGGTGTAATGAATGAATATAATATACAAGTTTCACTTTTTGAATGGAATTAATGCTGGGCCGTTTTAACCCATGGACAAACCCAACTGTTGGTTTAAATTGTTAAATTACATTGTTAAACCCAATGGTTGGGTTTGTCCATATTTGACCTAAACATGGGTTGAAACAACCCAGGATTTTCAGTCCTTCCTGGAATGTGACATTGCTGAACAGTGCATTTGGATATTACATCTTTTTTCAAGTTAAAAGGCATAGGAATTCATTCATATTCGTTGGCAGTGTTGTGAGCATGCAGGGAAATCATCAGACCTAATGACTCCCATGGGATCAGAGCCTATATCATTACCGATCTCCCACTATGTTTAAGAGTTGGCAACAAGGATTGTGGGTTGAAGCGCAGACTTTCACCAAACATAAATCCATGCAGATGCAGGAAATCAGCTGAAAGGTAAATTTCAAGACGAGTTTTTTTTTTTCCATCTATGCATCCAGGTTTTGTGCTCTGCATGTTTTATTTCACTTTAAACTGCTTTAAAACGGTGATCCAGCCCTGAACTGCTTTGTGAAGCTGTTGAGGTGCAGGTGTTGATGAGATTATGAACTGTTTGCCTTTGTATTTTGCCAGGGTTTGGCATATTTTTATTTCTGATTAAATAAATAATGAATCAGTTTTTGAGACGGACTCAAAAGTCTTAATATTTAGCCTCCTTGGCAATGCGTTCGTTGGCTCATGCTTTGAAATGCGAGTTGAGTTTTCCCAGGATTGTTTTGTCAGATCCTACAATTAGCATGTACTGGAAGTTGGCAATCAGACTAATGTGACTGAACCTTGTATCTGCATTTGTAATTAAAGTTTCAATAGCGCCAAGATTGGCTACTGTTTCATGTGGTGTGGCCCCATTATCTCCTGTGCATACTGTATATATTTATGTTTCAGAAGAGAACTGATGCCAGTGACACGGAGAAGCGGGCGTAGCTAGCTGTGATAAAGAGGGATTCGGGGGAGGATATTTGTGGAGTTTGCCTTCTAGTCTGTTTGTCAGAGCCTCATGTTTAGTGAAATGAGGCCTAATTATCATGATGGAAATAGCCACGGGCAGCGATAGTGAACAATAGTTAGCTTGTGCGGCGAGCAAGCGTTGAGCTAAGCGCTCTCAGCTGTGCTCACAATGTCAACCTATTTACCTGCTTGTTCATGCTTGCAGCCCCTGTGCTGGGAGCCTCCGCGTATTTACCCCAGAGATAGGCGTGAAATATCAGCCCTAATTGTGGGCTAATACAAACCGTGTAGCTATCAGAGACAGATTCCTTAGTACTAGCAGAGATAAGAGCATATTTGCACTCTCTGAGAGAGGGGAGTAGCAGATCGCAGAGGAACTATTTTAAATATAAATGATCAGATCACACACTGGATGGACTGGAAACACCACCAAAGTAAGCTGTACTTGAACAGCCTGTGGTTTATGGGATGTATGTGCTAAAGACCGTTAGCTGAACCAGGGGAATTGTTGTAAGTTTTACATGATGTTTTTTTCTTTTCTGGTTGGCTGTAAAACACTGAAGTTGTACAAGCGGTTGTCAGTGAAACGACCCCTACACCGCTTACATTAACACTCAGTTTGGCTTTGTGGCCTCCAAGCATAAATCTCACCTTCGGCTTCCAAACGGACTTCCTTTTGCTGTGAAGTTAAGTGTGCTTGTTTTTTGTTCGATACTGAATTCTTTGATACATGCCTTCAGAAGCATGTCTGAGGGTTAATTTGTGGAGAAATGAGGGCAAAGTGTAGTACAAGTAAACGAAACTGTAAAATAATGTTCGTCTGGAACTGAATTAACATGCCCAAACATTTCCAGCTGCATGCATTTATTGCAATTAAATGCAAATGATGTACATTTCACCCCCAAGAGTCTGGGAAGACGACTGCTCTGCTTTGTGGTTTTGCTCTGCTGCACTTGTTTTACAAGTAGACCACTGGGAATAATTTACACAGAGTGGGCACACCGAATGATTAATGACTTAATTAATTGAAAGGAAAAGACTTCTCTAGTGTTCTCAAATGGCTTGAGTGAATACCTCGAACTTTCTTGCAAATATACTTACAGACATTTTCATCATGGTTATTGCTAAT
This sequence comes from Zacco platypus, assembly GCA_038088235.1. Taxonomy (NCBI): domain Eukaryota; kingdom Metazoa; phylum Chordata; class Actinopteri; order Cypriniformes; family Xenocyprididae; genus Zacco; species Zacco platypus. The sequence continues at coordinate 34,529,680 of CM076077.1, forward strand.
TACTTGGTCGTTACACATCGAGATTAATTGCAAAACAGTTTAGTATTGTGTTAAACATTATATTGATAACTTGCAGTGCTTCTCACTGACTGCTCTAACAGGGTCACTGACAGAAGAACAATGTGAATGCAACAAGAGTCACCAAACCGAATGAATGCAACTTTCAAAACAAAATAATTAAAAAAATTGTGAAATTAATCTGTAATCACTAGCTTCCGGTAATAGCATGTTCATGAGAGAGTTGAGCTGACCTTTGACCTGACATAAGACATAGCTCCTCTTCTCTTATTTTGAAATCCTCCGAAATTTTAGACTAATTTGTGACTGGTGTTTTTTGCTCTATCCTCTGTGCTTCCACGTTCGTCCTATGCTACACCTTCGTCATGTCCTGCGTCATACATCGGGTCAGAGGTCACCCTTCTGCCGGACCTCGGCTCTCTCGTAATCTCTCAATAATGTTTTAAATGAAATTTTGTTTATAGATCATTTTTAAAAAAAAGTCTATCACGTCTGCAATTGTGCTCATATTTTTGAAAATGGCCCTCTTTCTTGTGATATTACTTAATTATATCATATATAAATATCAAGATCTTATACAAGTACTCTTTTTGCAATCATATCTTGAATTTTGTGGGCATTTGTATTAATTTTGTTGACATTTTTGACACAATCCCTTGTTGATTTCTGACTTGGAACAGCAGTAACAAAATTAATGAAATTAGAAATAAGTTATTGATTGCATTTGAAGCAGGACGTTTTACATCCAATCAAATTAATGATGTTAACAAATAATTCAGACAATGCAATGGCAATTGTTGTGTTCTTGACCGGTCTTGAAATAAAATCCTGAGTCCTTTTAGTCTAAGACCAAGACAAGACCGAAACCAAATGAGGCCAAAGCCGAGACCAAGACCTTCAAAAAATGGTCTCAAGCCCGGTTTTGAGGACTATGACATGACCAGAAACTAGTGATTACAATTTATAAAGTTGTAAATATGGGTATTTTTCTCTTCAGAAGGCCTTTTTTAACCCCTGGAGTCATATGGATTACTTTTATGATGGATGGATGCACTTTTTGGGGTTTCAAAATATTGCGTGCCTTTCACTACCATTATAAAGCTTGGAAGAGTCAGGATATTATTAATGCAACTTTAATTCAACTGAAAGAAGATAGTCATATACATCTAAGATGGTTGAGGGTGAGTAAATCATGGGATCATTTTTGGTCATTTTTGGGTGAATTAACCCCTTCAAAATCAATTCAGCTATGGAGAAAAACCATCCAGAACTCAACGTCGCACTCCAACGGGGTCCAAAACGACACAGTGTCCATATAATTGAAGTCAAAATGCAAAGATATCTGTCAAAATATCTTCTTTTTTGTCAGCTAGGACTTGAATGACACCCCCAGTTTCCCTCCATCTGCCATTGGTCAGATTAACAGAGTCCCGCCCCAGATTCACGCCATTGGTTGAGCCAATGTTGCTGTGTCAGGATGCTCAAACAAGCAGATGTTTTGATTTTGGGGGGAATCAGCCTATGAATGCACATTTTTACTTGGTTTTGTTTAGTTTTCCACAATAAACATTGTGTAATGTGTAATATGGGTCCAAAAGCGTTGAGAGCCACTGCTCTAATTCATGCACAGCTCTGAACCAGTGGCCCTGTCAGCTACAGTAATTGTGAGTGGCGTGTCCAGTCTAGATCTCCGTAAACCATATGTGTGACTTCATCCCACCACATGCATGGCTCAAAATCAAGAGCTGGACAAGTTTTCCAGATGAACCTCATGTGCTCCCTCCCCCACTTCCATTTCTCCCCCTTTTTATTTAAATGCAAATTTTAAAACATCAAAGAAGCCAAAGAATTACAGTTAGCAGCTCGAGCTTCATTAGCACTGGCTAGATTGAAAGTTCCCTATGTTGCCCGTACCGTGAGTAGCATCTCTCATTGTTGAAAGTGTGGGGGGAATAATTGCATTAGCATGGCTGATTATTAGGCCTTGTTCTCTTGATTAGGCCTTTTAGCAAGTGTGCACGCTCCACTCGTAGTAATAAGCTATGCCAGACTCATCTTATTATTACAAGACTTGAATATATAAGGAAGATTGTTTAGCTAATGATACTGTGTACTATTTAATGACAATCAATAATTACATACACAAACCCTCTTGAAGAAGACATTTTTTATTTGTTATAGCGGGCAGGAAACATTTCAGTAATGACCAATTAAATCATGAGAGTTATGAAATGGTGGTTATTGCTTTGTGTTTCTTTTCAGCTTCCATAATTAAAAATGTGCCAGGAGTTGCCTTTGTTAGACGCTCACAACGTGCCGTTTCAGTCCAAAGGCAAAGTAGTAAACAAAAAACATACTGAGGCAGAAGTTTGAGGGAGCTTTTATCTTCCTCAGGGGCCAATGTCAGTCTCTGATGCTTTTAACCCCTAGAAGCACTCAACACACACAACATGAGGAAAACACTGTTTTTGTACACTATTAGAAGAAATGGTTCTGTCAGGTGCTTCATATAAAGAACCTTTAGGGGTTCCCATGATGGGATCATTTTATGGCTTTAGTTTTAAATCTTTTTTTAAAATTTGCTAAATGCAACACCCCACAATTTTGAAACTTTTTGGCATAAAGTGTTAAACCTAAAGTTTTAACCGTTTATGCCAATAGGGTTAAAATTAAGACAAGAACCCTAGAGTTCTATATAGCTTGGTGGTTCACTAAAAATGTCCTAATGCAACATTTAAAAACACATTTCGAAACTTCTTGGCATAAATGGTTAAACCGAAGGCGTTAACCGTTTATGCCAATAGGGTTAAAATTAAGACAAGAACCCTAGAGTTCTATATAGCTTAGTGGTGCACTAAAAATGTCCTAATGCAACATTTAAAAACACGTTTCGAAACTTCTTGGCATAAAGGGTTAAACCGAAGGCGTTTAACCCTTTATAACAATAGGGTTAAAATTAAGACAAGAACCCTAGAGTTCTATATAGCTTGGTGGTTCACTAAAAATGTCCTAATGCAACATTTAAAAACACGTTTCGAAACTTCTTGGCATAAAGGGTTAAACCGAAGGCGTTTAACCCTTTATAACAATAGGGTTAAAATTAAGACAAGAACCCTAGAGTTCTATATAGCTTGGTGGTGCACTAAAAATATCCTAATGCAACATTTAAAAACACGTTTCGAAACTTCTTCGCGTAAAGTGTTAAATCTAAGGTTTTAACCCTTTATGCCAATAGGGTTAAAAATAAGACAAGAACCCTAGAGTTCTATATAGCTTGGCGGTGCACTAAAAATATCCTAATGCAACATTTAAAAACACGTTTTGAAACTTCTTGGCACGAAGTGTTAAACCTAAGGTGTTTAACCCTTTATAACAATAGGGTTCTTGTCTTAATTTTAACCCTAGAGTTCTATATAGCTTGGTGGTGCACTAAAAATGTCCTAATGCAACATTTAAAAATGCAACGTTTTGAAACTTTTTGGCATGAAGGGTAAAAATTGAGACAAGAACCCTAGAGTTCTACATAGCTACGCGGTGCGCTAAAAAAAATTGCCAAACGCAACAAAACATTTCATATATCCTGCTTATATTTTATTTCATGTCTCCTTCATTCGAATGTGGCTGCCTGTACAAACTTCTCAACACACACACACACACACACACAAAGGAAATTAGCTGCATTAAGGAGAGGATCAGTGGGTAGCGGAGGAGAGCAGGGGATTATGGGATTGAGTGACAGCTCTCATCTCCACAGAGCTATCAGACTGAAGCCTGGTTTACCAGGATTACATCAAAACATAACTGTTTATTCAATCCATCTAACCTCACAATAATCTCAACACACAATCATCTGTCCGAATGTAATTCTGACAGCACAGTTCAGCACAGGAGAGGTAAACACTTTGCACTATAAACATTTTTAAGAGGTATTATCTGTGTCTGCAGCAAATTTATATTAGTTATCCAACTGATTTTCCATAAAGAAAAACATTTATAGATGATAGCACACAGTCTTCTATAGGCCTGTCCTCACAGAGCTAAAATTACCTGGGTTGTTTATGAAAATTTTCATCGTTTTGATTTAAACATGAACAAAAATTAATACACTCGTATTGGAAGCTGAAAACATTATCAAACAAACAGGGCAGGATGCTTATTAAAACTTAAAACAAAGTGGGTTACGCTTTATTTTAAGGTGACCTTGTTACAGTGTATTTATGCATTTAAGAACTGGGTAATAATATTTAACTGCATGCACTTACTATAGGGTTAGTTTTATGGTTAGTTGCATGTAATTATGCATAATTTATACTTATTACTACAGTAACTTCGTGCAATTATCTTTGTCTGCATTACAGCAATTTCTTGTCAGAGTAAAATGGGATTTAGGTTCCCAGCATGCACTGCTGCATTATCTATGTGGTTGCATTTTAATTATATTTGTTGCTCTTTTTGTAACACTTTTTGGTTACACTTTATTTCAATGTTACATGTAGTTACTATAGTAATAACTATAAATTATCCACAATTACATGCAACTAACCCTAAATCAAATCCAAACCCTAATTTTAACCCTATAGTAAGTACAGTTATACTTTATTTGGTAACATTTTATGGTAACACTTTATTTTACAGTATCATTGTTACATACGTTACATGTATTTACTGTAGTAATAACTAGAAATTATGTATAATTACATGCAATTAACCCTAAACCAAATCCATATCCTAACCCTACAGTAAGTACATGCAGTTAATTACTCAGTACTTAAATGTATAATTACACTGTAATACTGATACCTTAAAATAAAGTGTAACCCATTTTATTTTACAGTGTCATTGTTACATGTAGTTACTATAGTAATAACTATAATTGATGAATAATTACATGCAACTAGTCCTAAACCAAACCCTATAGTAAGTACATGTAGTTATTCATCATTACTCAGTACTTAAATGTATAATTATAGTGTAACAAAGACACATTAAAATGAAGTGTAACCCTTTATTTTAAGATGTTCTAGTATAATTATGCATTTAAGTATTGTGTAATATTAAGTAACTACATGTACTTACTATAGGGTTTGGTTTAGGACTAGTTGCATGTAATTATGCAGGTATAATATAACGTGTAAAATAAAGTGTTACCAAATAAGTGTAACACAGTTTTTTAATGTGGTGTTGTTAGTGTATTTATACAAAAGAAAAGCACAGAGTAATTAATTAACAATATGTACTTACTATAGGTTTAGCGATTGGATTTAGTGTTAGTTGGTTTTAATTATGTACAGTTAATTATTATTACTATAAGTGTATGTAACAACAGCACATTAAAATAAAGTCTTAAATGTAGTTTAGTCTCTTTTTTTAATGTTTAGATAATTATTGATTGTCACCAATAATCCCTGCTGAAGATTATAATATTTCACTAAACCCAGTTTACTGTCCATGTAACACTTTGCAGCCATTTCTGTAACACTGACTGGGAGAAAAGTAATGTTCACTTTTTATACTAAAGTAGTTTAAGTTCTCCGCCAAAGGGAACAATAATCTATAACATCTATTGACGTTATTATCCCATAATGCCGCATGATACTGTTAACATTGTAATTTGTTAATATAATCACTTTTGTAATGCACAGTTTTCCATGAAGCTGATTTGAAACTATATGGACTGTGAAAAGCACTATACGAATAAAACCGACTTGATTGTGACTGGAACGCGATTATACAACAGCTCTTGTACTCGTTCAACTCGAATATCTTTTCCACTCCAATCAAACTCCCCAGGACGGGTGCGCTGGCAGAGGTGTTGGTCAGTGCCGTTGATGGGGTCATTGATCTGTCATTCCTCCCTGAACCGCAGGTCAGAAGTCAAATGTGATTTATTGAGTTCTGACCTCCTGAGTCACAGGCACTGCTATGCCTTTTAGGCCGAGTCCATATCAAAAAACCTGGACTACAGAAATGTATATACAACCAAAAAAAAAAAAAACATGCTTGATTCATTAAATGACTAATGCTATTTCACATAACATATTCTCATCGCTTTTGATGGTTTGCAAATATCAGTGATTGCATTATATTAAAATTGACACATTTATTCAAAACATTAGAGACGCAACAAGGAAATTATCAGCGCCAGACAAAGAAAGATAGAAGAAAAAAAAAACTAGATGGAGGAATCCTTAAACTTGATTTGCTCAGAGCTGTTGCTATGGAGACACACTGATAGGGAATGAAAATGAATACAATGGAATGGAATTAGATGAAAATGGGTAACACTGTTACAGTCTTTGTTACATGTGGTTACTATAGTAACTATAAAGTATGCATGCAATTACATGCAACTAACCCTACATGAAGTTACTTAATATTACTCAGTACTTAAATGTATCATTACTGTGTAACAAAGACACCTTCAAATAAAATGTAACCCAAAAATGTTAAATTAAAAAATATATATATTTTAAATATGAGGGAAGATCTAAACACTAAACTTGGTCTAAGTATTTATCTGACAAAATTATTTTGTTCCCTCTTGTTTTTGCATGTGTTCATAATTTCTTTGTATGACAGCCTGGACGAATTCATTGTGTTATAAATCACAAATAAATCAACTACACATGAGACTACAAAATCTTTCTTTTTTAATAGTAATATTTGAATAAAGGGTGAAGATATCAGGTTTTGGACACTACTGTGGATAGGAATAAACCTGTAAAATGTGGTGTAAGTGCTGGTGAAGAGGAGAAAACAGCCTTTAAAAGAGACGTTTTGAAATCTACAGACACAAACTGATACAATGCTTGAAAAAAAAAAAACTATGGATTTTAACTGTAGTGTCTTGTCTTGCCTTAATATATAAAACATATCCAGATTTCATAAAATGTAAAAGCATCTTCAAATCCTCCGCTATCTGAAGGAAAAACTTGTCGCACTTTTCTTAATCTATATTTTGTTAATGTCAGCGAGTATGAGTGTGTGTCCGTTTCTCGTGCCTCCATGACCCTTCTTGTATGGTCAAAGATGAGAGACAGTGCTGTTTATGAGGGAAAAACTGGAAAGAAAAGAAAGAAAGAGCCTGTGAGCTGTCCAGCACCATGCCAAATGAGACGCGTGACTCATAAGATGAAACAGGGGATTAGGTGGTAATGATCTGGCAAATGATTTTGAAATTGTAATTATCTACCCTGTGCTGTTACGCTTAGATCTCGTGTGTGTGTGTGTGTGTGTGAGTGAGAGAGACAAAAAAAAAAAAAAAGCAGGGTAAAGAGAGAGAGAGGCTCATGGAAGAGTCAATAATATAACAGTGATGAAGTATTTGATAAAAAAACAAGTAGTTATTTCGAAAGGAAAGCCATGAAAGTTTTCTGGCCGTTGAATGGTGCTGATAGTATTGTGATAATTTTAGCAGGCTTCATTTCTGAGCTCTCTGATCTCTGGGTAAGAGCAGACAAAGAGGATATGAGTGACGACTGCTCTCACTCCAGCATAAACACTTGACCTGACCAGTCCCGCTCTTACCTGTGTTACAATGCTCAAGCACTTCAGTGTGCTGCAAAAGCCCTCTAAATCCTCCTCTGCGTATGCTATAGCAAATACGGCACAACTGTGTGAAGCAATGCATATTCATCGCCTCGCAGGCGAAAATCAACAACCTGTAGGTACGTGGTGCAACGCAGTAAATGCATCAGGAATATGACTGTATTGATACTCTTTGAAACAAAACTAATGTTCTCTGATCATTTTAAATTCCATTGTTTCTTAGAACAATGAATCTTAAAAGTCAGTGGGGAAAAAAAAGAATCTGCATGGTCTCGGTCAAAAGCTGTCTAAAAGTGTCTTGCTGCCCCCTTCTGCTCAGAGGACAGCATCACACTTAGACCTGAACACATCAAATCTAGTCAGGGTTGTGCAAAACTCCTATTCAGTGCATATGGATTGGATTCACTGTAAATCGTTACATTAGTGTATTAAACTCCATTGTTAAGATAGTAGAACTTTGTACCACACAAACACGTTAATTGCAATTTAATTGAAATATTAACTTATACAATTTGATTGCATAAATATACTAACTCAAATGTTTTATGGTTCTCTGCAAGCAATAATAGCACACTTGCATGTACTAATGTAATTATCAAAGAGACTATATGAACTTGTACAGTTAAGCAACACTGAAGATTTACTCTACTCTTCATCACAATTGTAACCTCCAATAAATCCCAACATAACAGGACATTAACGCACATCTATACCCATATTAATCTTGGTCAAAAACACACAAAATAACACTTAATTTCAACATTTATTCTCCTTGCAGTCAGACGCAAAGCATGTTGGAACTAGAGATCTGTTGCAACTTGTTCAGTTTAAAGTCAGCATGAAACTTGATTAACACCAGTGTTGGGGAAAGTTACTTTTAAAAGTAATGCAATACAATATTGTGTTACTGGTGTAAAAATACTAAATGTGTTACGTTATTTTTGCCTTACCTATGTTTTTTAATATACTAAAAAGTAATTTTTTGGCAAATGTAAAGGCGTTTCCACACCAGAAGTGAAATGAAAAAGCCTCAGGCTGAAGGAAATGCAGATTCACTCCTGTGCAGCAGAGGGCGCTGCTCAAACCTTTCAGCTGTGATGTCATTCTGGATCACTGGAGAACAGGAGCCAGGAGAAGAAAGTTCATCACTCTTACCTCAGCAATTAAAAACAAACTACTGAAAAACAAAATACTGAATGAATATTTGTGTGAAATATTGGTTCACAATTTGAATCGGAAAGACTGGATGAAGAATTTTGAAATATGTATTAATTGCAATTAATTTAATTGCACACTGCAACAACACCACAACAACAGCTTCTCTGAGGGTAATCTTCATTGTTTTTATTTTGTAACCCTGCTTCATGTTGTTTGACTTTATGGTAAATTTGAGAATTTAGGGAAATAAAGGGTTTTTAAACCATGCTCCATAAAATGACAGCTCCTTTAGTGGTATATAAAGCCAATATCATGATTATGGGTAATTCATGCTGAAAAATGAAATGTAGGAAAGGTCGGGAAGATGCCCTCCTTAAGAACAATGTGTATTTGCTTTTCACTAGTAACATATTTAGATATAAGTTTAGTATGTGCAGGATGATGATGCATCGTATCAATTCAAACTGAATGATCTAGAAAAGATTTCTGAAATGTGTTACAATTCATAGAAATACTGAACAATAACCCCATGAACTGCATGAAGTTCTTCATCCTGTTTTCTGCCTTAATTACAATTCAGGGAAATGTCATTTTCAAAGAGTGCACAATTCTGGCACAAATAGCTAAATCAGTGTCCTTTAAAGCATTATTATAACAACAGGACTCTATCTTTTTCTTTTCTCACAGTGTGTTGCTGATGTGGAATATCTGCTCTTGTTCAGTTTCAGAGCTGATGTTAGTGTTTATACGCTCAGCCGCCGTGTCTTGTGCATCCTGACCGCCAGCTGTGAACAGGTGCTGCTCTCGTCAGTACAGGTTCCTCTCCATTACTGCCCAACTGACCATCTTCAAACCCTCTCTCAAGCTTTGCTTACTCTCTGTGTGTGTGTGTGGGGGGGGGGGGGGGGTATTCCCTACGTTATGGGGACATTTTTTTTGGTCCCCATGAGGAAACAAGCTTATAAATCATACAGAGTTATCTTTTTTGAAAATGTAAAATAGCAGAACATTTTGTGTGATGGGTAGGTTTAGGGGTAGGGGTAGTGTAGGGGGACAGAATGTACAGTAGAAAAACCATTACGCCTATGGAATGTCCCCATAAAACATGAAAACACAACGTGTGTGTGTGTGTGCTGGGGACCTTTAAATTATCTTCAAAATATACATCTCACCATTCCCATTTTTGAAATAATTTTAATTTACATTTACTACATTTATTCAATTAGCAGGCACTTTTAGTTTTCATAAATGACTCTTGAGTTTCTTTACTTACATGGTTGATAGTGCAAATGCAATCAAGATTGACATATGCTCTCAATGTCAAATGCAGAAAAGTTCATTCATGCATTCATGACCTCAAGGCTAGATTATTGTAATGCCTTACCGGGTGGATGCCCTGCACGCTTAATAAACAAACTCCAGCTGGTCCAAGGTGCAGCAGTTAGCGTTCTTATTAAGGCCCCCATATACTTCAAACAAGATCGAAGATTGGACTGATCATTTCAAACAAAATCAGGCCAAAACAAAGTTCGTTTTGTGCCCATTTTGGAAGTTCGAAATGGCTTGCCAAAGTGAACTCTAAGGAAACGTTCACTCCAGCTGCGAAACACCTTCATACTACCACTGACCTGCGATGATAATGTAATAGGAGGTATGCACCAAGGCTCCGCCTTCTTTCACAAAGAACTCTTCTCTGATTCATTTCGTCTGTTTGAGTCCGCCGAGGTAAGCTCTCCCCCAGTGAAAACATGAACACACTTCGCCATAAGTATATCGTAGCCTTTAGAACCAGGAAGTATGATCATATTAGCCCGGTGTCTTTGTATAACCTTGTTTACCTCTGTTTTGTTCCTGTTTCTTGTGTTCTTCATGTTCATTGTTGCCATGGTTAAAAATTATGTTGCTCACCTGTTTCTAGTTGAGTTTGTCATTGTCTTGTTTTTTAAGCCTCGAGTTTATTTCTGTCCATTGTTGTGTATAGTCTTTGATTTGAAACCAAAGTTGCTACATTTTTGTACCTTTTTTTTTTTTGGATTATCTTTTTTAATGACTAATATTAAGATCTACCTCTCCCTGCTCCTTCATATTTTAGCCCTGTGTGACAAAATTCAGGACCTAGAAAAAGACTAGAGATCTTCCAGCTCTTCACCACCTCCTCACCCAGGATGATCCCACTCTCGAGGACCATACCGGTGAGTTCCTGGACCTTGCCAATCAAACACACTACCCTGACAGTCCCCCTGTCCCCTTTATGGTTCTCAAGAGAAGACTTTGTGGAACTGGTTCTTAATATCTTCTTTAAGCATAGGTGAGGTGAAGGAGAAATTAGCAAACGTCCCCCCCCCCCCACCCCACCCCACCACCTTAGACTCAGAGCCCATCCAGCCGCTTGCCATGCTTGCCACTGACACTTAACCAGGGCACATCTCAGACCCAGATCCTGAGCCCACCAGAAAGCCTGTGCCAGAGCTTTCACCTGAAGGCATATTCGTCCCGTATCCCCTGCCAGTCTCCTATGCCTTTGCGGTTGCCAACTCTTTCGCCTCCCATTCTCTTCTCTCCTTCATCGTTGCTGGTTCCACCCAGTCTCCTGTTTCCTTCGCATCCCAGTCTCCAGCCTCTTTCACATTCCATTCTTCTGTCTCCTTTGTTGCCGCTGGTTCCCCCCAGTCTCCTGTCTCCTTCGCCTCCCATTTTCTTGTCTCCTTTATCGCTGCTGGTTCCACCCAGTCTCCCATTTTCTTGACATCCCACTCTCCTGTCTTCTTCGTTGCCACTGGTTCCAACTAATCTCCCGTTTCCTTCGCATCCCATTCTCCTGGGATGTCCCATTCCACTGCACACTGTCCTTGCGTTAGGAGGCGAGTGAGAACACTGCGAGCTTTTCACGATGAAAATGCTCCATGCTCGCCTCGCCTATTTTCAAGGACAAGCACCCACAATAAGATCATGGGGCTTGCGTCTGGATTTGGCCAACGAGTGGGAGACGGATCCTGCCCGTTCGCATGCTTCGTCACCTGATCCAGCCGTCCGCCCTCGTGATCCTGGAGTGCACTCCGGTACCTCTTCAGCTCACGGGGGGGACGATGACTCTTTGAGTCTGCTGCTTCTGAGTGTTCCTCTCGCGATGTTAAGTCCGTGGAGGAACTGCTCGAAATGGTGACTCCCGCTGTGGCCAGATTGCAGCTTGACTGACCACAGGAGAAAGAGACCTCCAAATGGTCTAAACTAGAGAATAGATTTCTGTCCAGTGGCAGGGGGAGGGACCACAACAACAGTCCCGCGTTTTCGTGCCCTTGACGTTGATTTATTCGACTATCGTGGGTGCTGAAGCGCAGGGCTATACGACGATGCCCCAGGTTGAAGAGACACTGGCTAGCTGTCTCTCACCTGGATCAGCATCGTCTCCTAAGGAAACCTACCTTCCCATCAAAGCCTTGTCGAACGACTTCAGCACTCATTGGCAAGGTTTTTCAAGCTGCAGGGTCAGGCTGGTGCTGCTTTGCACACCATGGCGGTGTTGCAGGCGTACCAGGCTGACCTACTGAAGGACCTGAGTGCGGGGGCTACTATCGACAAAGAGGCCTTTTCAGAGCTTTGTCGGGCCACAGATCTGTCGCTCCGTGCCCCCAACTAGATGGCCTGTGCTATCGGCCGTTCTATGGCTTCTATGGTGAGCACGGAGGGGCACCTGTGGTTAAATCGGACAGGCATAAAAGATAAGGACAGGGTCTTTCTTTTAGATGCACCCATCTCGTCTTCCGGCCTGTTTGGTGACTCAGTAAATACTGTCGTCAGCAGGTTTTGGGAGGTGAAAAAGTCAGAAGAAGCCTTTGTGAAGTTTCTTCCCTGCCGCACTCAAAGGGAGGGGCTGTCAGCCACCCAGCCCCAACCTGGTCCTTCAAGGAGGGAGGCTCAAAAAGCGACTTAGAGACTTGTGCTCCCCCTCGCCGAGACTGGGGACCGTCTCGCCGCCCTCAGCAGCCTCCCAAGCAAGACCTTAGGACCATTCTGTCAAAAAAGAAGTCCTGATGGTCTTGCGCCCAGCCCTGTGGGGATTGCCCCCCTCGGGACGGGGCGCATATCGAAAGATATTCCCTTTCTTGACCTTACATCCGGTCACTCTCGAAGCCTTCTGCCCTCCGCCGTTCACGACGCAGGATCAGGAGAGACTTCACAGACCGTGTCCAGTCCGTGCTCTACTAGCCAGTGCCGTAAATCAGAGCGACTATACGTCTACCATGGAGGCAATAAAAAAGGTGATGCCGTGACGAAACAGACCATGTCACACTGGGTTAGAGATGCTATTGCCCTTGCCTAAGAGGCGCGTGGTCACACTTCGCCAACGGACATCAGGGCTCATTCCACCCGGGGAGTTGCCTCAAGAGCTTTGCAGGGGGTGCCGTCCTGCAAAATGTTTGATGCAGTGGTTTGGTCCCCTCCGCACACATTCATAAGGTTTTATAGTTTGGATGTTCATGTTACTCGGGGCTCTAGCGTCCTTGAGTCAACATCACAAGCTAGTGTCTAAGACCCTTTGCGCTTTGTGACACTTCACAGCCAGGGGGTCCGGACACACAGTGCAGCGGCGTGAGTATTCTCGTTCCCATAGCGCTGAATAAAGCGCAGCTCGAGTGAAGCTTTTGAAAGGGAACTTCACTGTAACCCTGTTCCCTGAAAAAGCGGGAACGAGAAGCTGCGCTTCATTGCCACACTGGGATGTCCCAGGACTGCTCCTCAGACAAAAGTATCTGCAGATACACCTGCGGCTCATCTAATTATCGCCTCGTGTCGGCGCATTATGACGTCACAAAGGCTATAAATAAAGGTCAATTTTAATTGACGTGTTATACACACTCACATCCGGTCACGACTAAAGATGTTCCCATAGCACTGAACAAGGTGCAGCTTCTCGTTCCCGCTTTTTCAGGGAACAGGGTTACAGTGAAGTAACCCGGGTCGTTCTCTGACAGTCTTACTGTAATCGCTTGTGTATACGCGGACCGCGAAATGTACGGGCGGCTGGCTTGACCGCAGTACAGTGAAGCAGTAGTTACTACTCTTGCTGAACCGCACGGATTACACTACAGGACTATTTAAATTGACTATTGTCACTTTTATATTATAATGAACAAACTGTGATGTCACCTTTGCAGTGGTGTGTGTGGCGCCGGCGCGATCAAACCGCTGTTTTTGCTAGGGACATGTATCATCGTCATGGCAACGGTTCGTGCACTGGTCAGATTACATCAGAGTTTGTTGTAAAATCATACCACACTGCTCAGACATTCCATGACCCAACAAACGCAGATTAAACATGTTTAAGCAATTAAAAATAAACACACAAACGAACTCATGAAATATTATTGTGGTAAAGTGCATCAATGCACTGATCAGTTTGCCTAAAATAACACGTTCGAATATACGCACCATTTACACGTAACTAACACTTTAAAAATACGAACATTTTCATGAATCCGAGGATTAACATCAGAACTGCTTTACCCAAAAATTAGCTCTGTTCGTGTTTCATGAAATATGTGCAATAGAAAGATATCAGTTCTGCTGTTGTTCATAAAACCAGTAATGAGGAATTCATGTCGCTGGAAATGGGACACAGATCTGATTATGCCAGTAATTTCTGTAGTATTATGTCACATTATGGCTGAACTTAAAGTGCATTTACACGCATTTGCCAGCAGATGTCCCCAGAATGCTGTTTTCAAAACAGTCATCATTGTCGGATGAGCTGGTTCAACTGAGTTTCAGAAAGCTTATTTTCCCCAGCACTAGAATGAACACACTGGCCAAACCATATGACAGATTTACTACAAAACCTTCCATAGCGCTTCACAGTAGTAATGAATTCAGTCAACAATTCATCTCTTATTTTATTAGAATAAGGATTAATGCTGGACACCTGATGAAAACTTCTGCACTGCTAGACTAATGGACCTGGACCTGGTTAAAGTCTCAGGTGAAAAACAATGACCACTAATAATCATCTCTTCATCAGCTATATAGGTTCATAGTATCAGCTTGAGGTAACTAAGAACCAAAAAGGGAACAAGAGCTATAATTAATAAATATGTAAGGTTTAATAATCTTATCTAATTATTAATCATGAAGGTGTTGAGTTTCTTGCACAAAGATTAGAGTAGACTAGCATTAAATGTTGCATGCATTTCAAAAACTGAAAAATCTTCTGCAGTATTTTTGTCCTGTTTTCCAATGCAAATGTCATTTAATGTAAAGTTAAGTTTTGAAAAATGAAACTATTATGCTTAAAAAAAAAAAAAGCAAATATCCTATCTGTCAATGAGTTAAAGTTCCCTATGAGTGAACGGGACTTTTCTGAGCCCACTGGCAAATATTTGTTATAGGATATATAATTGTTTAATGATAAATTCACTTTATTTTGATCGATTTCACAGAAAACAAGGTTGCATATTTAATATTGTGTTCCCTTCAAATTATTCCTTACATTTTCTTCACTTATAAAGTCTTTAATTAACCTTCATAAAACCTGCAGAAACCCTGGATCATGTTCAGTCAGTCCTGTGTGAAATCCACAAATATCCTTATTAAATTCTGCTGTTTCATAAGCAAAATGTTGTTTAAACTCTAAACGTGTTCCATCATTTGAAGTTCATAAATATCAAAAAATAAAAGAATTTATGCATTTAAAAATATAAAGTATTTTAATGCTTTTATTAAGCACCTAATGCATACAGTCTCATGAATAATTGTAACCACAGTTTTAATGCATGAAAACACACGACAAACATTATAATGCATTTGAACTTTTTACAATTATTCATAAAATACATAGAATAGCATTGTAATGTTTAAAGAAATCACAAAAGCTTCTCTAAAATGATCGTCTGGCTTGAGTTAAGATGATAAATGGAAAGTGTAGCAGATAATTTATGTTGAGCTGAAACCTTCAGTTGAAGGATCTAAACGTTAGAATGTCTTAATGAACAAAATCCAGATTTCTGTTCATTGAGAAATTTAAAGGGAACAAAAAGTTAAATCAAGAGTTTGCAAGAGGTTCATGTTTTGCAGATTCTAAATGCATAAACAGATTCTGTATTTGCATTCATCAACATCACAGACGTGCGGTGACGACAGCTCTCTGTGAACAAATGTAAATGCAAAATCGCGATAAAAAAAAGAAATGCTCAAGATTTCTCCCTCAAGCCCTTGAGATGTGTGTATTACAGGCTCATTGTACACAAATGGTTATTGGAATTGGGGGTTATTGATAGGTAGGTACTTGTTGCATCGCCATAGCAACAGTGCATTGATCAATGTGTTTGATTATTGATTGTTTGGATGGGGGAGGACAGCTGCTCTCTCTTCTGCATCTCTGATCACAGAATAAAACCATTCCATGGAGGAAATTTGGGCTTTTTCTAACACTAGGCTGTGTGAAACTACACGATATGATATGAATGGTGAAAGAACATCTGGATATCCTATAAATGTTCGCAATTATTTAAGCCAACCATTTGGAGGTGGTTTTGAATGGCACTTATTTATTTTATAGTTTCGTTTGTTTATTATTGTAACTAATAAAAAAAAATCACACTGTAAAAAGTGCTAACCTGAAACTGTTACCTTAATTTCTATTCGAGTTAAGACAAATTAGTTTCAATGTTTCTTTGTTGGTTCAGATTGAAGCAGATGTTATTGTGTGTATCCTAACATTTCGATTAAACATCGTTTTTAATACTTTGATTCGAATCAATAATTACTGTGTGAAATTAAAGAATTGAGTGTGTTTAAGTAAAAGGAAAAAATAATAATTCATGCATCATAATGGCCGGATTTTA
Source organism: Zacco platypus (assembly GCA_038088235.1). Taxonomy (NCBI): domain Eukaryota; kingdom Metazoa; phylum Chordata; class Actinopteri; order Cypriniformes; family Xenocyprididae; genus Zacco; species Zacco platypus. The sequence continues at coordinate 34,546,242 of CM076077.1, forward strand.
TTCCATGATGTTCTTAATTTAAAACAAAAATCGCACGTGGGAATATTTACAACAATTTAAACATTTCGCACTCCCAGACGCGTGACTTTTGAGTTGTTGGACATTAAATGTTGTTGATATTCTCTGATACTTCAAATACTCTTAGTTTCGGTGTCTGCTTTGACGCTCCAGTGCGTCCTTTTGCGTCAAACCCTTTTGAAATGATTATCAGCATTACCTTCTGAACGTGTTGGCACCATTTCATTTAGAAACATCAACTTAATGAAACACCTCGGCATGACAAACGATATCCTTAGACTTAATTAGGCCTAAATGATCATGGAAAAGTTGACCCAGCGAGCATCTAATGGTCACCTTGTGTGTGGGCCGGACTTCGGTGATGCTCTCCATACGCCTGATTGGTCTGTTTCGGACTAAGGGGGCATCCATTGAGGAATGCGTCGGTCATCCTGGAGGGGAGAGTGATTGGGAATCACGTGGACTTGACCGAAACTGAGAGAGAGAGAGAGAGAGAGAGAGAGAGAGAGAGAGAGAGAGAGAGAGAGAGAGAGAGCATGAGAAGCATCATTAGAGAGCAGAGAGCGAGCCGCTGAGATCACCTGGAGAACCGAGACTGAACCGCCTCAGGAGAGAGCCACAGACGGAACCCATGGCAGAGGGTATGTCATTTGCTTTTGGACTGCTGGCCCTCTTCATCAAGGTGTTGCTTGTTTTAGGAGAGCCCATGCGTTTCGCGTTTCAGTGTCCTGACCCCCAGTCCCTCGTGCGCTCGTTACGCGGAGATCCCCTTTGTTTTGCGCCCGTTTTTCCCTGAACACTTGAGTTGTGAGTGTTTTGCTCGAGACTGGAGGAAGGTTTGAGGCCCGCGTGGGTTCAGATTTACAGCTGGACTCTCAGGGTGTTTGTTGGCTGTGATGCGCGCACACATTTGGGAAGTCAGTCACTTTCGCCTGAAGCGCCTAAGATTTCCAGCATTGCAAGAGAGACCAAGATCTCATCATTAAATCATTGATTTTTAAATTAATTATTTCGAGCTTTCTCCAGTACAAACGGCGGAATATTCTGATTCAATTTATTATTATTTCACAAAATAATGTAATTTAGGCCTGTATATAGTGATTAGGCCTACAGTGTGAATAAAAAAGTGCGTTTAAAGCTACAATTTACTTAAACCCTTTGTCTTTGACCCATTATATCTCTCTCTCAAGCATCAAAGCAGTAAGTGGAAGACAGCTTTGAGTTATTGTTGTTTTTCAGCTCATCAGAATTTTTTCTGAGCAAAAACTAAATATCATGCTTTTTTTTACTATGATTTACAGCAGACACCCACTAAAACATCATTCAGCCATATTAAAGACTAATTACTTGTAATTTTACATTTTTAAACTTTGCCACTATCCTTTAACTCATTTAAAATGCAATAAAGTTTAGTATGCTGGCTTATTCTTTTATATATTTTAGTATTTTGTTTCAATTTTTACATGAATATTAGGTGTTACACAAACATTTTCTCCAACATTTTGACGTTTTATTCTCCCAAAACTTATTTGAAACCTTAAACGTAGATGTTTTACATGCATTTAATGTGCTTTCTGTGTATAAAGTCACCTTTGTAAATGTCTTTGATCCATTTATTATAATATTTATTTTTCTTCTAAGATGAGCATTTTTTATCAAGCTTGTATTTGTTGAGTTATTTCCATTAAAGTGAAATTTCCATTAAATTACTGAGCCTAAACACACAAGCTTGATAACTCAGATGGCACTTTGGCATTTTTTTGTCTTCATTTTTATATTTTTTATATATAAAAACCACTGCTGGTTGCTAGATCTGTCATTTTCAAACCTCTGATGGTAAATAAATGTTTTTAGGAGGGTGTACGAAAACAGAGGAGGAGGAGGGTCAGGCCCCAGAGGAAGACCCTCAGTCGTACCACGGCGTGGGCGTGTGCAAGTGGTTCAACGTTCGGATGGGTTTTGGATTCCTGTCCATGACCACACGGGACGGTGTGCCTTTAGAAACTCCAGTCGACGTGTTTGTCCATCAGGTAAGTGTCGAAAAATATAAGCTCCGTCACAAAATCCAGGCTTTGTTCATCATGATAATCTTCAGAAATGAACGACCACTTTGAATTTTGAAGTCTAAATCCAATCGCCAGAAGTAAAAAGCTAAACGTAAGCTATACGTGACGTTTAATGTCCTCAATATTGTAGTCCCATTTAGACACGTTAGCAACCACCTTTCTCAAGACGAGTTAGAAAATCTCACAATAGTATTAGCGTGAGAATATCTTGAGCTGGTTCACCAAAGACCGCGTTTCAGGCATTAAAGCAAAAACTTTCACGACGATGGAATCGGAAGTCGTCTCTGGGTTCATGTCTTCCCTACAAGGGGTGTTGCGTTGACCCCTTTCCCATTCATCTTAGTGTTATGTTTTGGAAAGCCAACATCTGAAACCTAAAATTGCTTAGATTGCTCTTAAATGGCTTAACCAGTCAAACAGCTTCAGTAATCGCATTGTCCACGCTCAACTCTCATTTCCCATGTAAGTGCCATGTCTTAAAACAATAGTCTGACCTGTCAGCTAGAGATGACCCCTCTAATGTGGTTTCCTGTCATAAAGTCATTACCAACTGGTTGTTGGCTTCGTGTGTCCCAGAGAGTTGCCAAGACTTTAAACAGGGCTTGACGTTAACGGTTCTGTTCAGCGGTCACTGTGTCTAGTAGTTTTCCATAGTTTCTATCCACTCAGCATTTTCACTGACCACAATGTTGACATCGATACCATAGGGAAAGAATGCCATTTATATATTTTTAATGTTATCTCATAATTTGTCAGCAGGTTTATTAGGCTGCTGTCACTTTAAGAGCTGACGCACGGATCCATTATACTGTTACACGTGTTTTCTTTCTCATCTGTTTACGTTCACTTAAAACATCCCAATTAAAAAAAAAAACAATACTCAAGCCATTTTGACATTATTGTGTGTGTATTTGACTGTTTAAGTGCAAAAACCAGCGAAAAATAACTCAATTTAGTACTGAGAGCTGCTTTGTGGCGCACTTTGGGTGGGAATGAGTAAAATTATGGGCAATACACGCCAAAATTTATGCCCTGAAACACCAACAATATTCATCTGGATCAAATGAAACGAGTGTGTCTATTGTGGAAAACGAGTATTGGAAGTGTTCAGAAATTTCAGTATTAAGATTTTATATATATATATATATATATATATATATATATCACATCACAATCCCCATGTTCTCTTAAACAGATTACGAGTAGTATTGTTCATGCCTGTCAGTGATTTGTCAAAACTGATGCAAGAGCAAGACGTTTGATATAATACCATTGTTTGTGGAATGCACCTTAATTATTTCACACAGTATTAACTCATTAGAAATATTAGAAAACATGAAATGTCCAATAAACATGGGCAAGGTAGGAACTGACCCAACAGTTCAAATGTGTTACACACAATACAGATTATTTCAAAACAGCTTCACGGTAATAAACAAGAAAATAACAGAATGATGCAAAATTCAAATATTAGGCAAATTCAAAGCCCTAATCACAAGTCAGTTCAGTGTTGATTCGGTTCAGCAACAATGGAAATGATACATTTTGAAACGAGTTCAGTTCAGCAGAAGACCGTGTCAGCTTAATTCACCAAGTTTTGTTCTCATCCAACAGTGTCAGTGCAGTCAAACCGATAACGTTACTTAATGTTATGTTAATGTTAATGGCGAGCGTGGCGAGATTCATTCCCGATCCACGTGCTGCGCACACGTTTGGCTGTGACAAACATCAACTCCGCCGGTCTTTGTGAGAGCAAACAAAAGAAAGAGCTCTCCTCTGCGTGACAGATCCTTTCTTTATCCGTGGAGTTTTGCTTCCTGTTATGTCAAAAACCTACTTGCTTGTGATTTCTCCATCACCCGTGTGACTGTTACTAATGGATCATCCAGCACAGATCCAGTGAACAGTCTCTTCTCAGGGTTTTACTGTAGGAACAGCTCTAAAGATGCCTTAAAGCATGTCGGTGGGAGGAAGGGAAGTTGGGGGCTGGGGGTCACACGTGTCTGGGGAAATGTTAACGGTCACTTTCACCGACACACAATGGAAGTACTTGAAAGGGAACACTGCCTCAACATGGCAGTATAACCAACAGTGTTTCCACAAAACACACCACTACAGATCCTCTTGGGGCCATTTACATCACATCAATACTAGTCATCTGATGGGGTTTCATGCATTCGAGCAGAACTATCTGCCTTAGTTCTTAAAACCGCACATAAAATATCCAGTTTTCAGTCAGAAATTGATGCGCTACATAAACTCTAACTGATATACTTAAATAGCACAGTGCTCAATGGCCATGTCTGTTGTGACGAGCAGGGCAGGCGAGAGCCGTGAGGGAACGGCGCGAGGCCGGTGACGTGAGTGATAATAAGCGTAACCTGCGCGCTACACCGGTCTCGTGTCTCTCATGGAGGAGCTCCGGAAGCATAAAAGAGGAGCGACGACCAGAGAGAGGACCAGACCTGGACTTTATGTTGTGTTTTATTTTGTTTGTGTGGAACTGTCGCCCTTTTACTTTCGTTTTATTGTTTGTTTGAGTTTATTAAAGTTTTGGTTGAACGTTCGCCGGTTCCCTCCTCCTTCCCGTACGTAAGAACTATGGGGTTTCATGGAAAACACACTTTTGTTAAGCAGATGTAGACAAACCAATTATGTTCCTTTGATTTATTTTTTTTTTTTTTTCAATTAAAATGAGCATCAGTTCATTTTAGGACACCTAATATTACTTTACAAAATGTACGCAATGCATTTCTGCATTACAGTAACGTGTTTTTTGAATAACTGTAAGCCACTGACAGAAGAGGGAGATGAGAGGCATGAAAATAATGCTAAATCTTTTCTACTGTGTTGTGACGCATCCATGCGTCTTTCCATCAGAGGTTGATTTTGAGATGGGCAGATCTGAATACGAGTTACGCGGATTGACTTTGATTAAAAATCGCAAGGTCAAAATAAGAAAAACGGATGAATCATTCACAATAACAACAAGGACATGCATTTATAAAATAGGGATTATCCATGGAACAGTGACATTTTTGTGGGACAACTAATAACCTCATTGGCTTTTGGATTATTGCAGAAAACAAGCTCTGTGGCCAACAAAAAAGTTGATGATCCTCACAAATGAACACCACTTTTAAGGATAAATACAGCAGTAAAAAGACAAACATATATTAGCCTTTAATGTCCCCAGACAAACTCTGTAATCCATTTAGACATGTTAGCAAAGACAAGTAAGAGCTTTAAAATAATCACATTACTGATGTGTCGATGAATGAAACATGAGAACATCTTGTGTTCACAGACATTTAACAAAAAACCCACAACTTCAAGGCAGATTAAAAGTGGAAGTGCTATAAAGTTGTTTCCAGGTTTTGGCCTACAAAAATACATTTTTAACGGGGAATATATTCGCCCTCGGGAGACACTAAAGCAACCATTTGAAGAATTTGTCGTGGACCCCTTCCACAGCATCCTTCCCAGTGGTCAGTGAGTGGGATTACGGGATGTGCTGTGGGGGATGTGTGTGAGAATCAGGAATGCTGTAACCTGGGTCGGGGGAGGGTGAAGTGAGGCTTTTTCACACATAAATCACTGCCTCTCTCTTTCATATAGAAACACACATTACAGTCTTTGAAAAGTGTCTTCAACAGTAACGGCAGATGTTTTGCGTTTCCAACCGAACGGCACTTTCTTGCCTTCTGTAATTGATTCAGTTTTGGTGTAATGGCATTACTGAGGATGTTCTTCTGTCCTCTCGCAGAGCAAACTGCACATGGAGGGTTTCCGCAGTCTGAAGGAGGGCGAGGCGGTTGAGTTCACGTTCAAGAAGTCCTCCAAGGGTCTGGAGTCTCTGCGAGTGACGGGTCCCGCAGGAGCTCCCTGTGTGGGCAGTGACAGGAGACCCAAAGGCAAGAGCGTCCAGAAACGCCGGGCCAAAGGAGACCGGTGAGTCGTCTCAGAGCTGTAGCGTAATATGATGATTCACATATTTTGCTTTCTACAGCTGGGGCAGTAACCTCTTTGTTACATGAAAACATGGGTCTTTCAAGCAGATTCAATGTCCCACCTCCATGTCATCCAAGGTGTTTATGTCTTTCTTGCTTCAGTGGAAAAGAAATGGTTTTTGAGGAAATATTCCAGGATTTTCCCCCATATAGTGGACTTCACAAGGTCCAAATGTCAGTTTCAAAGAGCTCTACATGATCCCAGAAAATGAAATGGGGTTTTTTCACCCTTCGGCACATTATCAGGAAGTGAACTAATCCTTTAAACATGATAAATTGTCAGTGTCTCTAAATCAGAATTGCATCTCCAGTACGTTCATGTTTTTATTCGCGTCTCAAAGCCTCTTACATAATCAGCAAACTACCTCCGGTCTGTGGAGATTATCAGTGAACTTCTCCTGAAAGTTTGCTCTGGGAAGCAGTTTTGAACTCCCAAAACCAACTGAATTTGTGAATTTGCCTGAATTTGTTGGAAATGACACTTTCTTCAGTTATTTATTTGAAGTGTACTGGGGCGAAAGATTTCCCAATGGGTTCAAGTTGATCACTCAAATTCGCTGCATCGACCGAAAATGTTTATAAATATGAAAAAAAAGTCCAAAAATAAATATGTCCATGCGAACATGCATATAGACAGTAAAAGTGGAGTAAGGGGCCGTTCACATATCGCGTCTTTTGCGCGCGCATATTCATGATTTCCTATGTAGGCGTGCGGCAAGCGCGCTCAAAATGGAAGCAACATGGCCGCGCTTTTTTAGGCGCGATATGTGAACGGCCCGTAATGAAGGCTGGCCGGAGTTGGCGGATGCGCCCGTGTCGTTCAAATCCAGTGTGGGAACATTTTGGATTTCATGTTACTTACGATGACAACGGAAATAAAACAGTAGATAGAACTGTGACTGTGTGCAAGCATTGTGCAAAATGCATTCAATATGCTAATGAAACACTTCTAATATGACAGTTCATTTGAGAAGACTTCACACCTGTGTGTTGATAAGCACAAACAGGAGAGAGCCGGTTAGGAAAAGAAACCTCTCAGTGATAACTAAAGCATTGGGGATGTTTATGTTATTACATTATATTATATATTTATGTTTAAAGTATTTTGACTTGTTTAAAAGACAGAGCTTCAAGAGTTCCTCTCTTTGTCTTTTAAAATATTTTTTTGTAAGAGCTACACTGAAGTTGGCAGTTTGATAAATGCAAGTTAAATTTCAATCTTTGTGTGCTAAAAAGGCACAAGTTCCTGTAGAGATAACAACACATGCTCTTTTTTATGCCAAACAAACGAAAAGCATGTCATCATCAATGTCTTCTCTCTCGCTGTATCAAAATCTCACCAGCTTTTACTCAGAGATGGTCCCAATAATGTGCTTAAAGTCAAGTCAAATTCAGTTAGTGCACGATTACATTACAAAAATGTTAATACTGTATCCTAAATTGTGGATAATTAAGATAATAAGCTATATATCATATGCTGAAGGACATTTCTGGAGTGTTAAAGATTAAAAGAAAAAATAACAACAAGAACCGTTTCCCCTTCAAAATTTAGCAGAGGAACCACAACTTAACGGTCAACCCTGTTACTTTTCGCAAGGCATTTAGATGATATTTAAATTCTTTCCTCTACCCGGTTTTACTTGGACATTGAAACCTTGTATTGCCGTTCTGCCAGTATATTTGATGTACACATGCCATTTACAAAACTGTTTAAATCGGAAAGCTCCTCAGCATTTGTTGTCCATGTAAAACCACGTATATTACAGGTTATCCTTTAGGTAATGTGTGAGGTTCAATATGGTGCAATAGTGTGTTTTAGAGCCTGAACCCTCTCTTTGATCGGTCCAAAAAATGTGGTTTGGTCATCTCCCCCCGTCCCTCCCCCCTCCCCTCGGTTAGGGCTGCACGGACAGGCTGTCGATGTGACCCGGATCAATAACTGGTTAAAATGCCTGGTCACTGATGCATTTATTCCTGATGGATATCCCCCAATCCTGAGGTTGTTCAAAGAGCTTTACATCTCAAAGCAACTGCAAGGATGATCACCCAGTTTTCCATTTAAATTGCAAAAAAAAAAAATTATGCCTCGGAATTAGTCAATGTATCAATACATAAAGCGAGGAATGTCATTTTTGCACCCTCGACCCAAATCTCGGCTCTTAATACAGTTATAGGCGTATCATTTGTCCCAGCGGTCAGTCCGTTCTGATTGTGACCGACACTGTGTTGACAGTATCTCAGCGCAGATCTTTGAGGCCTGCGTTCGATACATCCCTGGAGCACGCTCTGTAAGAAGAGCCACATCTGTCCATCAGGGTCATTCATCAGCTCAGCAGCCTGTGTGAAAGTACCAATGTTAGGTAATCAAATGTTTTTAAACTTAAATATTGTAGTTGTTTAGTGCTTTTTGACCCTCTCAAGTAGGACTGGAGGTCATTTTTATATGTAACTTCCCGATTGAAATATGGCTGAAGTGCACCGCTGAATGTACTGACATGCATTTATGGTCCAAATATATTTTAACGTCATTTCAACTGAAGCTTGTCATGTATGAGTAATTACACATTTGTAATGCATGAGCTCAATACATGTAAAATATTTTAACTTTAAATGTAATATTAAACATACAGAACATGTGTGTTTTTATAAAGTTTAGTCAAACGGTGTTTTAAATTACAACTTTATATTGTACATTCTATAAATGCACTTAAGTGTGTTTATTTGGCCTCTTATTTCATTAATATATCTGCAAGTATAAATTTTATATCTATATCTCTCTATATCTATATCTCTCTATATCTATATCTCTCTATATCTATATCTCTCTATATCTATATCTCTCTATATCTATATCTCTCTATATCTATATCTCTCTATATCTATATCTCTCTATATCTATATCTCTCTATATCTATATCTCTCTATATCTATATCTCTCTATATCTATATCTCTCTATATCTATATCTCTCTAAAAAAGCATGAAGCAACAATGAATACGTCTAAAAGGTATAAATTAATAAATATTAACTATATACCGATCACACTTCACAAGAGAGAACAAAATGAAGCCAGAATAAAGTGAGAATGTTTTGCACATTCGATTATGAGAGCGCAGTTTACTTAAATTGATAACAGATGAAGGTGCCCGAGAGGGGTCAGGGGTCAGGGTCGCCATGGAAACTGCATGTGTTTAGGGACTGGGTGGGGTGTTTGGGGGTCAGGGCTGCAAGAGGTCATAGTTCATAGGTTGCTGCTGCGGCTTTTGTCAAACAAAGGCCGTCATTGCCTTCTGCACGCTCCGCCTGCTGTCCGTCCGTGCCGCACACTGTGCCGAGGGCCTCGGGTCAGTGCCTATAAACCACCAGAAGCTGCAATAGTGTCACCTGAAAGTCCCCTGTGCCCTGCAGTCGCCCACATGACCTCCGCTGAGTGGACATCAGTGCCGCCCCACACAGAGCACCCATATGCCACTGGGATCTCCGCACATGGCCTTCCTCTGAATAACTGCGTAAACTGACCATGAATTGAACACTTGGGAAAACGCATTGCAAAATACGCTTGAGTAAAAATAAGCAACGTTTTATTTTTTTCATTGGAAATTTGGGATGATTACTCGGGTTTGGTGAACTTTAACCCCCTAAAGCTTACTGGATTATATATATGATATGCGAAGGCCTCTAAATGACCAACAAGCTACGACATGCTTTCTGTCATTCATCAGTTTAGACTCTTAAAATCGAACAAACGTTGTGTCTTCTTGCGGTGAAATCTTTACAGTAAATGTAAGAACTTTGATATTATTAGTAACACCTACTGGACTGAAGTAGGTTTACTTGAATATCCATACATCACTCTGGGCCACTGAATAAAGCTGCTGTTTTTCCTTCAAGTATGTGCTCCAGTCTCACTATATCACACTATATGAATATAAGCCATAAAAAGGACAAAATCCTTAATCTCAGCACGACATGATTGTTGTACATGTACAACAACACTCAGTAACTCTTTATATTCCCAAAACTGTTGAACATGACATGAAAAAAAAATTTCCCAGTTGTTTAGGGTTTTCCGGAGAAAAAAAGCAAAGCAAAATTTCTTGGGGAATTCAAAACAAAAACAAAACAAACATTGAAACGTACTTTATTCTCCCCGCCATTTTTTCCCACCACCATGTCCCTTCACTGTAAAATCCAACAGTGATTTTTACTTAATGTCTTAACTTAATTGTAAACCTCTAGTAATCTGTACTATTCACATACTATGCCTTTTGTTCCTCATAAACACAGTTATGATTGATTGGTTTGAGGACTATTTTTTTCAAGCAAAAAAAAAAAGTTGGGAGGCAGGGCTATTCTTAATCGTTCTCCGTTTGCATTCACTGATTTGTCAAAGTCATCTTAAATGTTTGTAAATTCAACTGCATTTGAGAGAACATCACAAACTGACATTGATTTTCCTAAAATGTTTTATTTTGAACTTATTGTAATTCCTATTGATTCAACTTGAAGTCACAGTTCATGTTCATATGCAAATCAATTCAAATACATTCACATGAATAACTTTCATATCAAATAATGATCTTTTACAGTGTTAATGAAAGCACGGTTTGTGAAACTTGATACAATTCTAAAATTTGTGACAATCTCTTGTTTGAGTCACACAGACGTCAACATTCAGCAACGGTAACAATTACATTGTATTTAAAGTACAGTATCAAGTTCTCCACAGTTTTTTAGTCACTAGAACTCAACTATACTTACTAAACATACTGTTCCTATTTCACTTTAGTTTAAGGCAATCAGAAATTAACTCATCTCATCCTGTCTGTGTGAAATTAAAAAGAATCACCGATCATAAAACAAATGTTTAAAACTATTAAAATGTAAAAAGTAAAAGTGAACACCACCACATTACATAAAAGCTCTTATTTTGCATTTACACTCCAAGATTTAATGCACAGATTATTTGACGTACAGTATGATTGTTTTGCTCCATTTATTCCTATGGTTATCACTGTCAATTAGAATCAATCACCCATTTATATTGTCGTCAATCCAGAAACTTTGCGATGTGTCGTTAGCAGCGTGTAAAATATATATTGTACACAGAAAAGGAAAAGCGAACAAAGATCACTGCCATAAAAAACGCTAAAGCTGTCGATTACAATGTGAGCTACACAAAGCTGTACGATAACTCCCGTTATAATCAATGAAGCGGTACAATGAATCTCTTTTTGACGTCATTTTTATACTTTGTTGGTTTCAAATTCACGCTGAACCCATTCTGAGTGGATTCACCCGATCGGCCATCGACATGTCTGCGATCGGCTACAACGCTGCAAAAACATGTAAACCGAAGGGCTGACCCCTAACAGTCCATGAGAAGAGCAAGATTGAATTAGTTGGTCGTCACAGAAATAAAAAAAATGTCTACAGGAAGTGGCAAAGTCCATGAGGAACAGGTTGTTAACGGCAGGAAATCCAAATGTTGTTTCGCATATCATTCCTCAACCTCAAATATGGCTTATAAAGTGATAAATCCTCTCGCTCTAATGTCAGCCCAGTCCTGGATAAAGTGTGCCATTATCCAAGAGTTCGTGTGGAGCCGGTGCGATCACTTCTGCATTTTGAATACAGAAGAGTAACGCAAACTGTTAAACGGTCTACTTTTATTTCTGTAAACTCACAATAACAGCTAAACGTTGTGCTTTTGTAAAATAATGATAAATAATCAAGAGGAGCTTTGACGTCTCGGTGAACTTGAGCACAAAATAAACCGAAAACTCAGCGTAGACGTGATAAGAATGTAATCGATCGAAAGCTTTTAAATGAACCAATTCAAATGGAAAGTAAAGATGTAATCCGTATGAAGCCGGAGACGAAAATTTACTTTTGTTTAGAATACTCCTCAAGTAGCACATTCTAATAGTGATGGTTTTTTCACAGGTGTTACAATTGTGGCGGTCTGGACCATCATGCCAAAGAGTGCAAGCTGCCTCCCCAACCCAAACGATGCCATTTCTGCCAAAGCGTGGCGCACATGATCGCCAGCTGCCCCGCCAAAGCCCAGCAGTCGTCGCAGTCGCAGGGAAAGTCTGCGGGTCATTCCCCTCCACCCACCGACTGACCAAACCAATCACTATACTGGAGATACAAACCCATAATGCTGCTGTTGGAACGTCCTCAGGTCGAAGAACGGCGCTTTTTTTTAACCGTCGAACACTCAGGAATGGAGCTGCTCAGGAATTTCAGTAAAGTGTTTGTGTTACTCTCATCTCATCTCTTCCTCGTCTAGAGTTGGCGAACGTCTCATTCTCACAGATGATTGACTGATACTTTTCTTGTACTTGACGCTTATGAAAATGTATGTAATGGATTTGGCAATTGCCAATTTTGCAATAGACTGATCAGCAGGGACCAAATGAATGTCAAACCGCCGACGCGGCTCTTTTTACGTGTCCGTATCCGCGGTTCTCTTCTAAAACAATAACGCGCTCGATTAGACATGAAAGTAAATAATCACACTTTTATCTCTAAACTCAAGTCAACAGATATTTGCTGTCTTGTCTTAAATGCTGCTGATCTGTATTTCTGCTGGCGATATATTTTGTGATTTGTCTTTGACAACTGGCCTTAAGTTATTCATCTGAACAAATGAAGACATTGGCTCCGTTCTCCAGCTGCCTGGATTGTTCTGGAATGTATTTAACAGCCTTTTACTCCCATTTTGCAGGAGGAGCTGAAAGACTTTAAAGCATATTTAATATATATATACTGTTTATGTAAACCTTATTATTAGCCTTTACTCATAGTATTTATTTATAGCAACGTGTTCTGCATCTTCTCCATGATGTAAAAGAGACTCCGGCTCCTACCTCAAGTTTCTCAGTGTTAATACCTCAACCGTCGTCTCATGTTGTTTTTATTGCACTGATTTCTTGCCGTGTGCAGTTTTTGTTTTATCGTGGAGCGTCGGCCTCAACTGACAGATTTATGTTTTATTCTTCAGTCGCTGTTTAACCTGTAAATGCCTTTTTGTGTCGAATCATGACTCTGAACTCAGGGAGTGTGTGAGGTGGACGTGATTTCACATGAAGTGATAATTATTATTTTATTAAAGTTCCACATACACCATCGTTTCTGAGATTTGAACAGGAATGCATATCTGCTAACACTATTTTACAAGTGTCCTTGTTACACATTACATGTAGTTACTACAGTTTATTATTGAAAATTGCATGCAAGCCGAACCCAATAGTAAGTACATGTAGTAAATGAATTACTGTAACAAGGACACCTTTAATAATAGTGTGGCCGAACACCCTAACTAGAAAGCTGTGGTTGCCTCCTAAATAAACTGGAAATATTGCCGTCATCCAATCCATTCCTTTATGCAATTATGTTTGAGTTCTTGTTTTTGGCGTATTTATAAAAGAAGGTATCGTACAAAGGTTTTGCACCGTTTAGCTGTGTTTTTGACTATCCTGTTGAACTTGGGAATCACTTCTTGAACATTTGAATGTAATGTGAAGTTTTCAATGGTTTTTGTCATCAATAAATTTAGAAAGTGAGAAAAAGGCTGGTTGTGACCTCTTCTCTCAATAGTCATAGATGTACATCTACTACACATTTTAGGATAGCTTATGTGATTCATTTGTTATTATACTGTTATTATACACTTTGTTATTATACTACTTTTAAAGGCGCTATATAAAATAAAGTTTATTATTACTATTTTTGGTTAGACTGGTGACGGACGTGCACCATTTCATTCATTATTAATATGTTTCAACAAAAAGGCTTGTGCTCCATTGAGTAAAGAGTCGCAGCTCTTTAGTTGCTATGAAATGCACAATTTTCTTAATGTTTGTTACTGGTCTTATTGGAAAGTATTTCTCAATGCATGTTCTTCTGCAAAAATAAAACAAGGACTGGATGGAGTGTGGAAGATTGGAGCCGTCCAACAAGTGAAAATTTAACAGCCCAGCACTGGACGGTGTCAGGTATGTTCTTAGGAGACGGATGGACCAACACTTGGGAATCCTGTCGAACACAATGTAGAATGGAGGATCCGTTTGGAGATTACATGTATTTAACGTAACGATCCCAAACACAAAGAACATGCAACCAAGTTGTGTTCAATAAGTTTTCATGCTCAGCATTTTGAAGTCTTCAAGTGGCCTCTTTTGGGAATTTCATTTTCTTAACTTTTTTGGACTTCTCTTTCTGCATTAATTTCTCATTTCTCAGGGGCGGCAGTGGTTCAGTGGTTCATGTGGGTTGTCTACTAACCGGAAGGTTGGTGGTTCAATCCCCGGTTCCACCTGACCAAGTGTCGAGGTGTCCATGAGCAAGACACCTAACCCCAGCTGCTCCCGATGAGCTGGATGGCGCCTTGTATGGCTGACGTCGCCGTCGGTGTATGAATGTGTGTGTGAATGGGTGAATGTGAGGCAAAAATTGTAAAGCGCTTTGGTGGCCATAGGTCTGTGAAAGCGCTATATAAATGCAGTCCATTTACCATTTACCATTTGCTAAGACACTAAGATCCACTTGATCATCATCAAATGCCTTCACATTTTCATTTGTTTCACATATTTCTCACACCCTGTCAAAGAATCACCACAGATCTCACTGAAAGACCCTGAACTCGACTGGACTCAATGTCACCAGTTGGACACACAGTCCTGGAAGTTTTATATTTTTTATATTTTATACAATGTTGAAGTCTCTGCGGTCACAGCTTTAACACGTCAACCTTCTGTAAATAGTTGTGGAACAAATCTTGGCATTTCTGATGTTTATTAAGGCAGCTACAACTGAGAAAAACTAAATTGCTCCACTATATTATATATACAGTACTGTGCAAAAGTTTTAGGCAGGTGTGAAAAAATGCTGTAAAGTAAGAATGCTTTCAAAAATAGACATGTTAATAGTTTATATTTATCAATTAACAAAATGCAAAGTGAGTGAACAGAAGAAAAATCTACATCAAATCAATATTTGGTGTGACCACCCTTTGCCTTCAAAACAGCATCAATTCTTCTAGGTACACTTGCACACAGTTTTTGAAGGAACTCGGCAGGTAGGTTGGCCCAAACATCTTGGAGAACTAACCACAGTTCCTCTGTGGATTTAGGCAGCCTCAGTTGCTTCTCTCTTCATGTAATCCCAGACAGACTCGATGATGTTGAGATCAGGGCTCTGTGGGGGCCATACCATCACTTCCAGGACTCCTTGTTCTTCTTTACACTGAAGATAGTTCTTAATGACTTTCGCTGTATGTTTGGGGTCGTTGTCATGCTGCAGAATAAATTTGGGGCCAATCAGATGCCTCCCTGATGGTATTGCATGATGGATAAGTATCTGCCTGTACTTCTCAGCATTGAGGATACCATTAATTCTGACCAAATCCCCAACTCCATTTGCAGAAATGCAGCCCCAAACTTGCAAGGAACCTCCACCATGCTTCACTGTTGCGTGCAGACACTCATTCGTGTACCGCTCTCCAGCCCTTCGGCGAACAAACTGCCTTCTGCTACAGCCAAATATTTCAAATTTTGACTCATCAGTCCAGAGCACCTGCTGCCATTTTTCTGCACCCCAGTTCCTGTGTTTTCGTGCATAGTTGAGTCGCTTGGCCTTGTTTCCACGTCGGAGGTATGGCTTTTTGGCCGCAAGTCTTCCATGAAGGCCACTTCTGACCAGACTTCTCCGGACAGTAGATGGGTGTACCAGGGTCCCACTGTTTTCTGCCAATTCTGAGCTAATGGCACTGCTCGACATCTTCCGATTGCGAAGGGAAGTAAGCATGATGTGTCTTTCATCTGCTGCAGTAAGTTTCCTTGGCCGACCACTGCGTCTACGGTCCTCAACGTTGCCTGTTTCTTTGTGCTTCTTCAAAAGAGCTTGGACAGCACATCTGGAAACCCCTGTCTGCCTTGAAATTTCTGCCTGGGAGAGACCTTGCTGATGCAGTATAACTACCTTGTGTCTTGTTGCTGTGCTCAGTCTTGCCATGGTGTATGACTTTTGACAGTAAACTGTCTTCAGCAACCTCACCTTGTTAGCTGAGTTTGGCTGTTCCTCACCCAGTTTTATTCCTCCTACACAGCTGTTTCTGTTTCAGTTAATGATTGTGTTTCAACCTACATATTGAATTGATGATCATTAGCACCTGTTTGGTATAATTGTTTAATCATACACCTAACTATATGCCTACAAAATCCCTGACTTTGTGCAAGTTTACCTTGAAGAATTGATGCTGTTTTGAAGGTAAAGGGTGGTCACACCAAATATGGATTTGATTTAGATTTTTCTTCTGTTCACTCACTTTGCATTTTGTTAATTGATAAATATAATCTATTACCAAGTTTATTTTTGAAAGCATTCTTACTTTACAGCATTTTTTCACACCTGCCTAAAACTTTTGCACAGTACTGTATATATATATATATATTTTTTTTTTTGGATGGATGGATCAAATAAATGATTTTTAATGTGTCTGACAGAATTGACACAAATTAAGTTCTGAAGTGAATAAATGTACGTTTTTAGAAAAAAATAATTTTCAGTCTACAAATATATCAGTTTAAAAATAATGTATTATCGAATAATGTAAACTAACTTTCAAAACATGTTTTCTCCCTTTTCAAGAATCAGATGTTTGTTCTGAGAGTAGAAATTACTCTTTTCCTCACTGGAATTCTTCCACAACATTCTAAAACATTAAATACTACATTTAAGCAATTCAGCATTCTATGCCTGTCAATCAACATTAGAGCGCCACCCTCAGGCCGAATGACGCAAGCACGTTAGATTAGAATATAATAGCGCTAAAACCCAGAATCTGCCCTACCTAAATTAACAACTGAATCTCTAAAATGTGATGTGATATTCCTCAGCTGAGACAGGGTACATCACTGTGGGTTGAAATAATGTTTTTAATTATTTTTGCCTCATTTCCATGAAGTTATTTAAAGGAAAATGTAACCCAAGAGCAACACCGAATATACCCACTGGAGGGCGTACAAACATAAGCTTCTGTACAGGGAAACCTCCTCTGTTAAAATACTATAATAAGTGTTAGCTGATTTTCTGAAAGTGAGTATTATCATCTAAAAATGCCTATTTAAAAGGATATCTGTCCGTTTCTCTTTCATCATGACGTGAAATCCAATCAGAATCAATACGCAAATAAACACACACTACCAGTCAAAAGTTTGGTGTTGATAAAGTTATTTGAAAGAAGAAGTCTTTTACACCAAACCAATTTTTGAAATCAAAAGTTCACTAAAATTGTGAAAAAGTATTACTATTCAAACCAGCTGTTTTCTATGTTGATACGTGTTAAAATGTAATTTATTCCTGTGATCAAAGCTGAATTTTCAGCATCACAAGTGTCACATGATCCTTCAGAAATCTGATATGATTTGATGCTCTAGAAACATTATTATTATTAATATTGAAGACAATTGTAAAAGTCTGACGCAGGATTTAACGCATCCTTGCCAAATAAAAATATTAATTTAAGACGCCTTTTAAAACAGAACTGTTCGCAAATTACTTGAAACATGCGCTTTTCAAAAAAAACTGGCCCACTGGAGCAGTAATGTGGAGGTTCAGAGGATCATAGATCCAGTGTAAGAAACATTTGAAGGATTATGTATGTCGGTCTCTCAGTGTCGTGTTATGGCAGGATTATCGGGTCAGTTAAACAGTCTAGTGAGCGCTTGCCTCTGTTTGTTTCTCGGCCGAGCCAGTGAGGTCAAAGGTCGTAGTGCATTCCCACTTTTTCTCATTGTGTCATTCATAGATAAAACATCTCTCCTCAGTTACCATCTCTCTTTCTCTCTCACACACTGGTCGTTTCTTATCATTCTAGGTCATTCATCACCTCTCTTTCTCTTTCAAAGTTCCTTCCTCTGTCATCAATACGACCTTAGCATCTCCCTTTTGACCTCTCTAAAGACTTCCTCCTTCCCTCTCCCTGTCCTTTCTCAGAACGTATCGGACACTTCATCGCCAAAGCCATTCATCATAGAACGGCTGCGGCAGTCAAACCTTTCCTTATTACCCAAACACACCAGTCAGAGCACAACTCATCACATAAATGCTGCATGTTTATATACGTAGGTGCACGTCATTCTTGATTGGCCGCACCGGACATTGGCCAACTGCGTTTGGCAAGATTGTGTGTGTTTGGAAAGTACCCCAAAGAATTGCATAAATCACACTGCTTAGTGGATGAGTGTGAGCAGGATTCCTTGTAGGATTGGTATGAAGAATATTCCTTATGTTCTTGATCTACCTGTTCTCGTAAATGCCTCCTACACAAAGTCACTTGGGTAAGAAAATGTTTTCCAAGACTTGTAATGCAATGTAAATGTCTTTTAAATGACTCAATTGAACAGACTCAATCAGAAAGCAGTGCTGTTGTCTGTACTTATACCACATGGTTGGTATAGTTTCAGAATGCTATTCATTGCAGTTGTGTTTTTTAACTAGTGGGTCATGACCAAAGTGGGCTCTTGTGATACAGAGAAAAACTGACTTAACCTTTACAGCAAGGACTAAATGCTTTCCATGTCTTGGGTGACATATGTAACCATGGTTCCCTGAGAGCGAATGAGGCACTGCATCGAGAATTGATGATTGATGCCTGATTGTGTCGTGAAGCACTTGTGAAATCAGTCCAACGTCATGACCAGGAAGCTATAAAGAGCACACAATGTCAGCTTCTGATAGGCCGAAGCAAGTCGATCACAGGCACGCCGGAAGTATGGCAGGGTGACGCAGCGGCTCGTTCCCTCTCAGGGAACCATGGTTTCATACGTATCCTGAGGCGCTCCCTTTCAAGGGAGCTCGCGCTGCGTCGAGAATTGACGCTGTGGAAATGTTTATACCCACACCGGCGTACTGACAAGTGACTGTCTTGTGAAATCAGGTGAGCACAACTAAAACAAAGTAACTGGGACCCAGGGGTGAAGCCCAAATCTAGGATGTAAAACATGTGTGTGTGGAAACGATCGGCATCCCAGACCTCTTGTAGGGATACCCCGATTATACAAAGCCGCCATACTCCTGATCTGACGCACCACAAAGTAAACACCAATGGGTTTCTCCCCAAAGACAGCTACGCCGCTACGTAAACCTTTAGAGTGGAGGGAGACAACCTCAGTTGAGAGACCCGAGTCTATGAGGTTCCTCAGAGGCCAAACCCACGCTTCCATAACTCCGCTTTCCAGAAGAACAATTAGGGAAACGGTGTACACACACAGCCTCAGCCATGGTCTCTGGCATTACTCAAGCGACCAATTTGGTGCACTGAAGTGGGACAGCCGAACGGATTGCTTTGAGACCCTCCTCAGAGGGAGTGAGCAACACAGGACCACGTTTCCAGGCAGACGCTAAGATGTGCTCGCTGAAGATCCCTACGCCCTGAAGTATGAGAGGTGGCAGGGTTGGCAGAACGGCCCAATGGGGGGAGAAAGGGGCACCGTATAATGAAGGGTTGACCACTTCCCCCATAGGGGACTGCCCTCATGCAGCCTTCTTGGAGGTAATCACAGCCCTCACATCCATCTTAACCTAGAAGACTTCGTACTCAAGAGTGCCAGGCTCTCAAGACTGGTCTCCAGCAGAACTTGTGTAGCCAATTTGGTGCACTAAAGTGGATGACAAACAGGGAACAACCGAAACTATAACACGCTGGGGACTTCTGCAGTCCAAAGCAGGGCGGGGTTGGCAGAATTGTCCCCAAGGGTACTGAAGGGAGATTGGAACTGTGAAATCTAATCCATTTCCCCCCAGAGAGGATGTCCTCAGGAGGTCTAACACTGATATCAAAGCCTCTTCGCCAAAGCCTTCTTCGCTAAGAAGTCCGTCTTAGTCAGAGGAGACTTAGACACCGTATGATGAGATGTTATCTATTTCCCCACGGGAATTCACCATTCAATTCCTCAGAATTAAATTCAGCAAAAATAAACACGATCTGGACGAAAGACTAAATATGTAAAACAGGCATTTAATTTCCCCAAAATCAGTTTAAATGAGTTTAATTCCTCAATTAAACGGCCAAATAATCAACCATACAAGTAAAAACGGTCTGGATGAGAGGCTTAATAAAATTATTAATACAGGCTTTTAACTTCTGCAAAGTATTTCCCATTTATTTTTTTTTGAAGAAGCCAAAAATCAACCAGACAAGTAAAAACGGTCTGGATTCACGCAGTAAATCCACACACAGGTGGGTTCTTTTGGTTACGTTATTTATTATTTCCATTCTTCAACTGCCTTGCCCAGGGTTTCCGCTAGCAGAAACTTTAGCGATGTAGACGGTGTCCTTGAATTGCTGTCAGTTTCATGACAATTGATGGCATGTCCACTCAAATTTGTTAACCGATTTGGAACAAGAATATCGTCTTTAAAAACAAATCTTTATTTTTAGGAATTGGTATGTTAACGGCACTGTGAGATTTATTTTCCGAGTAATGGACAACTGAAAGTAGCACATTCAAATATAATACTCTGAAGAATCAGTGGTGTGAAGATTTGAGATCATTTACATCATACCAGTTTAAACTGAACTGGTGCAATATATTAAGTTAGTATAAAAATGTAAGAAACCAGATACAAAATGAGAGTATAGATTGTGTTCATTTGATGTTATTCCCTGGAGAAATAACTTGATTTCATCTGTTGCAAATCTTCTGTATATTTGTGTATGCGACAATCTTGATCTGCAATAAGATAAATAACATTTTCTTTTTTTTACACTATGGTAAAAATGCTTTACAACATTAACAATCACGTAGAAATATTATTAAACATCATTTACTTATGTACTTCAGTTTATCGAAATAAAATTGAAATAGACTTTGATATTTGAAGAGAAAAAGCTTATGTTGACCTTTCTCTTACAAGCACTGAATTTAATACAATAAACACTGAATGAAAAGTACTTTTGCAGCACGTAAAAATGTAGGAAACGTGCGTTTATTTCACAAATACATCTAGTTCGTTTGAGATCTGCCAAACTTCTAGAATTTACAAGAAATTAGTCATCCTCTAACCGTATTTGTGGCATATTTACAACTATTGGGCGCACGTTATTCGAGCGGCGCTAGTGTGTGACGTCATTGATAAGGGCCCACAGCAGAGCAGTAATCTGAGCCTTGAATTAGAGAATAAAGCCAACAGAAGCGGAGCTAAAAACACCCTATAGATAGTGCATACTTTTCTACACACTTCGGAACATTTTTATGAATGAACACCGTCAGCCCCATTGAGAGCTGACGCGCATGCGCCACTCCCAACAAACAACGGATGAATCTCTGTTGTGTAGCGAGTGCAGGGATGAACACACGATTCACTCGCTGTTTACTCGTCATTATACTCCTGTCTAGATTTAAAAAATATGCTTGTAGACAAACAACAATAAATAGACAGAGACAATTTCACACAGAGCGCTTGCTGAAGGAACAGAAGCTGACGTTGTTCGGTCTGGGTGCGCTTTATAGCTTCCTGCTCATGACGTCATCCACCTTCTGTCACGTCAAGACGCAATTCGACGCAGCGCGAGTTTCCTCTTGTTGTTGATGTCAAAGTAAAGCCAGAGGCCCCCTTCAGTTCCCCCTCAGGTAATAATTTTAACCATAGACATAATAAAATACACAGACGCCCCATTGGCCGCTTTGGAACGTATCTGAGGTACGTCAACCCGTCCGCCATATTGGTGAGGGCAAGACTGCACTGTAAACAAACACATGTTAACTGGCTAGCTGCGGTTTTTCTGGATAAAAACGAAAATAACGTTTACATTTATCAACCGATTTCAGTGGTTTATGATGTACGTGGTGTACAAAAAGTTACTTAAAACCTCGATAGTGGACTTTAAAAAAATATTTATTTTAATAGTCAAAGCTCAGACTTGTCCTGTATTTGGCTGCTTTATTCTTGGATAAGAATTGTGAAGACGCCCATAATGAGATAATTTAAATTTTCACATTAAATGATAAAAAGATTTCTTATTGTGGAAAAGCCATTTTCTATCTTTTAACCCATTTTAGCTTTTCTTGTGTTTAGAATTGACCACCATTGTGAAAATGAAGCAAATCGTCAAATACAAATCAAACACACTGGAAAAACCTTCCCTTCTTACAGCTACTTCCCACCGTCTCAACTCAACTTTTTCTCTCACCTTCAATGTGTGAGAACGTAAGTTAGCCAACTAGCTAACACGTTACAGTAATTCACAAAACGTCAGTCACCAAACCGAAACGAGTGCTTGTCTTAAAAGTCGGTTTTAAGAAAATAAAGATGAATTTTTATTTTAGTTAAATAAAATAAGATAATATACGCTAAAACTATAATATAAATCATGTAAACTCAACTTTCACAGCTAACTAGCGACATCGCTAGCTATTTTCTGACCAACTACTATCAACATAATTATATAATGACCAAAAACAACCAGAAACAAATGTTGAGCCTCACCTGTGAACAGTTATTCCCCGAGACCATTTAATTTTATTTATTATTTATATATATATATTAATTATAAATATAAAATATATAAATATATATATATATATATTATTAATTATATATTATTTATTTATTATTAAATTATTTAACATTATTACAAATTGCACTTTATAATAGAGTACAAGAAAAAGAGTCATGAAAGTGTCTCTCTTTAAGAATATTTGTATTAATATTATGTTACCTGCAAGTACAATTCTTAAAAATATACTTTTAAGGTTTGAAGTACACTAAACTTAAGCACACTTCTTTTTCACAATGTCTGTCTTTCACAACTACAATATGGTTAGATTTCTTAACATTATTAATACATTAGACATGTTGAATTAACAATGAACAAAATACCGTATTATCCTTTATTATATTTTACAGGATTTATTAATCAATGTTAATGTAAGTATACAGTTGTTCATTGTTTCATGTTTGACATAATTAATGTTAACTGATGTTCATTTATACAATCTTGATGGTGTTCTCAATTTTGTTACTTTTATATTTTGTTAAGCAAATTAAGTTAAGACCCACTGTATTCAAAGATAAATTACTGTATTAGCCATTCAGAAAGAAGTCTTCATTCCTGTTGAAGTAAAACTGCCAGACAGATCTTGTAAAGCCCCTCACAAGCAAACACTGAGTCAGAGATAGTAGTTTTAGTGAGGATTCGGATGTTTGCCGAACCACACCTCTGGACAAACGCAGTCAGGGCTTACCTTCCTGCGGTGGGATCGTTTTTCAGGGTCAGATGGCAGCGATTATCACACCCCCGCTCGGTCCTGACAGCAGCGCTGAGAGCCGGTCAGCGGTGGGCGACGGCACAGACGAGAGGAGGGCTGGAGCCACCATCACTCTTTCTCATGGCATGTTGGGCCCCTGAGGGCCCATCTAACCTATACACTTTTCCCTCTGCTTTCTTTATCTCCTACTAACTATTTGAGTGAAGACTCTGGGATGACAGATCCTGATCGGAACAGCTCTTGGAATTGTTCTGCATCAGTGTGGTTGATTGTACCTTATAAACCAGTTCCAGTGCTGGATCTGATTGGTCAGTTTGGATTTCCAGCTGTGCTAAAATAGATCCACGAGTGCTGAAGTTTAGTCACAGTTTGCATCACTTGTCAGTGTGTGTGTGCTGCAGACAGAAGGTCAGTGGGGATTGTTCATTGACTCTCTTGTTACGCCACTAGGTGGTGCACATCTTTATGAGTGAGTCGTTGTATCATTCACTCAACCGATTTGTTCTGAAACACTGATTCATTCAGGAGCAAAAACACTCCCAATGTGTGTTTCTCAGAAATGTGCAACAGTTGATCCTGCTTTGGCTTTGTATGGATCTAGTTTTGCTGTTGGATCATAAACAGTTTAGTTTTGCCATATTGATTTCGTTAGATCAATACATCATCGCTTATATGTTGCTCTTATCCCATGTCACTCAGTCTGCACAGCATCATTGAACTGATAAGAGTAATATTTTGATCTCTAAAGATAACTTCTTTACTAATAAGCTACTAGGTCTATCAAAAATGCTCTGTGTACTTCAGAAAGCTTGATTTTAGGACTTAAGTTATGAATACAGTCTTCTGTCACGTAAATGTTGCAGCCCTACAAATCCCTCCCTTCAGCTTCAAGTCCCTAATATGCTTATATTTTAGAGGAATAGTTTATAAAGCTTACTTAATTATTTTCTCACTGTTGTGTTTTTCTATGAAATAAGAGTTTTATTATCCATTCCGCACCGTATTCACACTGAGGAACACAAATCACTTCCAATAGTTAGAAATGACCAAATTGATAATATATCAATATTATCCATATTCTTGATGCTGCTCTGCTCCATTATACGCTCTGCTCTGTTTGTTGTAAGGATGACAAGAAGTTTTAAAAGTTAGTCTGCTCTGCCTCAGCAGTCGAACAACGCTCATCAATGTCAAAATGATTGAGATGGCCAATCAAATCAAAGGAGGCGGGGCTTAATGTTCACAGAAGATGGGTGCTTTAAGTTTTAACAGTGAAAGTGTTCGTGTTGAGATCAATAGAGTGTAAAAAATATGGACGACTCATTTGTAGAAAAGTGAGACCCAATATGGTGCTGACATCCTGTGCTGATTCACTCTCCAGAAGCTTCTCGTTCTCTGCTCCCTGCTGGTGGAATGATCTCCCTACTTTCATCAGGAACGCAGAATCCCTGGCAATATTCAAGAGACAGCTGAAAACTCATCTCTTCCGTGAACACTTAATCCCCTCATAAAAAAAAAAAAAAACCCTATCCTTCCCTTTTCCCTTCCTACTCTAGCTTATGGTACTGAGCAATGTATGGAACTTGTATTGTGAGCACGTCCTGTGTCTATTTGCCAATTCATGAAGAATCGCTTGTTTGTTTTCCTCACTTGTAAGTCGCTTTGGATAAAAGCGTCTGCTAAATGACTAAATGTAAATGTAAATGATTTGGGACTGGAGTCTGTGCAGAAGTGAGAGCAGAATGGTTTAGTACAGTGTACTGCAGAACAACGCATCATGTCGGTGTGAAATAAACATCTATGGAAATGAATAAATTAAAGTTAAACCTCCAATCTCCTCACGAAAATCCCCCAAAAAGTGCCTCAATGAATACTTGATTCAGAGAAGCTGTCAATCACAGCTGTCAATCATAACGTCACACCTCCGTTTTTAGAGCATCAAATAACTAAAACCAAACTTATTTAAAAAAAAAAAACACTTGAACTTACATCAGCGTGATAAAAACTACCTAAATGACAGAAGCCATCTTTGAAAAAAAGTGTAATTTGATTGTTTAGCTTGTTTCACGTCTCATTAGATTACATGGAGAGGGCGGGGTTTACGACCTGGGGACCAATCACGATCAAGACGCTTTGGCTTCACTTTTCATGACTCGTGAGGCACGCGTGGATGCAATATTTAACAACTGTTTTACGTTAGAAATATTTAACGACTGATGGTAATATCCAGTGATGCAAACTACCCACCTTCATCAAATTTCAGTTTTTAATTGAAAATGTGCCATCGTTTAGCCTACACGATTCATGTAATTCATACCTAAATGCGACGAGACAGAAACGTCTCATATTCCTTGGTTTGTCATATTCGAACATGTTCAGTTGCAGACACAAAAGTGCGGTAGTGGAGAGGAACTTGATAATACTAGAATTTCTTTTTTTATCATTCAAAAACTATTGTTTGGTTTCAGAAGACTTTTGATACTTTTTGACCTGTTAGAATAATTACTTACATACATAAAAAAAGGGAATGTCCAGTTACGGTTTTTCACTGTTTAAAAACTTTCACTAGTTTTAAAAACTGCACATTTAACAGTATTTACTGTGATATTACATGTATGTCCAGTTTTTCACTCTATATAGTAAGGGAACTTACAGTTAAAGTCTTTTACTGTTAAAATGACTAATGTGATTACAGTGTATATCCACATCACTGTAAAAAAATATGATCATGATTTGTTACCACAACTTTTTTTTCTTTAATCAAAATCAACTTAGATAGAAACTTTGAGCTTCTATTTATTAAACCAAATCTCCTTCATTGTGTTAAATTGAATGAACTCAAAAATTGTTTTTAAGTTAAACCAACAGTATTTTTTTATTTACACGATATAAACATTTTCATATGGAAAGGAGATATCCTCAAATATCTCCTCGATGGAAATGATAACAGAATACAGTCATCAGTTAAAACCACGGGACTTTTTTCCATACGAGTTTAGAAAAACACGAGGAATAAATAATGACAAATTTTTGTAAAGGAAATTATACAAAGATAATCCTGGGCGTGACTGACATTCCACAGGGAAATGATTAACATATTAAGGATGCTGAAAAATCCCTTTTTTTTTTTTCCATTTTCAGTTTCATTTTTAATTTTTTTTTAATTAAATACCAAAAAGTGCCTCATGTGACGGCTGGATGAGAGCTGAAGTCTAACTCAGCCTGACCTTTGACTGCGCTTTAATCTGATCAGGGGTCAAGGAGGGGTCAGGCCAATCGTAATGACTTCCTTCTAATAAAAGTTTGATATACGCAGTGTTTACCAGCACAGTCACGATTTCAGCACTAAATCCTGTCAGAAGTGATAGCTACAGGTTTAAAGAGATGACAACATTCTGCTTCTAATCAGTGATAGTGGCTGATGAAGCACAAACACGTGTGCAAAGATCACAGCACACTTCACTGTGTCAGAGGTCCTGAAAATAACGAGAACTAGCTTTTTACCTTTTATGCTGAAAATGTGATATCATATGTGGATGAGCTAACCCTGAAATGAGTGAAGAGAGAGTTATTGAGTCTCCAGTAGGGGGCGACAGCTGTCGGCACTGTAGATGTAGATGTGGTTCACACTTTTAGTTCTTGTGCGGATCACGATGTCTCATGGTCACAGCCGTGACTGATGATGGCTTTTCACGTGTGCGTTTACACACACTCCACAGCTGCGAATAAAGCAGTGTTATTCTCCGGTTCCGTTGTTTGAGAAACAATGAGCGCTCTCCAAACGTGTGAGAATGTGGAGCTGGACGTGAATCAACAACTCCAGCTGGAAGGAACAAGTGAATGAGACGGAAAGAGGAAGAGGTCATCTGTTTCCCCTCTCTGTTACACACCTGTAGAGAACAAACGCTCGCCGAGCGGCAGTTTCTCTGTCCTGTGGGAAAAGAGACTTTCCATGTGTTCGGGAGATCCGTTCAGTTCTCATCGTAGTCTTTAACTAATATTTACTTTCACGTTTAATGATGATGATGATGATAATTGTTTGGTGATTGTGTTGGTTTGCTGGTTTGGTCAGTGGTGTTACAGTAGTTAATCACACATGTGCAGGTGTTTATTATTAGTTTTTATTAATATTTTGGGTAACACTTTATTTTACAGTGTCATTGTCGCATGTCGTTACTATAATAATAACTATAAATGATGAATAATTATAAGCAACTAACCTTAAACCAAACCAAACCCTAATGCTAACCATATAGTAAGTGCATGTAGTTATTACTCAGTAATAAATGTATAATTACAGTGTAACAAAGACACCATAAAATAGTGTAACTATATTTTGAATTAGATTTTATATTTATAGTTTCAGTTTTCATTCATTTTTTGTTGTTTTTAATATATATAAGTCTAGTTTTATTAATTTTATTGTTTTTTATAATTAAAATCATTGTTGTCGTTGTTTATTGTTTTATACTATAAAAAATATTTCTCAAAGTTGATTATTATAGTTGAGTATGTTTTACAAGAAAATACTGTTTTGATCTTTCTACTTCAGATTTTCACCTTTAATTTGATGTTTATTTGTCATTAATACTGAAATTGATTAGTTTTTAGGTGAAAATTGTTTTTATGTAAAGTGCATTTTTTTAGTACATCAAGTGAAACTAAATGAAAATGGTAAATGTTGCATTGAAATAAAATAAGCTTCTTATACTTTAAACATTAACTGCAATAAAATAAAGTATAAAAAGCTTATTTTATTTCAATTTTAAAAAAAAAAACGTCTCCGTTAGCTGAAATAAAATAAACATTAACTGAAATGAAATATTTTATTTCAGGTAACGGAGAAGTTTTTTTTTTTTTTTTTTTTTTTAGCTGTTTTTAGATTATAATAATAAAAAATAACCCTGATATAAATACAATGTGAAAACATGTACAGTGTCCAAAAGTGATGTCCAGAGGGAATATTTGTTTTTAATGACCCTACAAATTTGATTAAACCATCAAAAATATCAAAAAATATTTTAATTATGAGTGAATAACATGGTTCAGGTGTTTACATGACAAAAAATGACAAAAAAGCTACAGGTTTAAAACTTTACTAAACATCAAACATTAACTGCAACAGAATCAGTTATTAATTTTTCATTGGTTCTCTCTTGTTTTTTCATGCGTTCTTTGTATGACAGCCTGGACAAAATGCCACACAATTCTGAATGTTTCATTGTGTTATTATCAGAAATAAAATCATCAAATTCCATCACTTTTGCCCACTAGTGTATGTCCACAATAAGCGATGTGTCCGACAACATCCCGTCCCATGATGCACTGCAGTGAGAACGGGAGCGTATAGTTCCTGATATTAGCGGCTGCTGTCATTGGAGAAGAGCAGAGAGAGGGAAGCAGGGAAAGAGGAAGGTGGAAATGCATGGTTTCCTGATGTGTTTATACTCCTCACACACTTTTCTTCCTGTCTTGGCTGTATTTAGACTTCCTCTTTCGCTGGGGCTATTTTCAGGCCTGTTGTTTTCCAGCCAGCCTGTGTTTATGAGCGAAAGCAAACGGACTCAAAGGCTCTGATATTAAAGAAATGGGAGCGATTCTGAACAACTGTGTGTGTTTGCACTAAAATGGAGACCAATCGGACAATGGATTTATAAACGTTCTCGTATTAAGTTTCAGTATGACAGTGTATCATTTGTACTGTAAATATAGTCATTCTAATATTTTCTTTTATTCATGTTCATTTATTCATTGAGTAGCTGTGTAGAAAATGGAGCGTTGTTATTTTTAACCGAATGACTGTACGTTATCACGAAAATATGAGAGAGAAAGACACAAACACGGCAACTTTTATTTCCTCTCTCGGTCTGTCCGTCTCTTCTCCGAGGACATTCCCATAACGTGACACGACAGTGCGTTCCCGGGATTCTCACTCTTGATCCATACTATCTCGTTTCCTGTTTATCAGAGTGAGTCTGAACCAACATTTAGTCATCACCGCCGTCCTCTGAACTTCTACTATCAGTTATCTAACGGTGAACATTACAAAAACCCCTCAATGAAGGCCTGGAATCTTTACAAAACTGGAGCAAAACACACATTTATGTTGGTGACACTTGATCCATTAGTTAACAAGATACAATTGCATTATTTAACATAAGAATTTCTCTTTCTTGGTTCATTCCGACATTTACCAATACAAAAGTACCAATATTAAAATCAAAAGTTAATATTATGTAATGGACCTGAGTTGTGTTGTTATTAAAGCAAAGATTAATAAATGCTGTAAGAAAGTGAATTGCTCTTTGTTAGTTGATATTATCAGATTCATTATCTAATGTTTCCTATCGGGACTTTATTGTGAAGTGTTAGTATTTATTTATTATAAGTGGTTCATATTGCTGCTCTGATCACATTATTTGTGAAATATACACTCCAAATTACATTTACTAATATAGTACTCATAAATCCTTACTTCAGATGGACCTCCTTTATATTGAGTGTCTTTCACAACTAAATAACATTTAAAATAATAATTTTGTGTGATGCACTTACTGCATGCATGTTTTATGCTGTACTTGTATTTGTTTTTTTTACACTTTATTTTAAGATGTCTTTGTTACTCTGTAATTATACATTTAAGTACCGAGTAATATTAAGTAACTACATGAACTTACTATAGGATTAGTTGCATGTAATTTATAGTTACTGCTAAAGTAACAACATGTAACATATGTAACAATGACACTGTAAAATAAAAAAAGGTTACACTTTATTTTAAGGTGTCTTTGTTACACTGTAATTATACATTTAAGTACTGAGTAATATTAAGTAACTACATGTACTTACAATAGGTTTAGAATTAGGATTTGGGTTGGTTTAGTGTTAGTTGCATGTAATTATGCATAATTTATAGTTAATACTATCGTAATTATGAATACATGAAACATATGTAACAATGACACTGTAAAATAAAGTGTTACCTAAAAAATACCTGCGTGTAGTTACATCTGTAATTACACCTTAGCCCTTCCTCAAACCCACACATTCCAGCAAACCTGTCCTCACTAATTGCACCACAAATGATGTTGTTCACTAAAATGAAATGTGCCTCATGCATGTTGAGACAAACAAAAAAAAGTCCCACTTTTCCTAAAGCGGTGCTTCACTGCTGGCAAACTTTGCTGCCAATACAGTTGTCTTTTTCTTTTGCTTTTTAAATCTGTGTGTCTGACTGTTTTGCCAAATAAGTCGGAAAACTTCAACACCCATAATGCACTGGGCATGTTGCCGTCCAAGGCCACGCCCACCATGTGATATCAGTGTCAGATTCCGCATTGCTTTAGTAGGAAATACTTCTTGCAAACTTTCAGTCATAATAACGTCGACTCGTCTTGTTCTTGTGTGCAAGAATTCACAGAGTGACCGTTCTGGAGTTTCAGTGAAGTTGTAGGCTGAGAACGCCATGATGGAAAATCTGAAAAACCTCCGTTTGTTGTCAACATTTCAAACCGGATGAGAACGAATGATTACGCTCCGCTCTGTGTGTTGTTCGGACGACAAAAAGGTTTAAAAGTTTCGTTGTTAGTCTGACAGCGCTCATCAATGTCAGAATGATTGAGACGGCCAATCGAATGAAAGAAGGCGGAGTTTACTGATGAAAGAAGGCGGAGTTTAGCGTTGAGAGAGAGTGAGCTCAGATGTAAACAGCCAAACATTTATTCAACACATCTACTGTTACAACAGAATGTTAGACGGCCGAATGTGGCTGTTTTTAATTAAAATTTATTAAAATTATGAAAATGTATGAATTTAAAACTTTAAAATTGATTGACGTCGTTCCTACATTAGTGTGACAAGACAAGAAACATTTTAGACATTTTAGGCACAGACTCTAAAAAATTCTGGGTTAAAAACAACCCAAGTTGGGTTAAATATAGACAAACCCAGCGGTTGGGTTAAATGTTCACCCAACCTAACTCAACTATTGTTCAAAAATGACTGTATGTCTGGATTAAAACATTTGTAACCAATAACCAATTTAATAAATGTTTACTAATAAAAGTTCATTTTATTTTTTTAACAATAGTTGAGTTAATTAGAACTACACTGCAGGATGGTCAAACACTTAACCCAACCGTTGGGTGTGTCCATATTTAACCCAACTTGGGTCGTTTTTAACCCAGCATTTTTTAGAGGGCACAAATATTATTTGCGAATAGTTCAGAATGATTATTTCCCATCTAGAATCAGACCTAAGCTGCGTCCGAAACCGCTCCCTATCCACTATATAGTGCACTATATCGGGTGTCGGCCATTTTGTAGTGCTGTTCGAATTCTGAGTGAACGACTGCTTCGTTCACTACTTTTACCCACAATCCTCTCTGATTTTGAGCGCACATTCGATGTACACTCGTTAAAGCGCCGTTACCCAAAATCCAACGCGATAAGACGATCGAGCGCGAAAGAAAAATAAATATGTTAGTGAACTGTTGTACAGTGTAGTCTTAGAATATGATGTATTGACGAATTTTTATGTGCTTTAGGGACGGATGAGGATGTTAGGCAGCTGATTTTAAATGGGTATCGGAAATGTTAATGACGAAATTGTCTGGCGCATGCTATTATCCGAATTCGCTCACTCATTTTCGTTCACTCTTTGCTGATATAGTGCTCTCAACTGCCGTGCACTATATAGGGGTTAGTGAACGAGTGGGCGGTTTCAAACACCGCTCTAGAATTTCCTTCACTGTTCTTTATTTCTCCACTACTAAAACGTTTAAAAGCGCTGAAGACACACTTTAAGCTTTTAATCCCCTTTATGCAAAACGAGCGGCCCGAGCTCTGAGGATGTGGAGTTAGAGACTTTAAACTGGACGAGGTGTTGAGTTTCATAATTGCGGACAGTCTGGACAGATGTTTGAGATGGATCATTTTCTGCATCGTTTGAGGGCATGCATTCTTTTTTATTGAAGAACATTTGCGGTAAGCCCCAGCAAATGAAAGCATGACCCACCGAAGCCACTTTCTGTGCGGCGCGGCTGAAATCGCGTCCTCGCTGCTCCTCGAGTGTCCCTGTGCACCCGACGACTGCTCTCACCCGCCGAACAGACACTAATTACTGCCCTACATGTTTGTATGTCTGCAGGATCTTCCGTCGACAAAACAAAAAGCCACAACAAACATTTTCCACTGTTTTTACAAAGCTCTGATGTTATTTATAGGGCTGTTTATTAGTCACGATGAGACAGAGAGACTGACAGCGCTCGAAAAGGATGTGCATGTGGAAATAATCATGTTCGAGTCTTGTTTTCGGTGTCATTGTTAGGCTGACGATCCTCGTCATTTGCTGCCGTGATGTTCTGTAGGTTCATTTCCATGTGTTCACCATCACACGTGTGATTGTTTTACAGTCTCCAGGCTGCTGAACTTTGTTTTGAGGGCAAAACTCTGTGGAAGGAAGCCGTTTCTCACACACCGAAACATTGGAGCGCTAACACTTTACAGCAAGATCCCGCCGGTTAACGTTACTTTAATGCATTAGCTAAAAGCGATACATTCTTACTCGTTTGTTAATATTAGTTACAACTATTCATGTTAGCTCAGGTCAATGACATGATGGAGAAAGATAACTCTTTTCATTTCAGTAACATGTTAGTAAACGCTGAATTTAAAGTTTAATCAACTAAATAATAAACATTCGAGTAAAGATGAGTATGACAAAAAACTTTGTTGGCTTGACAAAGCCAGTTTAAATTAATTTTCAACAGCTTGAAGTTGAAGGTTTTACTTTTTTAGAAAGTAAAAAGTGTTACTAGCATGTTTTAGCATGTTGTTAGTAATGATTAGCATGCTGCTAGCATGTCTTAACACATTCCTAACATGAATTAACATGTTGCTAGCATTTTGTTAGCATGATTTACTAGATTGCTAGCACATTTTGGCATATTGTTATCATAAATTAACACGTTTTAACATGAATTAGCATGTTGCTAACATATTTTAAACATTGCTAGCAAGTGTTAACATGCTAACATCTTCTAACAAATTGTTAACATGAATTAATGTGTTTTAACACTTTGTTGCCCTAGCAAAGCGCTGAAACGTGCTAACAACATGCGAATTAACATGTTTTAGCACATTGCTAACATGAATTAGCATGTTGCTAGCATTTTTACAACATTGCTAGCATGATTTAACCCTTTGCTAACATGAATTAGCATGTTGCTAGCATTTTTACAGCATTGCTAGCATTATTTAACACTTTGCTAACACGAATTAGCACGTTGGTAACATGTTTAAAACATTGCTAGCAAGCGTTAACATGCTAACATCTTCTAACAAATTGTTAACATGAATTAATGTGTTTTAACACTTTGTTGCCCTAGCAAAGTGCTGAAACATGCTAACAACATGCGAATGAACATGTTTTAGCACATTGCTAACATGAATTAGCACGTTGCTAGCATTTTTACAACATTACTAGCATGATTTAACCCTTCGCTAACATGAATTAGCATGTTGCTAGCATGTTAAAAAAATTGCTAGCAAGCGTTAACATGCTAACATCTTCTAACATATTGTTAACATGAATTAACGTGTTTTACCACATTGCTAACATAAATTAGCATGTCCCTAGCAAAGCGCTGAAACATGCTAACAACATGCTAATTAACATGTTTTAGCACATTGCTAAGCATTTTTACAACATTGCTAACATGATTTAACACTTTACTAACATGAATTAGCATGTTGCTAGCATTTTTACAACATTGCTAGCATCATTAAATGCTTTGCTAACACAATATAGCACGTTGCTAACATGTTTAAAACATTGCTAGCAAGCGTTAACATGCTAACATCTTCTAACATATTGTTAACATGAATTAACGTGTTTTACCACATTGCTAACATGAATTAGCATGTCCCTAGCAAAGCGCTGAAACATGCTAACAACATGCTAATTAACATGTTTTAGCACATTGCTAAGCATTTTTACAACATTGCTAGCATGATTTAACATTTTGCTAACATGAATTAGCATGCTGTTAGGACTTTTAGCATATTACTAGCATTCATTAGCATGTTTCAGCACAGTGTTAACACTTTTTAACACATTGCTTGCATGACTTAGCACATTGCTAGATGAATTAATGTGTTGCTAACATTATATATAAAGTTTTTTGCAGGGCTCCGTCATTTTTAATGATACATGTGTGTAATAAAAAGGAAGAGTTTTAGTTAATAGTTTGTTATTGGCCTGATTAATCAAGCTCTCCATAGAACTAGCACTACAATTTCCTCACATTATAAAGACACTTCAAATTGAGTAGTATTAGCTAATTTGCTAATCGTATTTAATTGATCACACCTTCAATAAAACATTTGCATTTGGTTTGAGAAAGGAGTTTTACGCATGTTTCAGAAGATCATTTTGCGATGCAACTGGTTCATTTGATTCAGTTTGGAAAGGCTTGGAGTTGATCTTGCTGTCCTGAGTAGACCTCTGAAAAGGTGAAATGCGTAATTACAAAAATAATGACTGTTTTCAAACAGGTTTTCTATTGGTCAGACAAACAGAGTCTCGCCCCAAACTCAGTCCAGCCGTTGAGTCACCGTATCTCATGATGCTCAAATAAACAGCCGTGTTTTTAAAGTGTCCAGCAGAGTCACTGTTTAGTTTTCAGTCGACTCTTCCTTCCAGTGGCTTATTTATGATTGACTCATTCACCTGGACAGGAGAAAGTATTTAAACATCTAAAAAATGACACACAGTTCTAGATCGTGTGTGTGTGTGTGTGTGTATCAGGAGTTTGTTACGCGTCTCAATCCTCTCAGACTGGAATAGGAACGAACCCCTTATTTGACATTCCTTGAATTTATTAATCTTGCGCTGACATGTTTCCACATACCCGGAAACATGGATTACTCATCAGTGAGCACTCATGCCGGACCCTGGGTGGCTCCTTTCCCTCCAAACGAACAAACATGTGACCACAAACACAAGTGTAGACCAAACATCAGATGAGCTGGAAATGGTCAGTGTTTACGCTGTCAGAGAGAGCAATGACGCTCAGGGACTGTTTACTGATGATGTTGAAAAACATGTCATTAATCAGCGCCGCATCGCTCCGTGCTTGTTATTATTTGTTGAAACGTGTCCACTGCAGCGTAATCAAGGGAGAGCTGGACGGAAGTGGATTTAATCGGAGGCCGTGCGGTCACAGGCGTTCCAGGGAAACTCTGCGTATTGGAAAGTGTTTTCCCTGGTCCTCAGTGCTTCTCTGGAACCGGACCGTACGTTTCTTCTTCGTGGTGATCTTGTCTCCGTGATCATGGCGTTCACTATTACAGTTCGTGATTCCCAAGTATTTACCTTTGATGCAAGAAATGCCGAACACATGACATGCAGGACGAACCACTGATTCCTGACCGTCCGAAATCAACAGGTGAATTAGAGACACTAAATTGTCCATAGATGTGACTGCGATGGACCGGCCGTCTGTCCAGAATCTATAAGCTGGAGTTCTGCTGTGTGTCACTGCAGTGCATTTTGTTGGACCCACTTCGCATCAGTTAAATCTTGACAGTAGTGGCCAATGTATCGACCAGCCTAGGAATATTGATATCTTTTGCAATATCTTTTGCCCAAAAATGTTATTATTAAAAATGTGTTAAAAGATTTTCATAGTTGTGTTGATTGTTTTATTTGCGATAATAACACAATGAAACATGAAACTTGTGCCGACATCATTTTTGCTCATCAGGCTGCCATGCAAAGAAATTACGAACACGTGCAAAAACAAGAGAGAACCGATGAAATATTAATAAGTGATTGTGTTGTAATAAATGTGGGCTTTTTCCCTCTCAGCGCAACAAATTTTTAGTTTTTTTTTTTGCCAAATAATTTTGAACACATGCACATTCGGCTCATTAGTTGACATTTGCAGGATAATAGGATTGAAAGTGAAAGGATTTTAAGCAAACAATGATATTTTAATTAATCTTTTGATTCGTTAATCACCATAAAACCATAAAAACATGACACAATGCATACATGGTTTTGTGCTATATTGTACGACATGGTTTTCTCTTTTTACCTTTAATTTGAATGAAAAAAATTAATTTGAAGGAAAATTCAAGATTCTGGTAACCAATATTTAAAATACAGAGATATTAATGGAAAAGAAATAAAGGTTTTTGAGGAAAATATTCCAGTATTTTTCACTGGGGTTCAACGGGTTAAAGGTCCAAATTTACGATTATGTAATGCGTGGAGCATCACAAAGCAGTGCAAGACGAGCATTTGTGGTTAAAAAGTATATTTTTGTATAAAATGTGCGATGGTTTCTCTAGATCAGACTCCTATTCCTCGTCTGGATCATGTAGATCTTTGAAGCTGCACTGAAACTGACATTTGGACCCGTTGAACCCCATTGAAGTCCACTATATGGAGAAAAATCCTGGAATGATTTCCTCAAAAACCTTCATTTCTTTCCCACTGAACATCTGAAACATCTCGGATGACATGGAGGAGAGTAAATTGTAAATTATTAGGATATTTTAATTTTGAAATGAAATAATCCTTTAAAAATTCAGTAATAAATCAGCTTGAAGTTGGTGTGTGAAAACAATAAAAATCCTCATATTATTGATAAGCGAACCGTAAAAGTAGTAACTGCATTTTATTCTTTATAAAGGGCTTTTTAAGTCATTTTCACTAAGAATGACCGTATTACAGCCTCATGTTAGACCAACAATAATTATCCAACAATAAATATCCAAAGTGATAGTGATACAAGTGTACAAAAAGCGATAATAATCCTACAATAATGACTAATGACACAGGACTTAATAAATATTGAAGCGTGTTCCGCTTCAGCTGTACGCAGTGACTGAAACTTTACTCATCTATTTTATTGTGCAATAAAGCTACTACAACCAAACTACAGATGGGAATTTCCTCAGAAAGCCTGTCACAGACATCCGTGAGGAGCGCGCAGAAACACAAAGCCTTTCTCAAGCTCATTGTGTATAAAAATGTCACTCCATTTGTTTCCTGTAAGTGCATTATTATTTATTTCCGTTGCCTGCACCGGTTGAACATCTAAAAATATATTTGGTTCCATTTTGTGGCACTTGGGGCATTTTACACACGATAAGTGTCTGGAATGTACAATTACTGCCTGACACAATCCAAAAATGACACTCAGACAGTTGCAACATGCGGGACTAATCCATCTTAAGACCGGGATTAACCTGAAACTGAAAAAAAAGCGAAAGAAAACAAAAGTCTTAAAGCAGTTTCATTCAAACAGTGTAAATGGTTTGCACACATTGACAGTTGCTGGGCGTGTGTTTGTGAAGAGTTACGCATGAGCCGTCTCTGTGTGTCTGGTGCTGTAACTACAGTGTGAATAACAGCGCAGCTGAGAGAGAGCTTCCTCAATATAATGGTGAAAGAGACACTGAGAAAACGACAGCGTCGTTCATTTAAAGTGCATTCTAATCAATCCAATCAAACATCATGTTTTCCGGTTTAAACCTGTTTGGTTCAGTTTCCCTAAAAGCAAACAACACTCAACATACAGGAAAGAAACTATTTTGTTTATACAGTATTTTCAGTATGTGCATTTTAAGAAGACATCACGATCAACATTAAGGTGTTTTGGAGAGTATATTCCCATTTATAGTAAATGAAATTTGGACTGACAAAATGTTTTAGTACTATCTTAAGTGAAAATTATTTCAAATTAAAATTATGGTATAATTAATGTAAAAAAGCCAAATATATATATATATATTTGCATGTACCCTTACATGTATGCATGTATATATGTATACATATATGTATTTTATATATATATATATATATATAATTACAAGATGTAAGGTTTGAACCATATTTAATTTGAGAAAAACTAATAAATTTGGCAGTAACATTTTTTTTTTTAATTGACCCTTCGCAAAACCCGCCCCCTGTTGCTATGATTGACAGGTCATGCGCTCTCACGCCACACATCATGTTCTCACGCAGTGAAAAATACAAAGCAAAGAGGACACTGACAACGTATGAAACAGTTTCATATTTAAAATATTGTAATGTTTTAAAGCAGTTGAATCAATAAATAGCGTCTAGTGTGTGTTTAATGTGTGGTGACAGATCGCTGTAGCTCCTCGTGAAGCGATCATCTCTTCATACTAGTTCATTTATAGCATCAAATAAACATGAATGAACATCAGAAGGAATGTTGTTTCAAGACGTGATTCAAGTTCACCAACGTTAATCTACTAACTCCCCTGACCGCTTTGATGACAAAATGGCCAATTCGGGGTTATGATTGGTCAGATCGCCTGTCAATCAAACTGCTTGCGAAGGGCGACTACATATATATTGGACCAATATTATATCATGAATGTGCTTTTAAACAACCTCTGGGCTGTTCTGGGTGGTTGCCAGGGCGTTACTATGCGATGAGCAAAAGTAATAATGCTACTTCCCTTAGAAAACAGCACTAATGAACGCTGCTCTCTAAGGGTGTCAGACGGTCGGTTTTTATGTGTCGAATTGAAGCAATTTACTCAACAATTTTGATCAACTACACCTGACTACAGAGAACAAAATCCAGCGCATTTACATAAGAAAGGGTGAAGCGGGATGGGGGTGTCTGTCAGGAGCGGAGACCTTTAATTTACTGGTGTAATGGTTACGGGAGAAGCACATTAAAGCGCAGCGTAATGACAGGAGAGATGCTAATAGACGACGAGAACAGGAATCCTCAGACTGGTATGTGTCTGAGTCAGGTGAGACTCTGTGGCAGTGAGTCACGCTCATAAATGGGCTTTTAAACAACCAGCCTCGGGACGTGTTGCATTAGCCCGATAAAAGCATATCCATCAGTGTTATCTCCAACAAAATCAGTTCTCATCACTTTTTATTTGGCTTTGGCTTTCAGGAAGCAGTTTGTGTGCGGTGGTATAATGTCCGGAGGGTGCGCTGTAGAAAGCTGACGTTCATTTAATGACAGCCTCCGACACGATCCCGTTGAAGTTATACGGAGATGTCAACATGCTAACAAAGGAAGCACTCGTTGGGTTAGACACTTGACGTTAGTCAAGACATGTGAGTCCCGGCCGCGCAGGAAGAGCACCTGACAGACGACAACATCCACGGCAGGCCAGGGAAATCTGTGGTTTCTGTTCTCGGCGGCTGACGGACACGAGAAACACGACAGACATGTGACCGCCTCATAAACCTCAAATCCCACTTAATGCACAGAGTCAAAAACATATGTGGCAATGAGCGTCAGCATAACAAGATGATCACATTTATTGTTAAACCTCAAAACTTATGCAGAAATACCAGAGCATTCAGTGTTTATTGTGCTGTATATGTGGATTATTCTCAGTAAATACTGTTATTTGTGTGCTGTGACTGCAGTCACCATGACTTTATCACATTACATTTCATTTATTCATTTAGCAGACGATGTGAACTGTAACGGAAACACATTTTTAACTACCTTTTTTTCTTTATCACATATTTTAGTAATCATCATAAATTAGGCGTCATTTATGGAAGCTCATTTCCAGCACAGAATATAAAAGGTTTTTTTATTGGGACTTTTTATCACGCAATTGCATGTTTATGTTTCACAATTCTCAGTACTTTAAATCGGAAATTTGGAAGACAACTTGTCTAGACGAATGACTGATTTTCTTGCAATTTTAGAGTCCAAATTATTTTGTAAGATATATATTTTCTATAAAATAACAAGTGTTTAGTTCTGTACATTTCTTTTAAAGTAAACTACCTTCTTTTACACTTTCATTTTTTGCTTTTACTTCTGCAATAATCTGCTGAGTGTCTTCTTTAAAAAGAAACTTTAGGTCAGTATTCCCAAGCATTCATGAATAGACCATTTAAAGGGACAGTTCACACAAAAATGACAATTAGCTCATGATTTATTCACCCTCAAGCCATCGTAGTTGCGTATGAATATCTTCTTTCAGAGGAACATGTTTAAAAATATCCATATATTTGAAGCCCCAAATAAGCGCATCCATCCATCATAAATATAATCCATACAGCTCCAGGGGTGAATAAAAGCCTCCTGAAGTGAGGTGATGGGTTTTTGTGAGGAAAACATCCATATTTTAAACTTTATTAACTATAATAACTAGCTTCATGCAGGCTCTGAGTTGTTCGCATTCATTGTTACTGTAGTATTATAGAGCGGAGGTGAAATGCAGGAAGAATGTTGTTGTTGTTGTTGTTGTTTTTAAATAAATAGAGGTTGTAGTAAGTGCCTTTGTTTGTGGCTGTGGATTAGTTAAGTGCTTGCAAACGCGGTGAGTCTTCAGCGGTTTGGGTTGTGATGGTGTCAGCGGATCGGGTGGAGTTTGGCAGCTCATTCGCCAGAGAGAGAGAGAGAGAGAGAGAGAGAGAGAGAGAGGACGAGAGAGAGAGAGAGAGAGAGAGAGAGAGGACGAGAGAGAGAGAGACAGAGAGACAGAGAGAGAGACAGAGAGAGAGAGAGAGAGAGAGAGAGGGAGAGAGGACGAGAGAGACAGAGAGAGAGAGAGAGAGAGAGAGAGACAGAGAGACAGAGAGAGAGAGAGAGAGAGAGAGACAGAGAGACAGAGAGAGAGAGAGGTCATCGAGGTACTTTTTGCCATGGGTACTGGGAATTCAGACATACTACTCTTGCTTTTTATCTACTTTATAGTTGGGCAGTGCTTTTGTCCTTGCATTGCACATTTTGGACGTCTCCCTCATCAGACACACAATGCAATTCTTCCCGTCTCTACTAATGAGATGCTGAGTTGACTCAGGTGTTTTTGAAGGAGTCATGAATTGAGAAATCAACTTTTCCTTGAGCTTTT
>CM076077.1:34590000-34777500 GCA_038088235.1 Zacco platypus
AATGATTTCTGAAGGATCATGTGACACTGAAGACTGGAGTGATGATGCTGGAAATTCAGCTTTGATCACTGGATATAAATTAAAATTGTATTGATATTTCAAAATATTTCTGTTTTTTCTGTGTTTGTGGTGAAATAAATGCAGCCTTGATGAGCAGAAGAGGCTTGTTTCAAAGAAGTCATAAAGCGTTATCATGTGAATCTCACGAGACTTCCTGATAATATTTGAATGATTGATTGCGCTTCAAAAGCAGTTCCACTTGTGAAGGATCGACGGGTTGTGCATCAGGGCAAAACAGCCACAAATACAGCTGAAACATCACTGAAGCAACATAACTCCCAGAACACAATGAATTAGGATGATAAAGCACAAATCTGTTAATGCGTTCAGTGAAATTAAAGTTTTACGTGGTGTACTGGAAATGACTGTAAAACAAGACATCCCTTCCCCCCATCAGTCCCCAAGACAGCTGACCTTTTATCAGATCCATGATGCCTTTCTGACTCACGGCTCATGGCTGGAAATTGTTTCGGGGAGCGGAACCAAATGGTCCGGTAACATGTTTTGGGACTTTCCAGCTTTCTCATGTTTTCGTCCTGGATAGATTGATCCACTGAAGAACAGAGACAGACAAACCGCTGAACTCTTGTCAGTAATATTACTTCAACATCCCCCCCCAAAAAAAGAAGAAGCAGCGTTTTAAACGTTGCTTTGAGAACAGCTCGATGTCAGGCGAGCTTTATTGTCTGTCGTTCTGACGACGATAAATGATCTGGAAAGAGACTTCAGGCGACACAAAAACCCGAAGCTCGACCGGAGTCAAAGTGCATGTCATTTTACGAGGAAACAAAGTCATGTTTACAAGGTGCCAAGATCTGGGAAAAACTGCACTCTGAAAATGCTGGTTAAAAACAACCCAAGCTGCGTTGAAAATGGACAAACCCAGCAGGTTGGGTTAAATGTTTGTCATGGCAATTTTACCCAACTATTGATTAAAAATTACTATAATGGAAAATGGTCCAAAATACTTTGGATAATGGATAATAAATGAACAAATGAGCATGTATTAATAAGTTTAATCAATAATAAACATTTGTTTGATTATTATTGTTGCCTCTAGTAATTGTGTTCCAACATATTTTGGGTTCATTTTCATCCAGACATACAGTCATTTCTAAACACTAGTTGAGTTAAATAAAACACATTAGGGAAACATTTAACCCAACTGCTGGGTTTGTCCATTTTCAACCCAACTTGGGTTGTTTCACTTTTAATGTAGTCGTTGGATGTGATAAAGTTGTCAAGGTTTATGATGTAGAATATTTGAAAGACGTTCAGAGTTTTGTTTGACAAACTGCCCTCAAACCCAACTGTATATCTGTGAAAAAAATGGTTTACACAAAGTTCTGTACAATCTGTTGAACTGTCTCTTTGTACAATCAATTTCCAATCCAGACTCACTGGAAAAATGTGCAACACTTTAATGGCATTAAAAGTGTGTTCAGTTCCATCAGAAACAGTGTTTTATGATGTTTGTTGTTGTACGTACGGCAGCAGTTCTGATTTTAATGTCAGGTGAGTGTCATTGAAAGGTCATCGCGTTTGAAAATAACGCACCACCTACACTTATTCACGTCTGTGAACTCTTGTATCTCGAGCGCGTCACGTCACCAGAGCACCAGCTGAGCGACTGAGCACGTTTACTCTCTGAAACGACACACATATGGAGCTGAAACAACAAAATGTATAAGTTTACAAATAATGCACTACGGTAAACGTGTTTTAGGTTCAGAACATAGTATTGTGTGATCAATAATTTGCTCCTGTAATAATAATTTCTGTGAGAAGGAATTGAAGTTGTTGGTGTTTTACTGCCACTTCTGTTCATTTCAGCTGGAAACTGCAGCGAATTGTATGGATTAGTACATATTTTCAAAAATGTAGATAAAGGCATGTTTTTTTGTTTTTCAAACTGTGTTGTCAGTTTCAGATTTCCAACCCCTACATTCCTCAACATGAAGCTTGTAAAAGGGAGTTTTTGTAGTGATGCCATATAAGAACCATGTTTTTCTTAGTAATCAACATTAGCATAACCAAAAAAACCTTTTGCGATGCCATGAATGTTAAAGGTTCTTCAAGGAAACACAGATGCCAATAAAAACCCTTGTTTCACAGAGAAATGTAGTCGGTTGTTTCAGAATTAGTTATGCAATCAAACACTGGATTTTGGGACGTCTCCTGAACCTGTCATGGCTCTTGAAAACAATCCTGTTACGTCGATCCCTCCCAAGTCTTTCTCTGTTGCCCGGAGCGTCGCTCTCCCAATTACCGTTCAATTATCGTCTATTACACGTGGGCCGTAAAGTCGCGGTTTTTAACCTGCCACGGCTCATCAAAGATTTACAAATAATTCAAAAGGCCATCGAGCGATGTAGCTTTGCATTATGCAGATCGAGTGACATCATTAATTAGTCCGGAGCTGTAGGAAAAGAGAGCGATCTGATGAAGGACGCGGCCCACCGCAGGTCAGGATGACAGGGTTCCTACACCGCTTTCCATTTCCCACATCAGTTAAGAGGCAAGTGTGGTTTTCTCAGATGCCAACCAGCCTTTAATCAAGGGTGTTTCTTTCATTCATGTGCCCCACCGCCCCGCTAATACGCACACAGACTCTCTCAACACTATATTTCCTTCCCTACCTGTTCCCTTCTCCCTTCCTCCCTCCCAGACCTGGTTCTGGGTGGTCTGGGCTCCTGACTCTTGGCAGCGAGTTTCTGGGGGTAGTTACAGGACTTCCTCCTCGGCCTCGCAGCTTCCTGTGGCATTAGGCTTCAAAAGGCCTCACAACACCCACACACGAGATGCATACAAGGGATGTTTCTTCCGTCGACGTTTGGGGTTAACCGCTACTCCTCAGCGCGCCCCGTCCCCTGCGGATCTGTGGGCCACCACTCCTGCCCTGTGCACACGGCGGTCGCAGGACGCTCGGTCACCGAACACACGTGCAGCCGCTGTGCCTTTCATTTTGTGTCCCTTTCTGTTCGTGCTCCTGTTTGAGCTCGCACAACTGCACCCAAACACAGCAATGATTATTTCTATACCTATAGAGAACACTGAAATATTTGATAGTCTAACTGTCAAAAATATTATTAACCTTACATTTAATAAATTAATGCATTAATTTATACCAATTTATATTGGTTAAATCAAGTAAAAAAAAAAATTAATACCACATTTTACAGTGTAGATCTTTTAAGCATCTCAGTTGTTTCTTCTAGACACCTTTGAGACTAAATCCAGACTGTAATCTCTTGCCGGTCTTATGAAAAATCTCCTCTAGAATATTTGGAAGAGATCTCAATAAGGTCATAAACTGTGCGTTAATTTGCAAATGTATGAAAGATCTCATTCGAACACACAATTCTCATACTTTTTTTGCATTCTGTGATTCACATCTTATATGTCCTATATATCCTA
Organism: Zacco platypus; assembly: GCA_038088235.1. Taxonomy (NCBI): domain Eukaryota; kingdom Metazoa; phylum Chordata; class Actinopteri; order Cypriniformes; family Xenocyprididae; genus Zacco; species Zacco platypus. The sequence goes on from CM076077.1 coordinate 34,593,478, forward strand.
ATTGTTTATGTAATTTATTTTCCGGGAGCTCTTTGCTTCCAACTTCAGTTAAACTGCTAACTCTGATTGTAAATTAATTAACTAAATTATGTTGTTTGCTAACTGCATTCTTTAAATTGTAATGTTGACATCCGTTCTCTGTAAAGCTGCATTGAAACGATATGTATCGTGAAAAGCGCTATACAAATAAATTTGAATTGAATTGAATTGAATATGTCGATGTTTGAATACACTATAGTCAAAAGCTTGGAATAATTAAGATGTTTTAATGTTTTTGAAAAAAGTCTCACATTTATTACAATGCAAATAATATTGTGAAATATTATTACAATTTGAAATATATATTTTATAGAGTAATTTATTCAAAGCTGAATCATGACTCCAGTCTTCAGTGTCACATGATCCTTCAGAAATCATTCTGATATGATGATTTGATCAGTGTTGAAAACAGTTCTGCTGCGCAATATTAAAGAAATTAATGTTTTTTTGTTTGTTTGTTTGTTTTGTTTTTAGCAAGAATGCATTCCATTCACTGTAAAACCCGATGGCAAAACTCGATAATTAATCACTTCTAAATCTTGCACACAAAAAAAACCCATTATATAACAACTACTTTTAACATTTACTCTCCCTTTCGAGTGCCATTGGCAAAGCATGCTGGGAAATAGAAATCCCAGCCCAGTTTCAGTTAAACTGAATATCATCTAAATTAAAAGAAATAAGTTCATACAACAATGAAACAGTTCAGTTTACTTAAAATATATCAGTTCTGTGACCTTAAAATAAAAATATAGTGCTAAAAACACATTCAAGTTCATTTGACTGAACTAATTTGTTTAATAAATGTTTGTCCTACTCAAAACTAATGAATTATTTTGGTTTACAGTGTCGATTAAACGTGATCGTAAAGAAATAATGTTACAAAAGATTTCTATTTCAAAGAAATGCTGTTCTTTTGAACTTTCTATTCGACAAATAATCCTGAAAAACAAAATGCAACACTGTTTCCACAAAAATATTCCGCAGCAGAACTGTTTTCAACACTGATAATAATCATAAAAGTTTCTTGAGCATCAAATCATCATGATTTCTGAAGGATCATGTGACTCTGAAGACTGGAGTAATGATGCTGAAAATTCAGGAATAAATTACACTGTACTATATTTTCACATAGAAAACACACTGTTAAAAATTTTCCCGTTATTTTTTATTTTTTTCCCGTAAAAAACAGTAAAGAACTGGCAGCACGGTTGCCAGCAAGACACTGTAAAATAACAGTATCTTACTGTTGGTGAAATTTACAGTTGGCTACTGTTTTTGCAAATACAGCAAAAAACTGTTTCTACATTTTACAGTAAAATCCTGAGAAACGCATTTATAGTTTGTGGATGTTTATTTTCAGCTCTTCACAAAAGGGCATATTTACAGGATTTTACTGTAAATAATACAAATATACTACATGGTATTGTATAAGCTATTGAGTCGTGCACTGCTAGCAAAAAGGATTCGGTGTTTACATGTACCCAATGTTAAAAAAAATATCAGAAGAAAAACAGTTGAAAATCCATGTGTGCTAACTGCAGTCTTCTGTTCTGAAAATACTGTAAAGTACTGATTTATTTCCTTCGAGCAGTAAATACGGTAAAATGCTGTTATATTTTGTCTACGTCAAAAAAAAAAAAACGGTAAAGTACTGCTTTTGAACAGAACAGGATTATACTGTTGAAAATTTGCCTTAAATTAATTTCTAATAGTGCAGATTTTGTAATAATATTTCATAATGTTACTGTTTTCACTGTATTTCTGATTAAACACATGCAGCCTCAGTGAGCAGAAGAGACTTCTTTCAAAAACATGAACAAATCTAAATGATTCCAAACTTTTGACTGTATATCCTCAGAGAAACATCTGTATTCATAGATGAAACTCTCAACCTCTGAGGAACAACATTTTCCTTCTGAGGAACACGTCCAGTCTGCATTTGTCGCAGAAAACACACTCCTCCATCACACCGTCAGTGAAACAGGATTGGGTTTTGACGGCACACTCGTTCATGTGTGTCATAGAAGCCGGTTTTGTGTCAAAATCACACGTCTCTGTGACGATGCGTCACATGTGAGGTTTGTCTGGAAGATGACCGCTTTTTTGGCTGGCCGAGATCTGCAGGAGGACATCTGATCTTAAACAAACGTTAAAACATCGTGATCAAAATTTTGAAATGTTATTCATTGTTACATTGTTACAATTGTTCAATGGGTAACACTTTACAATAAGGTTCATTAGTTAACAACATTAGTTAACATGAACTAATAATGAACTGCACTTATACAACATTTATTAATCTTTGTTAATGTTAATTTCAACATTTACTAATACATTATTAAAATCTTGTTAACATGAGTTAATGCACTGTGAACTAACATGAACAAACAATGAACAACTGTGTTTTCATTAACTAACGTTAACGAAGATTAGTAAAAACAGTAACTAATGTATTGCTCATGATTAGTTCATGTTAGTTAATACATTAACTAATGCTTAACTAATGAACCTTATTGTAAAGTGTTACCGTTCAATGTTTACCTGTTGCTGTAATGTGCCGGTTAACAGCCTGCAACGCGCTGAGTCATTGTTTTCTAAGAAAAAACTTCTGCTTTTCTGCAAGTTAAGAGAAGGGATGAGGGGCTTGTGGGAAAAATAATATAAGACAGGCTATTTGAGGAGCTGAAGGGATTGTGATGTCATAAGTCATCAGTATAGTTCCTTCTTTTTCACACGCACAGACTCCCAGCTCGAGTGTCAACACACAATACACAAGCATTTCACTTGGAGTGGGTGAGTGTGTTTGATGCCAGAAATTCCCCTTCATTGCCACATTACAAGAATGCTCATTTTTTCACTTTATATGGTCTATAGCTGCATCCAGGTCTGAAAATACCTGAAAACACACACGTACACACACACACACACACACACATTATAAAAAAATATGAAGTGAAAGTGTGAGAAAGTGAATTTTGAGATCTGTCAAGGCATCATACTGCAGAAAAGTAATTGCATTTGTGGTTTGATTTGAGGAAGCGAGAGTCATTGTTTGTCATTGGAGATTTGATAGGGAAACGCTTTTCTGCTGAATTCAGACATTTAGATCTGAATTGGGTCGCAGGTTTCCCATCACAGATTTGTTTCTGTGCCTGTTTTCTGTAGAATTTTAAAGGAGACAGATTGAAATCTCTGTAGCATTGCTTTATTAAATTCATACACAACACTGATTTTGCAAAGTTAGGCCATCATCAGTCGGTCCAGGATCAAAATTCCCATCAAACCTATCTCTATCCCAGACCCTGACCAGAAACACATTAAAACCGGTGGGAAATGATGAGCGGAGCGAATGTCAGTCAAACCTTCCGGCTCCACGCGGCAAAATATCACTCTGTCAATCAGCGTTTGACTTTTGACTTAAAACAAGATAAGTAATAAATAGACTTTCTTCTAAACTGTCTTCTCAAAATTTACCAATTGACCTCATATAAGAAATGTCCTTTTTCGTCATTCATCGAAGATATGCACAGGATATTTATTTATTAATTTTGTCCAGCAAGGACCAAAAGTGACTTACATTGTTTAAAAAATAAAAGCTGTTCTTTACTGTTCATCAAAAAATCCCGAAAAAATGTTTTACGATTCCAAAAACATGAAGCAGTTTCCTGCAGTTGGCTGTAGCCTGTGCCATCTAGGGTTTCATAACCGGACGAAATATACAATTATTAGAAAATTGAATAACTAATTGAATGTACGCTTATTGTAACTATTTCAGAGAAGCAAAAACAGGAGAACGTTCAGTGCATTTAAATGACTTGGCTTTCCTGAAAGATTTGCATGCAAATTACTCCACGCACGCACTGCCTCGCTGAGAATAATCATCAAAATAATAAAGGACAAATTTATTTACTCAGTTTTAGAATGAACCAATTTGACCTTTTCTGTGCATGCAAATATTCAACTTATATTATGCAACTATGGAGGATCATATAACCATGACAAATATCTTCATATTCTGTTGATGACATGGGGAATCAAATGAGACAGCCGCTCATACAATGCAGGCGAAAGGATTTTTTGTGGGCTGAATCATCTTACCTTCTTACCTTTTTTCCATCGCTGTAGGGTGGAGGTTTTGTGTTCTTTACACCAGCTTATGCATTATATGCGTTGGCCCTCTTAATAATGACTAAACTCAAGACTGAATCATTCAGGTGCTGATTCAGTTCTGTTCTCATTTCTGCTGGACTTTTTGAGGCTGGTATTTAGCAACTATTCTGTGAAGTGTCTGACGCTGATGATGAATGTGTGAAATTGATGTGATCTGTCTAAGAAAGGCAATAGACGCAGGTTCCTAGACGCAGTTTTCACAGATGGTGATTGGTATTGAGAAATCTCTGAAAGTTGGTTGATTATCTGTTACCCAACACACAGTAACACACAAGGGAACTGAGAGATTGAGGTTAATGTTGACCAGAAGCCCTTCCACAAACTCCAAACATAATGACATTCATCTGATCTCACCAACCACACACATCCAGACATTCTTTACACAAACTCGTTGCAACATCATACGTTTATTCAGGACTTGTTTCGTGAAATCTGTCTCTATCTCGATTATCTCCAGTGTCTTGTCTCTATTTAAATATTAATAAAACTCAATTTAATGTCTATGTTGCAGTGTGCTAACTGAACTTTTTATTCTTTATTTATTTTGCATAGCGCATTTATTTTAATGCACTTATATTTAATTTAATCATGGTTATTAGTATTTAACTAAAACCATAAAATATGACATTATTTAAAATAAACATTAACTGAAATAAAATAAAACTTCTTTTAAGTATAGACATATTTAACAAAATTACTAGAACTTTAACTAAAATTTCAATTAAAACAAAATTCAAAATTTCAACAAAAACTAGTATATCAACGATAATAAAATAATACTGCTGTGAATACTTACTGTCCCCCTACATTAACTCTACTCCTAAACCCATCACAGAAAACATTCTGCATTTTTACATTTTTAATAAAACATTGTTTTTAAAGCTATTTGATGTTTATGTCGTAATACCAGTGTAATAACCATGTCATTACACAAATTTGTGTCCTCAAAAACGCACACAGTTTGTCCAGTGTTTCTGTGCTCGTGTAGTGAGAGCTGCTGGGACGGCGTCTCCATTCACTGTTTCGTTTGTCTCCACCAACTTCTCTGATTCAATTAGACTAGTGTGACTAAAAAAGAGCAAAAGATAACAGTTATAGAGTTACTCGTTGAGTTTAAATTTCCTTTATTAGTTTCTCAGCTCTAATTAAGCTTTGAGTCCTGAAGATGGCCGGTGAAACAGATATGGATGTCTAATAAGCTTACACTGTCTGCTTCTCAGTTTACAAGCCTCTTTTTCAACGGAGACCTTCCATGTCAGCCGAGAAGACGACACAATACGGACGAGTGTGGCCGGGCTCCAGGGAAACTCTCTTCAGAAATCTTTCCACTCACTTTCCTCCTGAACTAGCTGAGATAAGACTGTAAAAATTCTTTATTAGTATTTTTGTCTTCTTTTAAGCCCATTAAACTTGGCGTTGAACCCCAATAAAGTCTTACATTTATGCATAAAACAAAATAGAAAGGGGTACGCAATGGCATAAAAATAATCATAATAGATCTCTGAAAACAAGTTTTAGTATCTTAAGCTCAGTTATCTGCTCCTGGCGCAAAAACTGCACTCATTAAAATTGCAAATGACCTCCCAACAAACATTTGGATGTTTAATGACCGTTGAAAGACGTCCCTCTGACACGTACCGTCAGAATAGCTCCAAAAGGAAATTTGAACAGACGTTTTATCTTATTAATTAATTAGCTATTACATATATTGAACAACACATAGCTAAAAGTCAAAGTAACAATTATACATGCAAACATGTACAAACGCATATGAATGCACTTTTATGTTCTGTGTTACATATTTTTACTGATCCAACCACGACTATTTTTGGCCAGGGATGGCTGATGTATGCTGGGTTACTTTTAGCTTATGACCAAGGCTGTATCTGAATACTAGTTTTATTTGATTTTAGTGTTGCTTTCACCACTATAGGTTATGTCATACTCCTAGATCGATTACACAATTACACTGGTATTCAGGGACAGGCATTACGCTGGTTTAGTCTGTACCTATCTGACCATTACCATTTTGTTTCTTTAAACTGGGAATTATCCAAGTTAGCGTCAATGAATTAGGGAGTGCCACAAGGGTCTGTTTTAGGTCCGCTATTATTTTCAATATACATGCTGTTTCTTGGTAATATTATTGGAAAACATTAGTTTTTTAGTTTTTATACTGTTATACAGTTAAATGTGTAATCAAGTTGACAGAGTGGGTTACAGATGTTGGATCATCAGTAATTTTCATCTATTAAATTTGGATAAGAAAAAAAACTGTACACAGAATCTCTTAGAATACAATTTGCATCTAGTGTTAGTTCACCTGGCTGTTATATTAGAGTGCAACTTGGGTTTCGATAATCAAAAATAATCTTACGAAGATTTCAGATGACCCAACACTGGTGAAAAGATGATGAGGACTTCAGATGAATCAACATATTGTAATCATTACATTCACAACTTATAGTAAATGCTTTAATGAGCTCATTGTTTCTGCCTGAATCATGATGTTAGCCAACTGCATGACTTGCATTCCCTGAAATATGGACGTTACTTGGACACAGTCACATGTGATAACAGATTGCTCTAAAATAATTTCTTTAAAATAGTGAAAAGTGCAATGCAAATAATTGTGAATTAAGCGGTTTGGCTCCTCAGGTAAATTTGTTTAGTTCTTCAAGAGAACAAGACAAAAAATATGCACTAAGAATTTGCAGCGGATAAAGTTACGTATAGCCTGGACTATCTGCTGGACATTTGCTCTGTGACTCTTACCTACAGTCTGTGTAACTAAAGACGTCCGCTCTCGCAGCCAACACCTCACACCGTCACACGTACCTCCCATCAAAAATTTAAGGTTCTCGCTTACACATAATGATGCCCAAAGCGCTTTCTCATCAATAAATAGCGGAGCTGAAAGGAGAGAGCGAGAGAGAGCAGGAGATGTGGAGGTAAATGTGGTTCTACAAGCCTTTATATCATTCAGAAAGAGTGTGGAATTCTGTGCAGAATAGACGGTTTGCAACGTGAACAGTCTGTGTTATCCAAAGAAAAAACGTAGAATACTATACGTTCACCACAAAACCCAAATATGTGAGCCAAAATCATGGCTAACATTACTTCCAGTTCATTCATGTCCACATCATGCATGCAATTTTTGACACAGCATAAGCCAAAAGTGATGCCCAGGAAAATTGACATCTTCACCTTTTATTCATGTATTCTTAAAGATCTCCTGTGGTGAAATTCACGTTTTTAATGTTGTTAAAAACCTGCCGTCACAAACGTGACCATGTGGCTCTTCCTATCTTTATCTCTGAGGATGCTGATTTTCATAAGCATGAATGAGACGATGAATGTGAAGATGGTTTGTGTAACATTATTAGCTGTTTTGATAACGTACCATGTGACCGTTATGTTGCAGGGAGCGATACATCAAACGCATTACAATTCTGATATGCGCACTTGTAGACGAGCCTGAATAATTAACTCTTCCTCTTCTTCTGGATCAGTCTCTGGCTCAAACATACACATTGAGCAGCGTTTACTACAGTAAAGTTGTCAGAGTTGATCAGGTGAGGCGGAAACTAATTTGTATATTCATGAATTTACTTTTCTGCTCAGTAAAATAAAACCTCCAGCTGTAGAGTCACTTTGTTTGCCAAATAATTTTGTCAGATAAACACCTCAACCAACTTTAGCGTTTTGTTCTTTTGTCCTATTAAAATATTTATAAAGTATTTAAAATCTTTTCCTCATTTTATGATGGTGTGTTTGAATTTGTAGGGTCATTTCGCCACTTTCGGACACTGCGGTTTATTGCATATTTGGGTAAATATAAGGGATCTGGGTTTTCTGTGCTATATTCTGCCCAGTATAAATGGACACTTTTCACATTTCTGGGGTTTTCAGAAGCGGAAGTTGGCATAGTTGGGTAAATGTCTAAAGTGGTGAGAGGGAGATGACGGCAAATATAATTTTTGTATTTCCATCTCTTCCAATAGCATTTGCGTGACTTTTCAAAACTGAAAAATTATTTTTGAAATTTGTTTAATTTCTAGTCTTATGCTGCATCCCAATTTCTCATTATATCAGTCCTAAATAAATTAATATTCCAAAGAGACCCGGATGGTCTACTTTTTCCGGTTAGAATCCGAAGTGCAGATCCGTGCACATTATAAACGACTACTTTTCCCACAACACGAGGATGAGGATTCAATTAGAACTACAAAAAGTGTTAAAAAACTACAAACATGTCAGATGTGTGAGTAGAGAGGTTTAGATAAAGTGATTAATAATCAGTATCTAACCTGACGAACATATTTTTATTTAATGTTATCCACATCAAATTTGTTCTGCAACAGCATTGTGAACTTTTATGAAGATGTGTTTGGTCATGCTTCATTACGCAAATTGAAAACATATGAGGAGAGTCTCCCCATGAAAGATTTACGACTCGATGTGCTGCTACATGTCTGTCCCAAACTGTTTTTAACTGTGACAAGAGGACTGACAGGGCAGTTTAAATGGTGACAGGTTACACATAACGAAGCAATTATGATGGTCTGTCCCAAAGCTCGTCTACTCTTCTGCTACACACTCAAAAGTATGTACTTTTTTCATCCCAAAAGATAGTTTCAGGGTATAGCATAAGTAGGTGAATTGGGATGCAGCATTAGATTTCATTCACTATAGTCATTCATTAGTCATCATGGTTTCTCATTCGTTCTCACCTGTGTCCCTTTAAATGCAAATGAGCTGCTGCTCCAGAAGAGGGCGGAGCTTTAACAGCTCAACAACAACAAAGCTGGAGAATCTCACGCAGATAAAATGAGGAAAGTGTTCAAACTGATGGAGAGACTCAGGAAGAAGTTCCAACTTTTAGACGTTTCTATGTGCTTCTGGGACGGAGCTTAAAGTATAGACAAATATTTAAGAAACATTGTAAATGTGTCGTTTACCAAACCGTCCACCTCCACTTTTGAATAAATGTCAGAGATATGAAAACTTTCGACATATACAAGAACCTGCAACCTTGTGAAAGCACAAGCCATGAAAAAAAAGCTTCACTCTCTCTGAAACACACTGATCTCCCACAATACATGTAATATACATGTAATTACACTACTGTTCAAAAAATAACAATTAGTGACAGTAAAGACATTTACAACGCTACAGAAGATTTATATTTCAAATGAATGTTTCTTGAGCAGCAAATGATGATTTCTGAAGGATCATGTGACCCTGAAGACTGGAGTAATGATGCTGAACATTCAGATTTGATCAAATAAATGCAGCTTTGGTGAGCAGAAGAGACTTCTGCTTCCAATAAAACTTTTGAACGACAGTGTAAATCTGTGCGGTGCTTTCCTCTCAATGACAACAAAACGCACAACAAACGCACAACAAAAATCCCAGCGGTGAGAAAACGTCAGTTCAGAAAGCATGTGATCACATGATGTGTCTGTGATTGATTCAGACTCCAGTCACGTCACGTTTATTTATTCCATAGATCGCTTTAAAGCAGCAGCTTTACAGTATTAAACATGAAAAACAGTCAGAATTACAGTTTGTGCTATGAAGCGTCTCTCCAGTGTGTTCATGTTCATGACCTCGACACACTGAACAGAAGGAATGACCCGGAGAAGAAGGCGGAGCCTCAGAGCCACACCCACCTATTACATCACAGACCAATGGTAATTCAGAGACAAGCTGTTTCAAACTCCTGAAGCAAACGTTTGTTTTGGTCTGATTTTGTTTGAAATGACTCTTCTTTGATTTCACGTGAAGCATCGAGAGTTTTTCCACCAGGGCCCATACGATAGACTCGCCGTTGATGGTGGAAACTAGCCGTATAATTAGGCCCATGCCAATATAAACAGGTTTTATCCACTGTAAAAACACCCAGACTACACTAAATATTGCTGAAGCAAAGCCAGCCGAGAAGCACTATGATTCAACAGCACCCGTGCACTTTATTAATACGGCTCTATATTTTGAGCAGTTGTTCATATACTAAAATACGATATAGCTTATGGCTCACGATCATCACTCATTTTCCATTTTGTCTTGTTTTTGTCCGATCTCTCCTTCCTTTCTTCTAACTTTATCTGCGGCTTGGACTATGAGTAACGGCTCACTGGCCGTCTGAAAGTTAGTCACCTCCACGACACCACTTCCCCTCGCTGGAGAAAAAGGGAAGGCTTTTCTTCCTCTCCCTCGGCTTCTCCTTTTGCTGCCGTCTAGACCCCAATAAACAATGCCTTCTCCAGAAATTCTTTATTATGGAGCCGCAGATCAAAGCGCGGAGCGTAACATGAGTCCGCGGACAGCGGGCAAACTCAATGCTGCTCTTTATGCCGCAGGAGAGAGAGAACGCGTGACGAGGAGGAAGACTTCAAAGTGACACGCCTCTGTCTTCACTGGCCCATTTAAAGCGGGTCGGGGGGAAGGGGGGCTTGATTTCACATGAGATGTTTGAGGTGCCGTCACAAAGATGCTTTTTAGCATATGCAGAGGGAATAGTGAGAGTCCGTGGGAGAGATGTGCGTGGGCCCGCGTCCTGATGCTGCTGATGGTGCTGGTGTATTTTGGGAATTCTGCAAAGATCATTCACAGAGGAAATGTGGTGAGGTTGAGAGAGCAGAACCATCTGAGAAGTAGACAGAGATTGAGATGGAAAGCCCCTAAATTACCCAGTCGCAATAGGATGATCAAAACTGGGCTGTTCCTAATCAGGATGATAGAATCACAGAGAAATTTTATGCAATATGACATTAAGCAAGCGTCGTTATTTAAGGAACAGTCACAATACAATTTTCATTCCATCGACTTCCGTGCAGAAAACAAATGTTGCTGTTAACGCAGACCAACAGAGGAGCGGTGTGTCACGTGACCTCTTAGCTGAAACAAAAGAACACAAACTTTAAATCTGCAGCATAGATGTTTATATTAAATGTAGTGTGTATTGTGTGTTTTTATTATGTGGATTCAGTCTGTAATAAAGTCTGGGCTGACTGAGGCATTATGATGTTTGCAAAGACAAGCATCACTATTATTAGTTATATTAGAGATTTGAATAAAACCCTTGGACCCAGGGTTTCCCAAATGGGGGTTAGCAAGTTGATGAATAGCTAATTAATTAATTAAATTGAATATAACATTAAAGGAGACCTTTTATGCCCCTTTCACAATATGTACTATCAGTCTCTGGTGTCTCCAGTGAAGTTTCAGCTCAGATCATTTATTATCGCTTGTCAAATTCGCCTCTATTTGTGTGTGAGCAAAAACACGCCATTTTTGTGTGTGTCCCTTTAAATGCAAATGAGCTGCTGCTCCAGAAGAGGGCGGAGCTTTAACAGCTCAACAACAACAAAGCTGGAGAATCTCACACTGACAAAATGAGGAAAGTGTTCAAACTGATGGAGAGACTCAGGAAGACGTTTCTGAACGGTTAGTGGATAAATTGATGTAGTTGCTGTGGAGTTGATCAACTCATCACTAGCATGTGTCGTCACGTTCATCTTTTCTCCTTGAATCGACCCTCGTTAGTGAAGCGGTCCGGCGTAAAATGACGGCATCAACAACACTCGACTACAACAACTCTTCCTCTTCTCTAAAGCAGCCCAACATGGCCCCGCCCCCTTTGTTGTGTGCTCTCGGGGGCGGGGTTTATGTAAATTTTAGGGTTAGTGATGTCATCAACTCAGGAAGAAGCTCGTTGTAGTCGTTTAAAAAGTGATTTCTGTAAAAGAAAATATCTCTCTTTGCAACTTTGAGAGTCGTAGCTTTGCAGATGTTGTTTCTGCTCAGACAGCAACATCACACACTAACTAAAGTTACAAAAGTGAAATCATAATCAACCATTCCTTTAAAATAAACGGTAACACTTTAGTATGAGGAACACATTCATTATTAACCACGACTTTTCCCTCAATAAACTCCTAATAACTGATAGTTGTTAAGATTGGGTAGGATTAAAGGATATAGAATATGGTCATGCAGAATAAGGCATTAATATGTGCTTCATAAGTACTAATAAACAGTCAATAGGAAGGCTAATAAACAACTAGTTAAAAGTGGTTATTGTTCCTCATACTAGTGTTACTAAAATAATAAAACACATAAAATGCATCACAGAAGAATATAATCTGTTGAGCTGTGTTTCAGAGCGGCACTTCATCAAGTGAAGATTTTAAGAAATATTTTAAATGTAACTTACAGTGTTTTATTGTAACAAGTTGTTTCTTGTAAAGAGAGAAGTAAAAGTAACTTCTTCCACTAGTGGAGTCTTGGTTCTGTGTGTCTGGATCTCTCCGCAGCAGCAATATCAGACATTTGACATTTTTTGACATGTATGACAAAATAATCAGAATATAATTTTCAGTGTTGGGGAAAGTTAATTTTAAAAGTAAACTTGGAACACTCTTTCTTCTGCAAAAAAAGAGAAAAAACACAAATGTGATGTTCATTTAAAGTCATTTTTGTTTATTAGTATGATTGAATTTGGATCGTTGAAGGTCAGCAGAAAAGACGTCGCTTAATTAAGTGAGATTAAATACATTATGGTCTGGTTTCACAGACAGGGCTTAGATTAAGACACGAATAATCCTCAGTTCAATTAGGACATTTAAGCAGCTTTTATAGACGTGTCTTAGCAGAACAAAAACATTACTGATTTGCGTCTTGAGACAAAACAATGGCATATTTTAAGATATATCAGTGTAAGTTGCTGTCGGTTAAAACGGCCATTTTAGTCTGGGACTAGACTCGAGGCTTGCCTGTGAAAACAAGGGAAAGTATATTTGTATTATTTCACATATTTAGTTATTGCAGGTTTGTGTAATTTTCTGAGATTGCATTTACACATTTTGTGGATTACTGACTGTTGTAGTTTAAGTGAGATGAATAAATGCTCACATTTAGTCTAGAACTACAATAACCATCACGTTTGGACACAACACGTCATCAACACATGGGAAAACACCGGAACACGTTACTAATTTGGAAAAGTATCTGATATTTTGTTGCAAAAGTAATGCATTACTTTACTAGTTACTTGAAAAAATAATCTGATTACATAACTTACGTCACCCCAACTGATCATTTTTTGTTCAAGTCGTGCTGAAAAAAAAGGAATATTTTTACTTGCATGATTTTTTTGATGCTGTTCACTTTATTTAAACATTTTACTTTGATTTATTTACTTCTATTTGATTTTTATTTATAATATTTGTTTTAACACCAATGCAAATGTGATTGCTCCAAGTTAAAATGACTTGAAACTGTTAGTCTTTGACTCTTTGAATTCAATCAAACAGGACTTTCACTTCCCATTGTGCTTTGCAAAGGGTCTGAATTAGTGTATGTTGAAATAAAGTGTCATTTTATGATTTTTTTATCAAGATGAGAATATGGAGAGACTTGTTAAAGTTTAAATTATGTCTATTATGTTGATATTTAAAATCACGTGTAAATAAAAGTTATTTAGTTTGTTTTGTAAATTACAGGACATGCAAAGTTGTGGAAGTTACGTTCATCATTCTTCAGCTCGTCTCTCCTTCTTCCCTGAGCCTTTAAACTTCATTATCAATAAGTCCCCTGTGGTTTACGGTTATTTTAGAACAGCTAAGGTTTTAACAATGCTGTGATAACTATTGTATCACAATATTATAATCACAATATATTGCAGCTTATTTTTAAAATAATTGTGTTGAATTGTGTGATTTTGTGGTGGAAACTACATTACCCATGATGCTGTGCAGAGAATTCCACCAATCAGAGTTAAAAGAACTCTCTAGCTCCGCCCACTCCTATGAAGCGCTGCAAATGACATAATCCATTTTTGCAATAAACTCAAAATGTATGGTTTCGGTTGATATGATCAACATTTGTAAAGGAGTACTTTTATATTTCTTCATCATTTTGTAATTCGGTTGCACTGTTCGCAATGCTTCATGGGATTGTAGTTCTTTCACTCACTACAGATTTTGAAATATTCATTTGCGTCAAATCAAAAAATGTTGTGATTCGTAGCTGATTGACTTTGTGACAAAGACTTTTTTAAAAATCCTTGTGGGAATAAAAGAAAGGAAAACGTACTTCTGGAACAAGAACGAGATACAATCAAATGTATTGTAAATTATTTTGTTAATCCTAATCATTACGGTAATATCAGGAACAATGAACACGGAAAGACTAGGAAACACTTTAAAATAAAGTAAGATATTACACTCTAAAAAGTAATGCTTGTTTAAAATGAACCCAAAATATGTTACATTTATTAATATAAACAAGTTTAATGAGTAATAAATAAACAATAAACATTATTAAAATGCTTATTAATAAATATAAATGAATCAGTATTTGATTATTATTATATGTCTGATTTTTAATTTATAACCTATTTTGGGTTCATTTAATATAGTCATTTTTAAACAATAGTTGAGTTAATTAAAACTACCCAGCTGGTTGGGTTAAAACAAACCACTTGCTGAGTTTGTCCATTTTTAACCCAACTTGGGTTGTTTTTAACCCAGCATTTTTTATTGCATAAGCTAAAAGTCACGACTCTGTTGGCGCTTTCTTTGCCCTTCGTTACACTCGGTGTCGTTTTGCCAGTTGCTCGTGTCTGGGATCGGGTTTCCTCCGTTTCCCCGCGTTCACTGGATATTTGTGGCTCAGTGCTTACACAGGCCCGCCGCCTCCTGTGCTGGATCAGGGGCCGGGTGTCAGACACACGTCCTGGCATAACACAGAGGCCCTCGTGTGGGGTCACAGGAGAGTTTGCTCTGCGAGGCCAGGTGTCACTGAACATCCCGCATCATGCCGTCATGTGTTTAGACAGAGGCCGGAGCAGCCATGTCCAAAATGTGAGGAAGCTGAGCGTCCGGATCAATCCCTGACCCTTTGAACGACGGCCCTGGTCAGCTGTTACAGGAGACGCGGTGTTTATTAAAGGCGCTGCTGCGTCTCCCGTGTCTCGTTCAGTGGGAGTTCCTGCATACGTCTACATTTAAAAACGCTCACGGTGCTCACCAAAACACCCGAAAACGCTTGAATCACTTACCGTGCGAGCTCACTGAGATGATGCAGAGAGACCAGACATAATAAAGGTCCCACGCAAAATATTTCATCACTTACAGGTCGCACTCAATCGCATCTCAACGTCTGGCGTATAACGTAATCGCATTCGTGTTTTGCCGGAGGACAGCGATCAACTTTGCAGGAATTTAATGAGTAACATTTCGCTTTAGCAACACTGAAAATAAACAGCACATGTCGGTATAAACCGATGCCAGTGTTTTCACAACTCCGATTTATTCACTGAGCAGAAAGCTCAGTTTCTGAAGGACAAAAACTAAGTTAAAGTTGCATCTGGATTAATAGATAGACGTGGCCAGCAAGAAAACACACGCATCTTTAATAACAGCAGCTTTACATATAAACACACAGAGTTCAAAGCGGTCTCGTGAATTGGAAACGAGTTTTATTGAGGAAAGTGTGAATGATGGGCGCTCATTTTGTGGTGTGTTTACGATTCGACAAACACAGGGCGACGTCTGCCGGTGATGAATGCCCTTTTTGCTCATCTTTGTTTGTGCTTATGGTGAAAGTGTCTGGGGGGGGGGGGTGTATGAACTGTTAATATTTTTAGAGTGATTGAAGAACATACTTTTTCTCCGTGTGGCATGTTGTGTCCCGGAGTGCAGTTTTAGCCGCGGGCGTGTGTGTGTGCGCTGCAGTTTCAGCCTGCGGGGCTCAAGAGAACAGGTGTTACTCGTGTTCCAGAGAAGAGATCTTAGCGTTAAACAAAAGGGAAAGTAACATCTTAACAGCACAGGAGATTACGGCGTCAGATATTTCTGCATCTGAATCTGAGCTTTACATTATAAGGCGGCATTCCATTTTGGAATGTGTGCTACTAGATAGACAGTTTGTGAGTTCATCTTTCTGAACACAAATCCATTTGAATTGTGAGATTAAACCCATTTCAACCTATAAACATTGAACAACGCCCATATATGGTAAAAGAACCTCATTGGTTCTCGCGTGTCACGATTGAGCTCACGTTTAGCATATTTGATGAGCTCTATATACGATCAGAGGTCATGATGTAAAGCTTGTGTCTTCATATGTCAACATTTTGGTTGCGTGGACTTTTAGGGTGCGTTCACACTTGTCATGTTTGGTTTGATTAAAACGAACCCTGGTGCGATTGCTCAGTTAGTGTGTGAACGCTGCCATCAGAACCCTGGTGTGGACCGAGACGCTAAAAAGACGGGTCTCGGTCCGCTTCCAAACGAACTCTGGTGCGGTTCGATGGATATATGAACGCAACACAGACCAAAGACATGCAAACCAACCAAAAACAGGATGTGATGTCACAAGATGCGACGCTACGAGTCAGCTGATGTGACGACGCGGGAAGATCGGAGTATCCAAAATGAGTCGAGGGCAAACGTGGAGCAACGAGGAGGTGAAGTTTCTGTTTCTGTGAACAACGGAGGAAATCCTGCTGCTGTTTTGAATGTTTTGAACATTCTATGAGCTCTTCGTGAGTTCTCAGCTGGTAAAAATAAAGCACATGTTCACGCATAAAATGATGGTGTTTAATCCAGAACACAGCGTTGTTTTGAATGTTCGGTAAGCGAGATCCATCAGGTCGTGACCGTATCTCTATGCCTTTGGTTCGGTAACTTCAGGTTCGCTGTTAAAAATGCCAGTGTGAACGCTAAGAGGGCCAGGACTATATGTTTTGTTTTTGTTTTTTGGTCCGAACCAAACGAACCAAAACCAACCGAACTACAAGTGTGAACGCAGCCTAAATATATCTTCTTCATTTGTGTTTCGAAGATGTCGACGATCGGCGTCAGGGTGTTTGAGTGAATGAGCTCATATGAAGAGCCATCTCGACTGATTTCTGTAACAACACTGCTTTGAATTCACTGGTATGAACTCCAGAAATGACTTCGGTGAAGACCGTTTTCTTCGAATGTAGCGTGTTGTGTAACGGTGCCCTGCGAGTGTCCTGTTTACACAGCGGGACACAAGCGCTCGTAAATAAGGAGAAGCGGCCGTGCGAGATGAAAGCCGCAGTCTGTTGTCTGTTCCTGCCAGCCTCTTATTAAAAGCCTTTTACATGTAAACAGTCCAGCTTGTAAAACACAAAACGTACCCTTGCCTTTTAATTTGACCCGTTTTCCCCTCATACTCACTTATTTGCTTTTGTTCTTTCCTGATATTTGTCATGTTTGCTCATGGCGAGGCCCTCCAGGCAGACTTTTAGGCACTGAAGGGCATTTTAGTGCACGGATAAATGATGTGAAATTTGATAGTCATCGGACAAATTTGCTAAGGAAATCTCTGACACTTGGCGAACAGGTTCTTGAAAGTGAAGAAAATAAACTGTTTTGCATCTTGACTTTTTCACATGATAAATGTGGCATGGGAAGTATCGTTTTTCCTCAGCTTTATGCAAAAGAGGCCACTGCTGAAAATCAATAAGAAATGAATATTTTTTATGACACCGGTGATAATGATCTCTCTTGTTTCATGAGCTTCTGGCAGCAGAGTTGTGTGCAAAGAAAGGAAGATTTCTGTTATTTCGTTTTGTGTCTGTGTGTGTACGCAAATGAAATGAAAGTCAGCGAGAAGAGCTGATCACGACGTCCTTACATTCATTCTTTATTCTATTCAGTTCATCGTTTGATTTCTGTGATTTGGTCCATTTAAAGGGACAGTTCAGCCCAAAAACAAGAATTCGGTCTTCATTTACTGACACCTCATGTCCTTCTACACATGTGCGACGCTCTTTCTTCTGCAGAACACAAAAGAAGATCTTTTAAAGAAGGTTTTAAGATGTCAATGAAGTCGAAAACATCATGGGATTTATGGGCAGAAAACTCCCACAGATATTTTCCTATTTTTTGTTTCTGTTGCACAGAAGAAAACTGTACAAGTGTACTGTAATATATAAATACGGAGGACATTTTACAATTTACAAGACTAAAATTTCACATTCAAGTGTTACTTTTTTCTTTTTTGTAATTATATGTGAGATTTCCTTACAATTTCTGAGTGAAAATGGTTTCCTAGCTTTTTCGAAGTGAATCCTACACTATTTCAGGGTTATTATCATTAACTAAAACCATTTCGTTAATTGAAATAAAGCTGAAAAAATGTACATATTAGTTGAAATACTTTAAAATTAACTGTATAAACTGAAATAAGTTTTTTTTAAATTATTACCTGGAATAAAATAAAACCTAAAACTAAAATGGAAATAAAAAAATGACAAAAAAGCAACAAAAACATAAAAAAAGACTCTTTATAATAATTAACAGAACTAAAATAGCACTGCGGTGTTTTTGAAAGGAGGGCGAGTAAATGATGACAGAGAATCTCGTTAGTGTTCCTCGTCTCGTTTTATCAACAATCACAGATGAGAAACATTAGCGGCTCCCGCCTGAACTACATGAACACACTCGACAGGCGTCTTTTCTTTCTATTTGAAACGAATGATAACAATTATAAACCAACCCTAAAAGAAAATGGATGTCCCAAATGGAGGTTTGGACAGATGTAGCAAACTTCTGGAGACAAATTACTTAAGTAAACCAACACACACACACACACACACACACACACACACACACACACTATTAGGACTCAGTATGTGTGTGTTTATGTGTGTGTTTGACCTATATAGGCATGAAAGGGAAAGCATTGACTGGAGCTCACCTGCCCTGACCCAAAACAGAAATCAGCTTTCCTCATGAAAGCACTCAGTTTTCAGGCCCGGGGCCGAGGGACGTTCTTTGAAGTGACACTCTATCTGTGTGTGTGTGTGTGTGTGTGTGTGTTTCAGGGAGAGAGTGAGATGTGAAGGCCAAAATACATTCTTTTTAAGACAACAATATAAAACGTTCAGGTAAATGTCTTGTCACAAGGTGTGTGTGTGTGTGTGTGTGTGTGTGTGTGTGTGTGTGTGTGTGTGTGGGAGGTTTAGGGCCCTTTTGTTACGGGCTAATGAATGTACTTGTGGTGTGTGTGTGTGAGGTGATAGTAATCTGAGTCTTTCACACTCTCACACAGGATTGTTTTGTGGAGGAAAATGGAGGTTCTTCCTCCTGCTGACCCAGGGTTCACAGATCTGCTCTGATGCGTGTGTGTGTGTGTGTGTGTGTGTGTGTGTGTGGTGGTATCTCCCGTGAGTTCAGCCTTTTGCTCAGGCGTGATCAGCGCGATTAGTCAGTAATGGAGACGAGGACGGGGGAAGGACGCGTCACACCTGTCCTGAGGACGAGTGATCAGTTATAGATCAACTCTGAACTTCCAGGCTGGTGTCTCTCTCCTCGTGTCCGTCTCCTCCGGATGTGCTGATAGGGATGAAGGAGATGGATGGATGAGGGTCAGAAGACTGAAAGAAAGAGGGAAGTGTGTTTCTTAGCTGACAGAAGAGTGATGCACGAAGCCAGAGGAACGGACGACACCTCCAGAGTCGAGACATCGAGAAAATGCAACAGTTGGATTTCAGTGTGATTTGAGATTTTAGTTTTAGTTGAGCTATAATAATTCTCATCCTTCTAGAATAAAAGTAATCTCTCTCCATGATCTGTAGCATTGAAAGCAGTATTAAACACGTTGTTCAAGCCCAAAGGAAACAGCAAAAGGAGACTTTTGCTGAAATGGGGTTTTTCTCTGATATGGTTTCAGAAGGATCTCAAGCTCCTCCAACAGCGAATGATCGATCCACGCTGATTTTGCCGCTCTCTGACTTTCTGTCAACAGTTGCCTTGATTTCAGTCGGCTTTTGCTCATAAGTTGTTATTTAGAAACATTTTAGTCACAGTCATTACTGACCCAACACCAATGTGTTCTTGCCAACATTCCCAAGTCACGAAAACATAATGTTCCCAGAAAGTCCAGTTTTAAAACTTTTATTATTATTATTAGTTATGTGAACATTTTATTGGTTTCTCTGTTTTATTACTGAAACGTTACTTTTGAATGTTCTCTGAACTGCCTGAAAAAAGTAGTGTGTAGTCGCTCTAAAAAATGCTGTGTTGAAAATAGATAAACCCAGCGGTTCACAATAGTTGAGTTAAATAAAACCACCCAGCAGGTTGAGCAAACATTTAACCCAACCGCTGGGTCGAAACAAGCCAATATTCAGGCAAAATTAAGCCAAAATTCCATGAATGACGTTTAAATAACGTTTCTGCGCAACTGTTTTGAGAACATTTGAAGGAACGTTCTGTTGACGCTTCTGGAGGAGCGTTTGTTCTCTTGAGCTTTGAGAAATAAAAGTGTTGTTGAGTGGATTTGAGTGCAAGTTCCTTCATTTGCCTGACTCCAGAGATGTCTGTTCAGGGCTGGGTCGGTTACTTTTAACATGTATTTCACTACAGATTATAAAATACATGCTTTAAAAAGTCATTTGTAACGTATTTCGTTACATTACTCAAGTTTAGTAACTTAATCTAAATACTTTAGGATACTTTGGAATACTAATAAGTGTGAAACAAACACAAAAAAGGTCATTGTGAGTTTTTATCTCACAATTCTGACTTTTTCCCTCAGAATTGTGTGATATAAAGTTGCAATTGTGAGTTATAAAGTCAGAATTATGAGATATAAACTCACAATATTGAGAAAAGTCAGAATTATGAGATATAAACTCACAATATTGAGGAAAGTCAGAATTATGAGATATAAACTCACAATATTGAGAAAAGTCAGAATTATGAGATATAAACTCGCAATATTGAGAAAAGTCAGAATTATGAGATATAAACTCGCAATATTGAGAAAAGTCAGAATTATGAGATATAAACTCGCAATATTGAGAAAAGTCAGAATTGTGAGATATAAACTCACAATATTAAGAAAAGTCAGAATTATGAGATATAAACTCACAATATTGAGAAAAGTCAGAATTATGAGATATAAACTCGCAATATTGAGAAAAGTCAGAATTATGAGATATAAACTCACAATATTGAGAAAAGTCAGAATTATGAGATATAAACTCGCAATATTGAGAAAAGTCAGAATTATGAGATATAAACTCGCAATATTGAGAAAAGTCAGAATTATGAGATATAAACTCGCAATATTAAGAAAAGTCAGAATTATGAGATATAAACTCGCAATATTGAGAAAAGTCAGAATTATGAGATATAAACTCGCAATATTGAGAAAAGTCAGAATTATGAGATATAAACTCACAATATTGAGAAAAGTCAGAATTATGAGATATAAACTCGCAATATTGAGAAAAGTCAGAATTATGAGATATAAACTCACAATATTGAGAAAAGTCAGAATTATGAGATATAAACTCACAATATTGAGAAAAGTCAGAATTATGAGATATAAACTCGCAATATTGAGAAAAGTCAGAATTATGAGATATAAACTCACAATATTGAGAAAAGTCAGAATTATGAGATATAAACTCACAATATTGAGAAAAGTCAGAATTATGAGATATAAACTCACAATATTGAGAAAAGTCAGAATTATGAGATATAAACTCACAATATTGAGAAAAGTCAGAATTATGAGATATAAACTCACAATATTGAGAAAAGTCAGAATTATGAGATATAAACTCACAATATTGAGAAAAGTCAGAATTATGAGATATAAACTCGCAATATTGAGAAAAGTCAGAATTATGAGATATAAACTCACAATATTGAGAAAAGTCAGAATTATGAGATATAAACTCACATACTAAATTCACAATTGCAAGAAAAAAAGTCAGTATTGCAAGTTTATATCTCCCAATTCTGACTTTATAACTTGCAATTGTGAGTTTAAATCTCGTAATTCTGAGAAAAAGAAGTCAGAATTGTGAAACACAAACTCACAATTGTGAAGAAATTTGTCAAATAGTGAGAAAAAGTTGCAGTGACGAGTGAATTATAAAATGACTCACAAAACATGAAAACAGTCGTGGATCATCAGGTCATGACAGGACAGTTCAGTTGACATTTGGGCAATTTTTTTTATAAATTCAGTCATTTTGTCTTGTTCAGGACAGAACTAAATAAAAATAACAACATTTTTATGATCCTCTTAAAAGTATTAATATGTTGATGAATCTTAACTCTTTTTCAGACGGTCAGAGTCAGAGAATCACCAATCGCTGTTTAAATGACATTAAAACTCAAAGTAATCACTTTGGTAATCTAAAACACTTTTCAGATGTAACTGTAATCTGATTACCACCCATTTAAAATGTAACTGTAATGAAATACACTTACTCAAATTTTGTATTTTAAATACGTAACTAAGTTTCTTGTATTTCGTGACTCCCCAACCCTGTGTGTGTGTGCAGTAGCTGAGTGTGTGTTAGTCGTCACGCAGAGATGAGTGTGTGTTCTGCTCTTATCTTAATGGAATCTGAGGGTGGCTGTTTGTTTAGCTGAGGGCTGGGGTGTGGTAGACTCCATTACAGGGCCTTTGTCATGCTAACCGGCGGCTCAGCGCTGCGCTCCCCGCTGGGCCACAGCTCTTTTGTGCGCGGGGCTGCTCTCTCAGCGGGGCTGTCTACGCCGCTCGGCAGGGGCAGGCTGGGGGCCGTCGGGCCCCTGCGTCAGGCCCGGAGTCTTGTGTGCTCCGCGGGGTCCCTGTGATTAGCAGCCCCGGCTCTGAGCGTCCCCTCCTTCGGCACTCAGCCCATCCGTCACACGCCCGCTTTATCCGCGCTCTCTCGCTCCATCCGGTGTGTGAGGTCGTTCTGTATAGAGAGCGAGAGCTTTTCTCAGACTAATTTGAGCGATTTAAGGATAAGGATTTGCATTCGGCTAGATGATGTGCCATTTGGTGCGCCCCAAACCCCTCCTAATTCAGCCGACTTAATAAAGCAGAGCCAAAACTCCTCAGGATTTGGAGAAAAACATTAGCCTTCATCACCACTGAGCCTCAGGAGACTCGGATTTCACCGCTAAATCAACAGAAAGAAATGACGGTACAATGATAGTTAACATTAATGGACCTTACTGTAGTGTTACTGGAATAACATATGTTCCAATTTAAGAATTATCTACACTGTAATATTTGTTTTAACATATTTTAGGAAATTTGAACACATTTTCCCTCCAACTTTTTATATGTAGTTCAACATTTTTAATGTATTTTAGAAAACAAACACATTTTCCCTCCAAATTTTTATATATAGTTCAAGATTTTTAACATATTTTAGAAAACAAACACATTTTCCCTCCAACTTTTTATATATTGTTCAACATTTTTAACGTATTTTAGAAAACAAACACATTTTCCCTCCAACTTTTTATATATAGTTCAAGATTTTTAACGTATTTTAGAAAACAAACACATTTTCCCTCCAACTTTTTATATATAGTTCAAGATTTTTAACGTATTTTAGAAAACAAACACATTTTCCCTCCAACTTTTTATATATAGTTCAAGATTTTTAACGTATTTTAGAAAACAAACATATTTTCCCTCCAAATTTTTATATATAGTTCAAAATTTTTAACGTATTTTAGAAAACAAACATATTTTCCCTCCAACTTTTTATATGTAGTTCAACATTTTTAACGTATTTTAGAAAACAAACATATTTTCCCTCCAACTTTTTATATGTAGTTCAAAATTTTAACGTATTTTAGAAAACAAACATATTTTCCCTCCGAATTTTCTTCTCTATAGTGCAACATTTTTAATGTTTATTGTTATTTTTAATGCAATTTTTTTAACATGTTCGACATGTAAGAATTCTCATTACTGAGATGCAAAAAATAACGATATATTTTTTTATAGCATTTACTAATCGAGCCAGTATTTTTTGTACCACTTTTGCTTATGCTAATAATAGTAATAATCATAATAATAGAGTGCATTGTGATTAATGAGAATTTTGTGCTTGATTGTCAGAAAAATATTGTTCTCTTGCAATTCAAACATCCTTGTATTAAAAAAACTATATGCAAGATTTTATACTAGATTTTATTGTGATGGTTTTGTGAGATTCACTCTTTGTCAAATATGAGAAGTTCTGCTGCATGTGTCTGACAGAAGCCCTCATCATTCTGAGGTCACATGCGTCGCAGGGTCAGTGTGCAACAGAAGAGCTGACCTCAGTGTTTGTGAATGAATGAATGTTTGTTGTTGGTGTGAGGAGAGGTGTGGTCTTAATCCGGCCGGACTGAGGGGCAGATTTGAGGGGGATTTGAGCGGCTGCAGACACTAAAACATATGTCTCTCCGGAGGAGGCCACAACGCTAATTTAAGAACAGCAGCACATCAGAGCGCTTTATGACGACCCACAGGCACGGGACGCAGTCAATGAGCCCCAGACAACGGGAGAAAGGCTGCGTTAACAAGCTTTGGCTCAAGGGTAAAAACCACCACATTTATTCATATCTATTGTGAGCTTATGCTTTCTGGGGAAAAAAGTCCGAATCAGCAAGAGATGAGCGTCAGGCTTACTCACGGCTGGCTCATTTCAGTGGGAAAGGTTGACACACACATTCAGGATATATAACAGGATGTACTTCTCTCTGATCGTTGTATGAAATGTTATTTAATAAATAGAACCTGTTCATCACCACATGCTTCGTTTCCCGTTTCCAAGTAATTCTGACATGCAAAGATGTTTGATTATATTATTATATATATAGTATGTTTAGTATATATATAAAGATGTTTATATAGTATTAATAAAAATTCCCATACAGAATATTCTGTACCGCTTTAGGTCAACATTAACATTTAACATGAAATAACAATGAAAAAACGCTTCTAAGGAAACTTAATGTTAATTTCAGCATTCACTAATACATTAATAAAATCAAAAGTTAATATTATTTATGGACCTGAGCTGACATAAACTATGAACAGCTGCATTTTTATGAGCTAATCTTAACACATAATATTAAATAAATGTATTGTGCATTCATTGTTTTTTTCTCAACATCTTTTCTTTTTTGTCAAATCAAACTAAGATAAAGTGGTTCAGATGACATAATATTTCGCCTTCACTGTATTATCTCAAAATCTTAAGGAAACCCAGTAACTTACTTTAAAAGTTAAAACAACAATTCTTTGTAAGTTAATGTTACAATGACTAATGATATAATGGGAGCATATTGTAAAGTGTCGCTGAATATTCATATTCATGTCGTGCTCATGTCTGGTTACAATAAATGGAATAAAACACTGTTAAACACTTTGAAATGATTGAATATGTATAATAAAGATGTTCCACAGCTCCATCAGTCCATGAACTCATGATCAGAGACTCTGTGTTGGAGAAACCAATGAAATTCCAGCTTTTACTTATTAGTGTTTTCTAATTCAGCCGACATCCTGAGAAACACATTTACACTTAAAGTTTACCGTTTCACACGCGTAATATAAATCATAATCTCTCCTACAGAAAATACAGACGACTGGCATAGAGTTATAAAACGAATATGGACGGGGAATTCCAAAGAAGCTTTGCTTTCTCTCACAAAAGTGATTCATTTCCCTGAGAAACTGCACCTCATTTTATTTTCATCACAAGCACTGAACTCCCTCATCACCATGTCCCTTTAGGCTCTCCGTACAAATCCACTGGTACTGGAAGAATCTAACGCAGAAAAACATTTGAGGCTCTTCTGACTCAGATCTGTTAGCGGATCTCGTTTATTATTGTGATTTCTGAAAACCCTGAAACGCTGTGATTGTCCTTGGGAAAGCCGTCAGGGTCAGTTTTGGCTCGGCAGCAGTGGAATATTAACTCTTTGTTTTGGGCTGTAATTGCACCGAACCTCCAGTGGTCTTTGTGTGTGTGTGTGTGTGTGTGTGTGTGTGTGTGTGTGTTTTACTCTTTTACAGCTCCTGTGGTATTTACAGTGCAGTCACACCATTCACTGCTCCACTCTCGCCCTTCTTATCTCCTCTGTCTTTGTTTGAGCGTTGATTTCCACATCTCTGTCTCTCTCTCTCTCTACAGGGCAGGCGTTTAGCTTTACGGGAGCCGCTCTGCGCCCCGCTGGGCCGACAGCTTGTCCCAGTCTGTGTCCACCTTGTCCCGCAGGCCTGCGATTGTCTGCCACTAATTGGGAAGAGTCCGATCAGACGACTCGTTCATCCGTCAATCAATAGAATCCAGCGATCAATCACTGCGGCGGTCTCTCACGGCACAGACACGCTGTAATTTACCGTCTGGATGTCTTGCATTGTGGTCCGCTCAGAAAATCCTGCTTGTCCAGAACTACAAATACATAATTAGGGTTTTCTCTTTCACGGCGCAGACATCCTGTCTTTATAAGAGCCGCTCTTTCACCAGACGCTGTTCGACACTTCCTGTGACACATCCTGTTCACAAGGAGTCATTCACACCGATATTTCAGTCATCATTCACTCAAAACTGCATGATTTCTTTCTTTTATTTTTTGTAAAAAAATGTGAAGAATGTGCTGGTCGCTCTTTTCCACGCAATATCAATGAACAGAACCCAGAGTTACGTCATCGTGTACGACAACCACTAGCATGTCTTTTCCGGTCCCGGAGTGGAGAGAAATCACGTCCCCGCAGGAATCGGGCGTCCTTTAGGACCCTGAATTTTCATGGGTAGTATTTTTATCACCTGATTATACACATTATAATGACCATCACTGTCTTCATATCGTGTGGAACTGAAGCCATAGCTGGTGAAATCAAGCATTTCTTAATCTTAGTGTGCGCTTATTATCTACGCGATTAGCTAGCTTTGCTTATATTATATTAGGTACGTTTTTTGCTTCCAATATCTGTTTCCAGTTTGTTTTATCATGTTAACCCTAACCCTAACCCATAGGCATTCATTTTATATTTCAAGCAAGTGCTCTTAATTGTAATTTCGCTTCACTGGCTTCCAGTCGAATTTAGAATTTAATTTAAAATCCTCGTGATTGTGTTTGGAGCATCACATCCAGCAGGAATCTGAGATGCTCCAGACTGACCCTCTCTAGACTAAAAACTAAAGTGATTTTGAAGAAGTTGCTCCCAAATTGTGAAATTCACTCGCTTTGGATCTAAGATCTGTGGACAGTTTTAAAAAGCAGCTAAAAACTCACTTGCTTTTGTCTAAATTATGGTACTTTTTTTTTTTAATAGTTTTTAATGTCTGTATTTCTTGATTTCTCTTTTATATTTTGAATGTAAAGCACCTTATAGCACTTGCTCTAGAAAGGTGCTATAGAAATAAAAATGACTTACTTACAATAGTGAAATAGCTTATAATTAGTCAAGATAAAAACTTTTGATCAGGCAATACCACCTGGGTCCTAAAGGTATGGACATTAAGGACCTGTTTCCGTCACTACTGAGAAAAAAAAAATTCCGTAAGTCATAATAATGAGAAACTTTCTTAGTTTCTTACTTAGTATCTCGTAATAATGACTTAGTATCTCATAATAATGACTTAACATCTCATAATAATGACTTAGTATCTCATAATAATGACTTAACATCTCATAATAATGACTTAGTATCTCATAATAATGACTTAGTATCTCATAATAATGACTTAACATCTCATAATAATGACTTAACATCTCATAATAATGACTTAACATCTTTAACTTAATCAAAAAAAATTTTTAAATTTTTTTAGAAACTTTCTCATAATAATGACTTAGTATCTCATAATAATGAAAAACTTTCTCATAATAATGACTAAGTATCTGATAATAATGAGAAACTTTCTCATAATAATGACTTATTATCTCATAATAATGACTTGGCATCAGTTAAAGATACTAGGTCATTATTATGAGATACTAAGTCATTATTATGAGATACTAAGTCATTATTATGAGATACTAAGTCATTATTATGAGATACTAAGTCATTATTACGAGAAAGTTTCTCATTATTATGAGATACTAAGTCATTATTATGAGATACTAAGTCATTATTACGAGAAAGTTTCTCATTATTATGAGATACTAAGTCATTATTATGAGATACTAAGTCATTATTATGAGATACTAAGTCATTATTATGAGAAAGTTTCTCATTATTATGAGATATGGAATTTTTTTTTCTCAACAGTGGCGGAAACGGGCTTCCATATAAAGGAGACCCGATTCCTTTCAAACATGGCCAAATGAAGGAGAGACGATGGTATTGGAGTTATGCAGTGGAGGAAAGATTTGTGGAGAGATGGCAGTAATTCTCCAGCCTTCATGATGTTCCTCGAGGAACTGCCACGACAGAGTGAAAAAAGATTAATGCGCTTCAGTAACTGGAATAAACATTCGGCTGGTTTGTGAAGTCAGTCACTAGTTCCGCCTTCTCGATGACATCACACACACATCATTAAAGATGGCACTGATGATTGGTCGGGAAGCAACGTGTAGTCTGACGTCTCTTGACTAGAATTTGAGTCAAAATGACATAATCTGAGTCTATCATAACTAAAATATCGTGTAGTCTGAATTTACATTTTTGTTTAATATTTATATTTTGTTGTTTTTTCCAGCGAAGACAGAAATGTTTTTAATAGATTTAGATTTAGTTTTAGCTGCCGATAATAAACCTGACGGAGCTTTCAAGATATCACATTTCAAAATATCATGAAGTGGCTCATCCGCTATATTTAGCTTCATAGTTATATTTAACATGTGCAGGATATATATTTATAACTTTGTTTGAGGAACAGACCAACATTTGCGTAACTAAAATCTGCCCTCGCTCTTCTCGAGCTCATTAGAGAAGTAGCGTTGGATCTTTTCAGTGAATTAGACGGATATCTGAAAGCAGAAAATCTCATGGCTTGACCTCTGACCTCTGGGTCTGATGATTTGTGCACAGGAAATACCAGAACCAGTAACAAGTGCTAGATATAATCACAGGAGGACACAAACAACGAGCGTGGGAACGAGATGCCAAAAGTCTTTCAACCTCAAAGAAAGTTATGGTAATGATGGTGACTCAAGGACACACCCTTTCCCAACAAGCTTCACTTTTCACTGCTGGATTCTGCTGCGCCGTCCACCCCCGGCTCCGCTCCGACCCTCAGGTGCGCCTCGAGGCCTGATCTGAGGGATCTGACGGACTCACGCACCCCCAGCCCTCCTCTCCTCTCCTTCCTCCGGTCTCTCCGTTGATTTGGGATTTGTTTGTAGAACAGCCCTGTTCATTTCCTACACTACACCAACAAAATGACATGGCATCTATTGAGATGAAAGAAATGCACTTTAATTATATTATATGGTTTAAAAAGCTGTTTTTGTTACAGCTAATAGGTTTAGTTACAGGTAATTATGCATAATTTACTCTTATTACTATGTAGTTTTGGAGATGTACCACATTTTTACATGAATATCACTAAACAAATCTGTCCAGGTGAATCCCATGAATGAAAATAAGAAAGAAAGCACATTTCAAAACTTCCCCCACATTTTAAAAATGTCATGAACATTTATACAACTGAACCTTAACTTTTAAATAACAGCCTATATATCGTAACGTATATTACAGTGATGAGATGCACTGCAAAAAACACTATTCGTTTATTGTTTTACAGAGAAGGAAACACTAAACTTCTTTAGTTTTTAAACTATAAATCGAACAAATTATTACAGGTCGTGACGTTAACACCGGCCAACCTTGAATTGTATTTTATATATAATATTTACATTTTTCACTTGTAGTCGTTTATAAAGGCATCTGAAATAATGAACTAAGCACAATGTAGTGTTGTCAGAAATATCGTTTTTTCGATACAGACAGTGAGAGCCAGAAATCCTGCTTTTTTTGTAGGTGACCAAATACTTATTTTCCTCCATAATTTACAAATAAATTCTTTAGAAATCAGGCTTTTTTTTTCTCATTCTGTCTCTCATAGTTGAAGTGTAGCTATGATGAAAATTACAGGAAAATTGGGAGCACTTGCACAATTGGTGTCTGACTAAATACGATAAATCGATACTGAAATATCATAACGTTCTCTCATCTCTCAACCCTCTCGTTTCATTTGATCCAGATGAATATTGTCTGTGTTTCAGGGCTTCAATTTCGCCGTTGGATTGCGTGTATTGCTCATAATTTTACTCATTCCCGCTGATTTTGTGTTCACACCCAAAGTGCGCCACATAAAGCACTACATTGAGTTATTTTTCGCTGCTTTTTGCGCTTAAACAGTCAAATACACTCAAAACAGCGGTCTTGTTGAGTATTCACATAAACACAGTTAGTTCTGTTTTAAGTGAACGTAAACAGTTGAGAAAGAAACACGTGTAACAGTATAATGGATCCGTGCGTCAGCTCTTAAAGTGACAGCAGCCTAATAAACCTGCTGACAAATTATGAGATAATATTAATTATATATATATATATATATATATATATATATATATATATATATATATATATATAATGGCAGTTTTTCCCCATGGTATCGATGTCAAAATTGTGGCCAGTGAAAATGCTGAGTGGACAGAAACCACTAGACACCGTGACCGCTGAGCAAAAAAGTTAACATCAAGCCCTGTGTATATATATTATAGTTCGTATATCTGTTGACTCTCAATCACACTGACACTCTTACAGTGGTCTGTGGGCATTAAGGTCATTAGGGGTCTGTGGGTTAACCAGTTCAATCGTGGCTCATGGTCACCATTCTCTCTGTAAGCTTTAGCCCATTAGCAGCTTAGCAAAGAGCTCTTTTTCAGTCCAACTGTCTCTGGTGACAATGAGGGTCTCCGGGTTCACCCGGAGCATATGGGGCCTTCTTACATAATAACTCCTCCGTTCTTGTGTTCAAGATTAATTTATAGGCACTTTCTACTGAAATGACTGGAAATATATAAATGACCATGTGATGCAGGTTAATGTTAATCTTTGGTATAAGTTTTAGTGGTGCAGTATATGTTTGTCATTGTAAGAGTGTGTCAATCACTAAGCCTTGTTAATCTCCATTTGCAGTTGGTTGTAGAGGGTTGTTATGAGCTGGATGACTGGAAATGTCCAAACGTGACGCTTTTTCTCTTGAACGTGATCATTGCTTCTCCCACACTAATCCACACAGCATGTCCATGTCACTAAAAGTTTGGTTCAAATACAGTGACCTTCTCGTGCATCTCATAACACACTCGCACTAACTCACACATGTGTTGTGTGGAGACAGATTGGGCCGGGGCGTTTCGGAGGTGATGTTACTCAGATGAGTTTTAATCAGGGAAGGCCTTGTCCTGGACAAATTTGTGGCCCCTCGTCCTAATTCATCTCCCAGACTCCATCCTTGAGTTGTCTCTTGCACTAATGAAAAGGTTCAGTCCAACTGAAGGTCAACAAGAGTCGGCCCATCACTCTCTCTTCTCTTCTCCTCCTCTCTCCTCTTATTTCTCCTTTCTTTTGCTGAAACTGTATGTTCTCATTTCCTACTCGCTTAATCCCATATTTGAAGCTTGTCATGTCATTAAAGGTTTAGTCCTTCCTAAAAGATGTCGTTCCACTCCTGCATGACTTTCTCTCTCAGCAGAAGATTTTTAATACAGAAAACAAGCAGAAAGTGACCAGATAATTCACAGCACTCTTTCATGCTTTGCATGAGGAACAGACCCAAACTGAAGTCACGCAAAATCTCTTCCAAGTTCATAAAAGTATTTTCTCCTGAATATTGAATGTCATTGACGTATTCAAACAAACATGACACTGTTTTAAAATGCAAAATCACGAATGAGATTTGACTTGCATGGGCTTGCCGTTAATAATATTTATGAATTTATATATATAAATTTATGTTTGTGTTCCACTGATATATTTGTATTCCTTTTCTGTTCTAAAGCGGAGCTGAAATACATGTTTATAGTTTTTATGATGTATTGTAAACATTTTGTTTTATTTACTGGTACTTTACATTATTTCTGAATTTATTTTTTTTACTCAACAGTGCAATTTTGACCCACTGCAACTTAGACTTGACTTAATGTCTTGGAAAATAACTAGATTTCGCTAAATTATAAATAAACGCTAAAATACTTTCTGGAAACTAAATTATATCATTATTTTACCACGATTTAAAGAAATAACTAATTTATTAATGTTTCCACAATTGAACTCAAATAAAGGAACAAATGAATTACACATAGGAATGAATTCTGAATTCATAAGCACAATATTTATTTTTTTCTCCGTAGATTTGGACAGATTTTCAGTGAATAATGACCGGAGTTTTGTCTGGTCCTCACAAAAATATTCTGAAAATAACATATTATTAATTTTGTGTTACTTTATGGTACTTTTATGATTGATTTTGAATCCTAACCACCCAGTCAATGTTCGCTTTCATTACACTTAATATATTCAGTGATATTATTGATTTGACTCAGATGAGAAGAAATCTTGATCTGAACTGAGCCGAACAACAACAGCAGGACTGAACTTGTTTCACAATAAAGGAACTTTACGGTTATATTGACCTGAACTGAATCAACCTGAACTGACTCCGTCTGAATCGTGACACTGCAGCTGCTTCACGGCACAATCTGAATCTGTCTCATATTTGGTTGCGTTTGCATCTTTGATTCTGTTACTTTCCTGTGAAGCTGCTTTGACAACAATTTCTATTATATAAAGCGCTAACACTTTAGTTCAGGGGTCAATTCAGGGTTCAATTCAATGCAGTTCATTATTAGTTCATGTTAACTAGTGAACCTTATTCGAAAGTGTTACCAAATGGACTCTAAACTAAAGCAAGACCAAAATAACTTGAAAAAAGCAGCTTGAACATTTTTCAGAAAGATGGTTTGCTGCATCATAAGCGTGAGAAGAGAAGAGAAGAGAAGAGAAGAGAACAGAAGAGAAGAGAAGAGAAGAGAAGAGAAGAGAAGAGAAGAGAAGAGAAGAGAAGAGAAGAGAAGAGAAGAGAAGAGAAGAGAAGAGAAGAGAAGAGAAGAGAAGAGAAGAGAAGAGAGATTTCCCTAGGGTGCAATGCTTGCCTTGATAAACTTCTTAGGGGAGCAATACAGCATCATTACACACACACACACTCTCACACACAGACACACTCTCTCACACACACACTCTCTCACACTCACACACACTCTCTCACACACACACACACACAGAGACAGAGCAGTCAATAAGGCGGTGATGACTGCAGCTCCATCTGTTGCAGGATAATCAGACTTCAGACCCCTCGAAGTGAAGTGACTTTATCAATTAGGGGTAATTAGTGGCTGTCAGATTGTGTATGAGGACTGCTGTGTGTGTGTGTGTGTGTGTGTGTGTGTGTGTGTGTGTGTGTGTGAGTGTGTGTGTGAGTGTGTGTGTGGGGGGGTATTCCCTACATTATGGGGACCAAACAGGTATAGAAATACTAGTAAATGTTGATCTTGTGGGGACATTTTGTTGGTCCCCATGAGGAAACAAGCTTATAAATCATACATAATTATCTTTTTTGAAAATGTAAAATAGCAGAACATTTAGTGTGATGGGTAGGTTTAGGGGTAGGGGTAGTGTAGGGGGACAGAATGTACAGTTTGTACAGTAGAAAAACCATTACGCCTATGGAATGACCCCATAAAACATGAAAACACAACATGTGTGTGTGTGTGTGTGTGTGTGTGTAGGTGTGTGTGTGTGTGTGAGAGAGTGTGTGTGTGTGTGTGTGTGTGTGAATGAGTGTGTGTGTGTGTATGTGTGTGAGAGAGTGTGTGTGTGTAGGTGTGTGTGTGTGTGTGAGAGAGTGTGTGTGTGTGTGTGTGTGTGTAGGTGAGTGTGTGTGTGTGTGTTTAATTCCTGGATGATTTTCTGAAGAATCTGACAGAATAACACATTGCTGCTGTGAGAAGATTATATTAGAGATGATATTAGTTGTGTCAGAGCCTCCCCTCCTCAAACTCTTTACTGCCAGTGTGTGTGTGTGTGTGTGTGTGTGTGTCCATATGTGTGTGTCTGACCTCCTCTTGACAGTTGCGATACAGATGAAACATTCATCATGTCCTGCATCCGTCAGGATGGCTTCAGCGTTTCAGTGAGGAGAGCGGGGACAGGGCCAATGAACACACACATCACTGCAGAATGATGAATCCCTGGATGAAACGCAAACACACACACACACACACACTGCTGACACAGTTGTTTAGCTCGCTTTAGAGTTTGCAGCTTCAATCATGAGTGAAATGCCAAGCAGAAGAACAATGTGGTGAGTCACACACACACACACACACACACACACGTTCATATATACGTCCACGCGCAGCGGTCATTGATTCCTGTAGCAGTTGCTGCCGTCACAGGTGTCAGTGATTCACAACTAAAGACAACAGAAGTTTAAGCCCAAGAGTTTTGAACTGTCGACATTAATCTCTGTCGTCTTCTTCTGCCTTTTTCTGGTTCACCTTGAGTCATGGATTTGGTTTCAGTTTTATTGGCTCTAAAAGTGTTGCTGACCTTTGACCTGTGAGGTAGGAATAGAGCGTCTGTCAGGGGTCAGGTATCGCAGCTCTATTGTCCCTGTGAGCTTCTGTCAGTGCGGTGGAGCAACACTGCAGCGAGTTCAGGCCTCGATATACTCACAGAAAACTTCTTTTCATTCTTTGAAATATGTGACTTTGATATACTGTTAGTGAACACCCTGACTCCGCCCACATTTAGATGAATATGTAAATATGTGCTGCACTTTTACAAAAACCCCAGCGGTGAGAAAACATCAGTTCAGAAAGCATGTGATCACATGATGTGTCTGTGTTTGATTCAGACTCCAGTCACGTCACGTTTATTTATTCTATAGATCGCTTTAAAGCAGCAGCTTTACAGTATCAAACATGAAAAACAGTCAGAATTACAGTTTGTGCTCTGAAGCGTCTCTCCAGTGTGTTCATGTTCATGACCTCGACACACTGAACAGAAGAAATGACCCGGAGAAGAAGGCGGAGCCTCGGAGACAGAATGTAAATAATTCTTAAAATCTGTTTGTTATTAAAGGACGGGGATGGTATCAGATATTAATACAATGGTTCTGAATGATTGCCATATTCATATCCAGGGCTGGGTGGGTTACTTTTAACATGTAATTCATTACAGATTACAAAATACATGCTTTAAAAAGTAATTTGTAACGTATTTCGTTACATTACTCAAGTTTAGTAACTTAATCTAAATACTTTAGAATACTTTGGAATACTAATAAGTGTCGAACAAACACAAAAAAGGTCATTGCAAGTTTTTATCTCACAATTCTGACTTTTTCCCTCAGAATTGTGTGATATAAAGTTGCAATTGTGAGTTATAAAGTCAGAATTATGAGATATAAACTCACAATATTGAGAAAAGTCAGAATTATGAGATATAAACTCACAATATTGAGAAAAGTCAGAATTATGAGATAAAAACTTACAATATTGAGAAAAGTCAGAATTATGAGATATAAACTCACAATATTGAGAAAAGTCAGAATTATGAGATATAAACTCGCAATATTGAGAAAAGTCAGAATTATGAGATATAAACTCGCAATATTGAGAAAAGTCAGAATTATGAGATATAAACTCACAATATTGAGAAAAGTCAGAATTATGAGATATAAACTCACACACTAAATTCACAATTAAAAGAAAAAAAAGTCAGTATTGCAAGTTTATATCTCCCAATTCTGACTTTATAACTTGCAATTGTGAGTTTAAATCTCTCAATTCTGAGAAAAAGAAGTCAGAATTGTGAAACACAAACTCACAATTGTGAGGGAAAAAAACAAATTGTGAGAAAAAGTTGCAGTGACGAGTGAATTATAAAATGACTCACAAAACATGAAAACAGTGGAAAACATGAATCTTTACTCCTCTTTTTCAGACGGTCAGAGTCAGAGAATCACCAATCGCTGTTTAAATGACATTAAAACTCAAAGTAATCACTTTGGTAATCTAAAACACTTTTCAGATGTAACTGTAATCTGATTACCACCCATTTAAAATGTAACTGTAATGAAATACAGTGACTAAAATTTTGTATTTTAAATACGGAACTAAGTTACTTGTATTTCATTACTCCCCAACCCTGTTTATATACCATGGTATTTAAGAACTGAATTATCATGGCACATGGTTTAGTTCAGTAGAAAAGCCACAAGTTGAGTTTAACTCAGAATATAATGCCACAAGTTAACCACCACTAGCTCAGCAGAACAGTCCCATTTATTCCAGTGCGGTGAGATGAGTTGTACTGTGGTACTTTCTGTTGTTGTTGAGTGTTCAATAGAATGATGGTCTATCGCTGATGCTAACCTTTAAAAAATAGAATTCCAGCAAAAACCTCCAGTGTCAAACTGAAGCACATTTGCTAAAAATGAACCTCAAGTTGACTGACAGCCAATCAAAGCCTTGTTATTATCAGCCGTCTTCTCTGTCAAACTCACTGAACTCTCTGGACGTAAAACCACATGTTTTGGCAAATTCCAAGCATTATGATAATTATGTGCTGTTGTAGGTCATTAATAACACAATACATATACTAGTTATCCCAAGAGGTTAGTGTGAATGGAGTTTTATTCATTCCGTCAGTATGAAAATGCAAGTGATGGATCAGACTACACACATACGACCAAAGATAACTTCATTTTAAGAAAAAGAACAGACAAAAAAAACACACATTATTTACACCCGTTTGCATCTGCAGAAAGAATCTGTTACACATTAACTCTATGTAAGACATTTCGACTGACTTTTTGACACCTGGATAGATTTACCATTGTAAATTCACTATTTGTATGATTATAAACTGCATTTAAAGTAATTTATTCCAAAATCAGCAATGATTGTGATCAAAGCCAGTCTTCAGTGTCACATGATCCTTCAGAAATCATTCTGATGATGATTTGATGCTCGAGAAACATTTATGATTATTATCAGTGTTGAAACCGTCTGAATAGAAAGTTCAAAAGAGCAGCATTTATTTGAAATAGAAATCTTTACTGTCACTTTTGATCCTTGCTGCGTAAAAGTTCATATTTTTTAGAGAGGAAAAAGCTTCATCAGTCTGTGTGTGTGTGTGTGTGTGTGTGTGTGTGTGAGTGTGTGTGTGTGTGTGTGTGTGTTTACATGTGTGTTTATAATGTGAGCTCTGTAGTGATAACTAGAGGACATGTTGAACTGAAAGATGATCTCGACTGTGGTGGATAATGGTTAAAGAGAGCGAGAGAGAGAAAGGAGTGTGTGTGTGTGTGTGTGTGTGTGTGTGTGCAGCTTTCACTGCCAGTAGAGTGTGTGTGTGTGTGTGTGTGTGTGAGGGATGGCAGCAGGAGAATGAAATGAAAAGATGAGAGCTGTGAAGGAGTTGAGTTACAGCACACAAGGACAGAAAAAAGAGAGAAAAACAATGGCGGTCGTTAAAAGGGAATGTGGCAAGTGTGTGGCAGACGCCCGCTGAACCGGTGACCCTCAGCTGCTGCGGCGCGGCCTGTCTGCGGACTGCAGGGCGACAGGTGACGCTGCTTACCCTCGCCAGTTTGACATTGCTGGAGTGACTCGCATTTCACGGCACAAGGACAGAGCCGCGGCTCACACACACACACACACACACACACACACACACACACACACACACACACACACACACACACACACACACACACACACACACACACACACACACACACACACACACACACACACACACACACACACACACACACACACACACACACACCACACGATGCGACACTTTCTACGAGCACGGCAACATGTGCTAAAAATACAGAGAACATTCATACTGTGTTAATGCGCCACTGGCCTATGGAGAGGAAAGCAAGATCACACTCACTTTCAGCACACTCACTGCGCTGTTTGGCAGTCGTCCAGTGAATACTACAGCGTTTAGTGATAACATTATCACAACTCCACCGCACCGCTCAGCAGGGAAAACCAGCGGATGAAAGAGGTTTCCTTACGCCAAATCACGCTGAACTTCAGGTGGAGACACACCTGCGCGAGAGAGTTTGAGTTTCGTTAATTATGGTAGATAAGTGTGTTCAGGTTATAAAGTGTTTTTTCAAGGAGGAGCTGGTTTGTTTAATCCTGTCCATCATTCCTCAGATGATTTTTCCATAAAAGTCACGTCTTCCTTAGAAGATCCACAAACAGTTTTAAAAGAACCTTTTTTCTTAACGTAAAGAACATTTTAAGCTTTTTCCACTTGGAATGGAAAGATTCTGTTAAAGGTTCCTCATGAAGCCAATGAAGAACCTTTCTTGATCTCATTTTTTATTCGTTTCTGCAGGATCTGTCCTGATCATGTTCTCCAGCCCCTCCGTTCCGGACAGCACACCTCCATCACGCCGGATGATTGTATATCTATATTTCTGATCTTTGGCCTTTGAATCATCTCTGTGTGTGTTCTCTGAAACCATTTGCTCTGACTTGTGTGTTCCTCTTTGTGTTTGTCAATTAGAATCAATTTGTAAATTCAGCTGTCAGTGGCATTCTGCCACCCATCACACACTCTCACACACACACACACAGTGTGCTGTTATTCTAGGGCGTCATGACTTTGTTCAGTGTGTGAGGCAGTTGTCGTGTGTGTGTGTGTGTGTGTGTGTGTGGTTTTGCACTGTTTCTGACACTTTTCTCTCTAATTTCACAGTTTCAGCTCGCTTTCTTGACCTGGTTCAAATGCTTTGCATTGCCCAAACATTAGTGACATTGCATATACCGTTCAAAAGTCACAGTACAGACTTGTGTTCCATATAAATGCTGTTCTTTTAAACTTTCTATTCATTGAAGAATCTGGAAAAATCAGTTTCGACAAAAATATGAATTAGTACAGATATTAGGCCTATCGTAATTGTTAAAGTTTCCAAGGATCAGCATTCTCCGCTAAAAGTGATCAGAACGTCTTGAAACTTCGAGGACTCCTAACGTCACCAAGGCTCGCCCCGATCGGCCTGACGGGGGCGCTATAGCGGTGCAAAGTACGAAAGGGCTCATAACTCAGATTCGCTCGTCGTTGAGGTGAAATTTTTGTTTGTTGAAAAACCTACTTTTGGAAACTAGTCGTAGGTTTTTGACCCGATCGGAACCAGCCAGTGCAGCTTCATTCTCTGGATTCTGATTGTCAATAGTTATAAAAATAAAATTTGAAATTTTGATTCAGCCGCCAAAACGTTGTTTCACTTTTACTAAAATGGCTATAACTCGTGAACGGAATGAGATACGTTCACCAAACTTGGTACAACTATGTAAGAGCTCATTCTGTGGTTGCGTGAAAAAGGACACGGCGACTGGCCACTAGGTGGCGCCATAACAGAAAAACAAAAACATGAAAATGGCTATAACTAGTCTGATTGACTTGAAAACCGGCTTCGTCTGAGGTGCCATGACTGTCTTTGAGGACATTGGCGTATTTCAAATAACATGTCGATCATCGGCCAATGAAGTTTGAGCACCTATCAGACAAAGTTAATGGAGGCCAAGGATTGTGTATTGTTCAATTTGCTCCCACAAGATCCATACAACATGGTTGAACGCCTCATTCTGAGCAACTTTGCCTCCAGGACCGAATCGAATCATTCATTAAATATTGGAGATTATTTCAAAAACCAGCTGAACGGTGAACTATGTTTTTGGCTCAACCTCGATAACTGTTAAAAAGCTTTAAAAACCAAACATTTTCTAAATTAAATTCCTTTCGTTGGCTGTAAATGGTCTTTTCCATGTATGATCGAGATGATCACACGCTCGTTAAATAAAACAAAACCTTTTTACGCCTGTCCTTAAACGCCTTAAAGCGCTGGAACCTCGATAACTCCCACTCGCAGCTTTATTTGGGAATGTTTCTCGAGCGTCAAATGATTCCTGAAGGATCATGTGACACTGAAGGCTGGAGTAATTCAGATTTGATCACTGGAATAAACTGATTTTACAATAT
Organism: Zacco platypus; assembly: GCA_038088235.1. Classification (NCBI taxonomy): domain Eukaryota; kingdom Metazoa; phylum Chordata; class Actinopteri; order Cypriniformes; family Xenocyprididae; genus Zacco; species Zacco platypus. The sequence goes on from CM076077.1 coordinate 34,633,567, forward strand.
ATTCACATAGAAAACAGCTGTTTATAATTCTATTCTGTATTATTTTTATTTTATTTTTTTATCAGCCTTGGTCAGCATAGAAATCTTCATTCAAAAACATTTACCGATCCCAAACGTATGAAAGAACTTATTTTATGGGTGATATTTAACCCCAAAAATGAAAGGAAAGTGTTACACTGCATTATACAAAAATAGTACAATTGTCAGTATGAAGTAATAAATAACTCTCCCCTGTTTACAGTGTTATCAGGGAACAGAGAGAGCAGTGATACACAATCACAGCAGCTCGGCTGTCAGGTCAAAGGTGACTCTGTTTCAGACGCATGTGTATCCCTGAAACTTTTCGTTTCAGTATAGAGAACTTCACATGCGTGTGTTTGTGAGCACGAGCTCTTCTTCATGAGTCATGCTGCTGTAGGTCTGAGAGAACAGAGGTGTGCGTGTGTTTTTGTTTTCGCCCGGTTCAGTATCTGTGTGTGTTATTGTCTCAGAGGTCAGACTTCCCTCTGTTCTCTGTTGTAAGGAGTTGCATTAATGATTACAGGTTTTGCTCCTTTGACTTCCTGTGTAATTAGGTTGCGGCTAAATCGCCACCAACCATCGGCGTGTTTGTGTGTGTGTGTGTTTGTCTCTGAGGAGTGGCGTCACTGAGCCGCTCAGGTGAGGCGTGACTCACTCACAGTCAGGTAAAGGATGTGTTAAACACAGGGCAGCTTCAGCGGCCAGTCAAACAGTCTCCATGTGTTTGTCAAGGGCTGTCCGCCAACAATACAATCAACACTCAAACGCACTTACGCTGGTGTTCCTCTTTAACCACAGACTGTGATTGTGAGCTCATGCGCCGTCGTCCTTGTGTTTCAGAGCGCTGGGTGTGTGTTTGCCGTGAGCTTGACGTTCTGCTCGTGTGCTGTTATTGAGTTTGTCGGGTGAATTGAGTTTTAAAGGGACAGTGACAGAAACGTCCGCGTGTGATCTGGAGAGCTGCTGTAATTACAGGTCTGATGTCAACAAATCCCGGGGATCGCAGTCGCTCTCTCTGACTCAAACACACGTATAGTCACGCATGCATACTAACACACACCAGCATGTATTTTTAGCTACTTATACATTTTGCTTTGAGCAAATTTCATAGGAACAAATCCTTGGAAAAGAGGTAGCACTTAAAAATAGTACTTGTTAAAGAAATAATATACTGAATTGCATGTTGAAATCAAAATATATTTTCCAGTTTAAAGTTTATATTAAATGCTGAATTTTGACTCACTTTATATGTAATTTCATAATTACTTCTGTTGGTTGAAGTTACTGCTGACAGGCATTTATGGTAAATATTGGCCACATAAAATGGATTTAAATATATTTGTAATGAAGTTGCAGTTTACTACATTTAAAATATATCAACTTTAAATGTAATATCGTGTATCGGTATAGTTAAAATTATTATCTTTACCTGTAGTGTGTTAGTCAAACACTGCAAGAGATTAAAGAAGTACTTTGAAGTAGAACTTTTAATTTGAAATTAATGCACTTTTAAAGTGTTCTCGGTCTCCTGAAGTACACTTAAGTAACTCCAAATTTAGTTTTTTGAAAATTCACTTTTATGATTTCAAGTACACGATTTAATACTACATTAAAAAATGCTGGGTTAAAAACAACCCAAGTTGGGTTAAATATGGACAAACCCAGCGGTTGGGTTAAATGTTTGCTCAACCTGCTGGGTAGTTTTATTTAGCTCAACTATTGTTTAAAAATGACTGTATTGCCCAAAGTATGTTAGAAATGAACATTTAATAAATTAACATTATTAATAAGTTTAATGTATAATAATTAAACAATAAACATTTATTCAGTTGTTCATCTTCTGATTATTATTGTTTCCTCTAGTAATTATGAGTCTGATTTTTAATTTCCAACATATTTTGGGTTCATTTTAATCCAGATATACAGTCATTTCTAAACAATAGTTGAGTTAAATAAAACTACCCAGCAGGCTGAGCAAACATTTAACCCAACCGCTGGGTCAAAACAAGCCATTCGCTAACTTTTAACCCAGCTTTTTCTATATTAATTAGTTTGTATATTAATAATTTAAAGATTCTCTCTCTACACATCAATGGATCATCAGGGTAAACACTCGATCTAAATGTTAATGGAAATAGGACAGACCTAAAATATGTCTCAAGGGTGTTTTTGGTGTGGACTCTTTGAGTTTTAATCATTTGGTTGGTGTGAAAGTGTTTCTCAAACTCCAGTGTGCATCAGTGACCCGCTTGAGAAGGTACTCTAGGGTTTGGTTCAGAACAGTTCGTGATTGCTACGAAATGCAAAACTGTCAGAAGACGGTTGATCGTCTGTTATTTGCATCTTTGCACCCAACCAGCCACAGCAAACCGAACTCTCAGAAGTTTTCTTTATGAATGCCAAGAGTAGGACGGAAGACTTTCACGGGTCACACTTTCCACAAACTCTCATTCTGTTAGGGTTCAGGTTAGTAGAATAAGAAATTAAAAGTCTGTTGAGGAGCAGTGTTAGCGTTTCATGCACAAGTTTCAATACGTTGGATGACATATGGCATGATTTAAATGCCATTTCTGCACAAGTGTTGCTGTATTCTTTCAGAAATCAGATTTTATTGTGTCCGTGAGCGGAAATATATTTCTGCAGAACACGGGTTCAGATGAAGGACACGTGTGTATCAGCGAACTCTTTTCCTGCCATTGGCCGCTAGATGCTCATGATTGCGGGTGACCTGTGGGGTCATCACGAGGGCACCCAGAGGTGATGGAGGGGTAAATCAACAGCCCGCTGCTCCACACGGCACTTAGAGAGCCCCTCGCTGACCACCCGCACCAGACAGCATCAGCAGCTGATGGATGGCAGCGATCTGTCTCTATATGCTGACATGAGAGTTCCTTTGCATGCCCTCTTAATATTCACTACACGAGCTCCAATCAAAGGACAATGTCACAAGAGCTCCATTGTGCCCACAGAGAGAGAGAGAGAGAGAGAGAGAGAGAGGATGTGGAGTCTGGCCAGCCAACCATAGGTCAGCAAAATCATACTAATTGCCTTCATGTCACTTGGTTCCTCCTGATCCACAATGATGATGTTGGCAAAGTCACACACACATCAATGCTTGTTAACTCTTTTAAAAGGCATTTATTCCAACTCTGCCAAAATAAATGAAACGTTTGATAGTAAAATGACACTTTCTGGCAGATTTTTTGACACGGGTATTAAAGATTCTGTCGTTAAATGTTCGTTGATGGTTCCATGAAGACCCTTTAACATCCATAGAACCACCTTTTATAGTGGAAAAAGGCTCTTTAGATCATTAAAATGTTCTTTTTGAGAACTGTTCACTGAAAGGCTCTTTGGGGAACCAGAAATGGTTCTTAAATGGCATCACTTCGGAAAAACTCAAAGATCTGCTGTCCATCAAGTGGACAAACCGTGCGTGGCGAGATTATTTCATCCATAATGCAAGCTTCAATGAACGTTTGGCAGGAGGAAGCTGAAGAATGGGCAAAAATAAACATTTGGCGAGCAGATTGATCACATTATACAGAGTTGTTCTGAAGTCCGAGTCTGAATCTGGGATGTCATGTGATCCAGAAACACAGCAGGGGCTTCCGGTAAAATTGTAATTCATTTGTTCTTTTAAAACAAAAATGCATGCATTGCATTTTTTTTATTGATGCTTATCAGATGCCTCAATAAAACTAGCAGATCTCTACATAGAATATTTACACTCTAATTTATCACTATATGTGACCCTGGACCACAAAACCAGTCATAAGGGTCAGTTTTTGAAATTGAGATTCATACATCATCTGAAAGCTGAATAAATCCTCTTTCCATTGATGTTTGGTTTGTTAGGATAGGACAATATTTTTCTGAGTTACAACTCCGGTGTCACACGTGTTCCTATTATAACAAATGAACAGATTTCATTGTATTTGGCTGAATATATTAGTTTCACACTGCAGGACTGTTGAATGCTTGACTCTGAATGTAGGTTTGATAAAGGTTTTGATCACATCACGGCTATATCCCTTCGCCAAATGATTTCAGTTATTTTAAAGCTCAACCTCTCTCCCGTACAAATGCACACACACACACACACATACACACATACACACACACACACACACACACACACACACACACACACACAGAAGAATAGTTCAAATTATCAGTAATATAATCATATAAAATTGTATATATTACCATATATATATATATTGTCAGTATAAAGGGAGTGACGTCGCAGTTCTAGAGCAGTTTCATGTACAGCTTGTCTATTAGAAGCTGCCGAACACTGCCGAGAGACTCACACACATCTCGAAGAACTGCATTAGTCTGCAAATCAAGCTTTCATTACGAGCTGAGAAATTAGTCCTACACACAACCTAACCTGGCACGTCTTCAAATAAAACATCTGATGTGTTCTTGAGGTGTGGGAACCGAGGTATAAGCGGAATAATTGACTCAGAGCTGCTGAATCTGCGTCGGCGTTGCATTGCCGTTACCATTTTTAGCATAATTCAAGGGTCATCAAATATTCCTTATTGAATAATCAAGGAGTTGTTGATTTGACATGGAGCTGATGATCCCTCTGTGTGTGTGTGTGTGTGTGTGTGTGTACTTGTATTCCTTACATTGTAGGGACAACGTAGGTAAAACCAGTAAATCTTGACATTGTGGGGACATTTTGTTGGTCCCCATGAGGAAACAAGCTTATAAATCATTCAGAATTATCTTTTTTGAAAATGTAAAATAGCAGAACATTTAGTGTGATGGGTAGGTTTAGGGGTGGGGGTAGTGTAGGGGGACAGAATGTACAGTTTGTACAGTAGAAAAACCATTACACCTATGGAATGACCCCATAAAACATGAAAACACAACGCGTGTATGTGTGTGTGTGTGTGTGTGTGTGTGTGTGTGTGTGTGTGAGATCTCTCATTAGGGACCAGCAGTGGCTTAAATGAACTCATTGTTCCGTCTGTGCTGATTAAGCATGACTGCTGGTCACACACACACACACACACACACACACACACACACACCTGTCATCATATCCATCACTCATTCCATCTATTACACTAACACACAGTTCTGATCCAAAACACTCATCATGTGTCATTTCACAGTGATTAATGTAATGTACACTATAGGGAATGTGTTGAACACACGTCTGCCACACAACAACAACAACAGGAATTTCATTCAGCCGGAACTGCTTGACGTCAATTTTTCACTTTTTATCTCTGCTAATGTACAGCTCTTCTTCAGTACCTTCTCCTTCAAACATATCTGGCATTATATACCATGGCTGCTAAAACAAAAGTGTCTATTGAGAAGGAATAAACCATATCAAACCTTTATTGATATGAAACCACACAAGTCATTTGATTCATATTTCCCATGTATTCATGAGAATTTGCTCCATATATCAAGAGCTTCAGTAGTGATTTGATGGACACACAGTGTCTGTTTTCTCACACATGATCCATTATCTCAGCTACAATAAACAGACAGTGACCCTGAATCTGTTAAAAGTGAAATAGCTTTATTATAGTTCTGCACCTCGCCCGACGCCTTATCTGATGCTCTCGTTTTCAGTCCGGCGTGGCCAGAAGTGACGTCCAGAGGGGATTTTTGTTTTTAATAACCTTACAAGTTTGATTATTTTTTATTCTTTAAATATTTTAGATATGAGTGAAGAACAAAACACTAAACTTATCTGGCAAAAAAAACTACAGCTACTATGCAAAAAAAATATAAATGCACAGAAAAACAAAGAGCAAACACCAACAGACTCAAGTTATTAATATTTCATTGGTTCTCTCTTGTTTTTGCATGATGTCTGCATGTTTCATTGTGTTATTATCACAAATAAAACAATCAATTCCAAGCAAAACTACACGATACAAAATCATTTTAATAAAGGTTGAAGATGTCAGTTTTCTTTGGCTGGACGTCACTTTAATACACTCCACTTCACAAATCCAAATCTTAAATATTTGAGTTATTTAAATGAATGCCGTTGTTATTATTAATAGCGTACACACACACAACTGAAAACAAAAACAACCTTTGATTTGTTTTGTGAACTCATCGCAGGTGGAGGTGTGCTGACATTCACCAGCTTTTTCCAGAGCTTTGTGGCAAAGATCCAAACTAAATATTTCCTAACATTCACACACTCATCCACAGGGTGTTGATGGGCCAAAGGGCTTCCCTACTCACTGTGTGTGTGTGTGTGTGTGTGTGTGTGTGTGTGTAGATAAAGGCAGGTCATGTTCTGTTCATCTTTTACTAATCAGATCTTATTAAAGAGTTGAATGGTTTTCTTAAAGCAGTTTCCCCTGATGAAGTCACTGAGAGTAAAGAGACGAGCATGTGTGATTACTGCCTTTGTTCATCCTACACACTTTTTTCTGTTGCTTTGATGGGGAGATGTTTGAGTGTGTGTGTGTGTGTGTGTGTGTGTGTGTGTGTGTGTGTAAGGGGGTGGGCAGGAACACTATGTCTGTTTCGTGTAAAGATCTGAGACGTGGAGAGGAGGGGAAGTGTGCCGACGGGGCAAACTCATTCAACATGGACTCCATTATCAACTCAACATAACGCTGATATTTGTGTAACAGTTAACTACAGTCAAACCCGTCATCATTACAAAAATACATATGAAATATTGTGCAAACATAGAGACAGGTTTAAAACAATAGCCTTTACTTACTATTGTGTAAATGTAGTGATTTCCAATATTGGAGATCTGTCCTACTGCACATACATCGTCTTATTTATTGTAGCTTAAACATTTGCTTTGCCCTAATTTTTATCTCCTGCTGAACTGTTTACTTTCTTAATGACTTCAGTTAATCCTAATGAGGCTCATTTGGGTGGAGCTGTGTGTGTGTGTGTGTGTGTGTGTGTGTGTGTGGGATTAAAGCATCCCTATCATTCATAGACGTTCAGGAAAACCAGCAGACAAAACAAACAGATTTTCATTACATTAACAAGGTACCTGAACCTTAACAAATTCAAGCAATTAAAACTAAAGCCATAAAATGATCTCATGATGGGAACCCCTAACAGAACATAAAGCTCCGGACAGAACCATTTAAGGTTCTATAGAGCAGAGAGCACCGTCACTGTTTATTTGAAGAGGGTTTATTTAATATTTAATATAGGCGGATCCTGAGAATTCAATTATCAATATAAACAGTTTAATAACACATGCCAAATTTAGCACGGCCCTCTTATAGTTTAGATAGTATCTGTCTGGTAATAGTATTAATCACCGCGCCGCCCCCTCTGTAGTAAATGCTGTAAGGAGACAGACATATCTCCAGATGGCTGCTTTGAGGAAGTGGAGTTGAAGCGGAGGGATTAGAGCTCTGTTGCCCCGTTACCCCACATGAAACGGGCTGGGAGGGGTGTCATCTGCAGAACGTGCGGCACACGTGCAGATCAGCTTCTCTGCGCCACATGTGTGCGCGCACATGCTCCAACGCTTCGACTCGGTTCAATCCAGGTGCCAAGGCTCAAAATGCTGCTCCTAATATTTTATTTGTGGTGGAGGTGCTTACACTGACACACACACACACACACACACAAACACACACAAACACACACAAACACACACACACAGAGGAAATGTACACTAGGTTTCTTTTAACTTAGTAATCACTCGTAGAAGAAAAGGTGCTATATATGGTTCTATTAGCAGCTTCATATATAGAACCTCAAACGGTTCCGTCGGGCATTTCATATATAGAACCTCAGAACTTCAAACGGTTCTGTTATGCGTTTCATATATAGAACCTTAAACAGTTCCCTCAAGCGTTTCATATATAGAACCTTAAACGGTTCCCTCAAGCGTTTCATATATAGAACCTTAAACGGTTCCCTCAAGCGTTTCATATATAGAACCTTAAACGGTTCCCTCAAGCGTTTCATATATAGAACCTTAAACGGTTCCCTCAAGCGTTTCATATATAGAACCTTAAACAGTTCTCTCAAGCGTTTCATATATAGAACCTTAAACGGTTCCCTCAAGCGTTTCATATATAGAACCTTAAACGGTTCCCTCAAGCGTTTCATATATAGAACCTCAGAACTTCAAACGGTTCTGTTATGCGTTTCATATATAGAACCTCAGAACTTCAAACGGTTCTGTTATGCGTTTCATATATAGAACCTTAAACGGTTCCCTCAAGCGTTTCATATATAGAACCTTAAACGGTTCCCTCAAGCGTTTCATATATAGAACCTTAAACGGTTCCCTCAAGCGTTTCATATATAGAACCTCAGAACTTCAAATGGTTCTGTTATGCGTTTCATATATAGAACCTCATACAGTTCCGTCATGCGTTTCATATATAGAACCTTAAACGGTTCCCTCAAGCGTTTCATATATAGAACCTTAAACAGTTCTCTCAAGCGTTTCATATATAGAACCTTAAACGGTTCCCTCAAGCGTTTCATATATAGAACCTTAAACGGTTCCCTCAAGCGTTTCATATATAGAACCTCAGAACTTCAAACGGTTCTGTTATGCGTTTCATATATAGAACCTCATACAGTTCCGTCATGCGTTTCATATATAGAACCTTAAACGGTTCCCTCAAGCGTTTCATATATAGAACCTTAAACGGTTCATTTTATGGATTTAATTTTAATTCCCTTTTTATTAAATTGATATGAGTTAAACAGCTTGTAAACATGAAAGTATTATGCAATCATTTAAGACATTTTTCCATCTTTTTTGTCATAAAGGTTTTTTTTTAAATTATGCAAGAACCCTACAGCTCTATATCGAACCCCACTGAAGCTTTTTTTCAAAGAGTGTAATCACTCATATTTTGATGACGTGTGTGAGAAACTGATGAAATAATTTTAAAGATAACACTGTTTGAACAGTTTTAGTAGGCTTGTGTTACAGAAATGAGATAAAAACAAACCCTTCTTTCACGTGTCAGTCGAGGACTCGCAGTAGACTGGACGCGGCCATCAGCAACTTCCACGCTCGCAGAACGCGAAATGAAACGCGAAATTACACTGCGCTAATTTTCCATTCCTAGTTTCAAGTTGGAACGAGGCTTATTAGCGTTAACTGAAACTATTAAAAACATTTCTGTTAATTGAAATAAAGCTGAAATAAAACAAAAACTAGCTGAAATACGTTTGAAAAACTAATATTAAACCTAAAAAAAAAGACATAAATTAAACACGAAAAGTAAGAATAAAAGGCGGGAGCGTTTCTATTCCTGTTGGTGGCACTTCATATCTTCCTCTTCTCTTCCTCTGCGGTGTGTGGATGTTATGAGCTCTCTGTAAAACTAACAACGCTGTTGATGCTCCTCTGACCGCTATTGTTTAGTTGGTTTTCTTTCAGGCCACATTAAACCCTTTATATAGACAGTAAAAAGGTCCATTTGAATGTGACTTCAGAGTGGAGAGAGTCCTCCCTGCCCCCTGGCCTCAGCTCATCCAGAGAAAGAGAAGGTGTCTGATCAAGCCCTGGAGGGTTCAGCCCTTTTATGGGCTTGAAGGCTCTTAAAGCGGCTCTTATTGGGGATCGGCCTGGCCGAGACAAGCTCTCTTCTCTCGCAGGTCCCCGTTTCAGCTCTGTTGTTTGAAGGTGAATGTCAGTGTTTTGGTGCTGGTCCTTCCTGGACGTCTTAACTGAGTGGGTTTGGGTGTAAACAGCTGTGGAGCAGATTGGGGCGGGTTGTGGGCTGAGCGGGTTCTGGGCAGCCCTTGGGGCTACGACGATCTTCTGGGTAGTCTGCTGCCAGGAAATAGTAGGCTGCGACTGATGTGGTCAGCTCTTTGTCACCAGCTGAATTTCGGGTGGGTGAGAGTGTTTGTGTGTGTAATGAGTGTTTTTGCGTATGTCTGAACAGGCAAGAAGCCTCTGGCTTTCATTTCCACTTCATTTTCACCAAACGAACAAGAAAATTACAGCTCGTGTCTGTATCCAGCGTGTAAGAGCACAGTACAAACACTGTATGTTCCTACGAGTTTGTAGGAGCGCTCTCAAGAATGAATAATGCACCGGCGAGGATAGGCATTGTGGGAAAGAGTGTAAATCGGGGGATAAAAGAGGAACAGGAACGTCAGTCAGCTCCCAGTCAACGGCATTAGTCACCGAGTCTCCGTCACAGGACATCCTTCCTTCACAGGATGAGAGCGAGGGGAAGACGCAGCAACATGTTCACTTTCCTCTTCAAACAAGACCTTACCTCTGGGGCTTTGGGGCAAAACAGCCTCACGTTGTGTGTCTCAATCATTCTTGGGACTAGTGTGACGGCTTTGAGCAGAGAAATGAAAATGGTGTTAAAATGTAGTACAACATGATTCATTTTGGCTTCATCTAGAATTTAAAAAAGAAAAATAACAGATTTATTTCATATGATTATTTAGCTTGTCTGTTTTAATAGTAAAAGGGCAATGAAAAGGTTATTTAAAGGTTTATGCACAAGTTTTTATTTTCCTTGACTAATGCGTGTGTGTGTGTGTGTGTGTGAATGTGTGTGTGTGTGAAAATGCAATTTTTCAAAATATTTTCTGTGATGAGTAGGTTTTGGGTTCAGCTTATGGGAGAGAGTATACAGTCTGAACAGTATAAAAATAATGATGTGTATGGAAAGTCCCCATAAAACATGGAAACTCAACATCCTCAATTGTGAAAATAGCATAAAAAATACATTCAAATGGAAAAATGTTATCCAACCCTAAACCCTAAAATATGATCTAATATTTAGTGTTCAGGGTTAGATAATATTTATAACTATCTTCATATAAAAACAATACGTCTATGCAATGTATCACTTAGCTAAGTAAATGTGTGTGTGTGTGTGTGTGTAGCAGTGGAGTTAGATCATGTACTCTGGGGGTGGAGTCAGTGACACTAAGGTGGGAGGAGATAGGGGCGGGGCCAAAGTGCCTTCAACAAGTCAGACAAACATGCTCAGGCAGTCAGTCAATCTGAGGCACTTGCAGAAGAAGTCACAGGAGAAGTCACTTACCATCTGGACTAGCAGTGGGACGAGACAGGAGAACTGTGAGCTGCACCTGTCCCGTACACACACTCAGGGGAGAGATCACACACAGCCTCTATGTGTGGCTGGGACCAGAGCGTCCTGGTAAGTGACATTTCTCTTCTGTGTGAAGTGGAGAAGGTGTTTTTCATTAGAACCAATTGTTTCTGTCATTCCATGAATTAAATATTCAATGCTTTAATTAGTTTTTTTTAGCTGCTGTTAATTATATGTGGTGTGATTGTTTTGTTGTGAGCTGGAAAAACAGTTTTATTTGAGCTTTCTAGTGTTTTTTTTTAATTTTTTTTTTATGATAGTTTAGGCATTTTTATTTATTTTAAAACAATTCTTAGGAATGCATCTTCTGTATTTAATGGCTGGAAGCATCTATAAATAGTTTGGTTTTTATCCTGAGTTCACCTAAAAGTGGTGCTTTAGATCTAGTTTTATATTTTGTCTGTATATTTAGTATGCATTCATCTGATTTCCATGTTTGTTAATGTTGGGTTTTTCAGTTTCACTATGAGTTTTGCTTCTACAGCTGTCCTACGCACAAGAGTCCTTCTAACAAAACATTTTCTGATCTTCTCCTGTATGATAAAAGTAGTACAAAATACTAGTGTGATAGAAAATGCTCAACTGCAACATACAATAACCAACTTTTTTTAATTACAGAAATTGCTGTCTGTTCTGAAACATGAAATTGTATTAATTCAGAGAACTTTACAATTTATAGAACTTTATGAACAATGAATATTTATAGCGACGAAACACTTTTAATTATTTTGAGAGCTTTAAAAACATTCTCAGAGCAGGTTAGTTTGGGTTGAACAGGTTGTGCATTAAATTTTGCCTTGAAGATTGATTTTCTCGTTTTGCGTCCCGATGGAAAAACGTTTCTCGTCTTTTGTTTCTATTTCTCTCTCACACACATGGATTGATGGTTCCGTTGCTCTGCCACTCTGATTCCAAATTTAGCTACATTCAGAAGTAGACAGGACTTCCTTCCTCTGTTTTCCTCCATTTGTGACTATTTTTTCACTCAGGGAAGAAAACAGGGAGAGGGGAAGAGGGACAGAAATGAAGAGTAGGACACTAGAAGAGAGATTGTGATCAGTTCTGACCTCACGAAAGGCTCAGGATCGCTGTTATTTACTTTAAGGAGCACTTTAGCTCCTCTGTGTAGAAAACATCTCGGTAACACTTTGCTATAATGCATTATAAAAGTATTCATAATGTACATTGTGATGCGTTACATTCATAAATAATTGTAACGCACACGGCTTGTTACAACTGACACTGGTTGTTTGTTGTGTGCTTTAATACTTTCTAAAGGTGTAACGTAAGTATTGAAACTTTGTTCATGAGAACATGTAATGCATTATAAGGTACTTTTATGAAAGGCTTTAAGTGAAGCGTGAGTCCAAAAAGGAGGACTTCGTTTTTAATGTTTTGTAAACAATCGAGATCTAATTGAGTTTGAATCATTTTTTTGGTATAAAAGAATCACAAACGTTTCACAGAAAAGCGAACATTCGTGCAGTTTAACCTTTGCCCTTTACCTAGATAATGTTTAGTTCTCACAGTCAACACGTCTAACCCCTTTTCTTTTCTCAGGCTGCTTCTCATCACGGCTCGGCAATGTTGACTACTGAGGGAGCGCCCTACACCGCTGACAATGAGGAGCTCAAGATGGATGTAGAGGATGTAGACATGACAAAATGGACGGAGGAAGAGTTTGAGGAGAAATGCACGTACATCGTAAAGGACCACACCTGGGAGGGTCCTCTGGAGAACACGGGACTGACCCGGGCCGAGGCGTCCTTACCCCGAAACCTGGCCTTCAAACACCCGGCAGACTCCAAAGAGGTATGACACGGCATTACGCACGATGCGCTCATGGCCTCGAGGCTTCCTTTCCGAAATGTGCCACAACATTCATCAGGTTACAACTGCAGTCCCGCGTACCATCTGCTAATAATTCCTGCCTGGGTGTATGAGTGTGCTAACAGTAAATCTATAAACCCGCCTCGGCTCAGAGCGAGTGTCACATTATCAAACTGCAAGAAGCTGGTTTGAGCAGAACTTTGGATGGTTGTGATTTTTGTTTAAACAGTATCTCCGTAAAGCCACACCTACTGATCACACAACTGGTGTTAATCTTGTTTATCTGCACTGTCAGCCCAAAAAAAAAAAAAGGTTCCTCTCGATGTCTGTGCGCTTAATAATTTCTCACTCATTGTTACTCGGCTAACACAAACATCCATACATCAGCGCCGCACACGACAAGCTCCTCGAGTGCAAAAGTTGAGAGGCGAGCTCCTCGCCATCCATCAAACCCGTTTTATCTACCGCAGACAATCCACAAACACGCTACTTTCCACCTTTCCAGCGCTAATGACGGAAGACGCTTGGAGTGGGATTAAGCTTCTCTTATTTTCAAAGTGTTTATAGATCAATAGGAACAGGGTTATAGATTTTTTCATCAATTGCTCTGTCCGTCTTATCTCTTCCTGCGAGCATGTACTTATGAGCTGATAAAGAGTGAACCCTCTTTCTTCCAGAGACACCTGAGGTTCAAACAGGAAGAGAGTGAGTGAAGTCATGTGCTCACAGCAGAAGATTGTGATGATGAGAGAGAGTATTGGCATTTGTAATCACTCTCTGTAGGAGTTTTGATGAGGGACCTCGATACTTTAACACCTGGCTTTATTAATGTAACGCTATCACGCACCTGTAAGAGTCGGTATTGTGAAGAGAGGTTAAGTTTTAGAGCTCTCCTGTTAATCAGAGGTGAAGCAGGACTCTCTCAGCCTGAGGACACAACCTTGATGACCTTTAGCTTCCTGTGGCTGTCAGGAGAGGTGACGGTTGAGGAGAGGCATGGCTCCGTGTCTTTCAAGTGCACACATCTGGCTGACTGTCAATTAATTACCCCTCACACACTCACACACACACACACACACACACGCATACTCGATGTCTTGTTAATTTAATGAATCAGAAAATGATTTGATCCTCAGTGAAGCTCTCTTTCTTAACCACCTGTTTTTTTTAACCAGGTCATTGGCGTAGTAAGCAGAGAGTACATCCCCAAAGGCACACGATTTGGCCCCCTTGTGGGAGAAAGTTACACTGCAGAAAATGTCCCCAAAGATGCGAACAGGAAGTACTTCTGGCGGGTGAGTTGTTTTGTTTCAGAATCTTTCAATAAAAGTAGGAGTGGACAAGTTAAAAAAAAAACAAAAAAAAAAAATACCGGGTCACTTCCTGTTCCACTTCCTGCGTGACATCATGGGCTGGTTGGATGTTGAAGCAGTACCAGAAACTGCTGAGTAAAGATCTGCTGTTTTGGGAAGTGCACTGCTGCTGAATGACTGAGAGAGCAGCGATTCGTTCCATGTAGAGTAATCTGTATTTGACTGTGCAGCGCTGAGAGCGTGTGGGACAGGAAGAGCTGAATGACTCTTCTGCTCTTTCTTTAGAATATGTGAGCTTGTCCCTGTCATTGTAAGTGTTTGATCTGTGAAAAAAACCTGCATCACAGTTGTTGTGCCGCTATCATTAATACGACACATTTCCCTCACTCATCTGTGACTCGCAGCTGTCGTCTACAGCTGTCGTCACGGAGAAAGTGCAAAGTCAAGCCGCTCTGGTTTTGTGTTGACTTATTTTCTGTCACTTCCACATCGCTGCCAAATCTAAGATCCCCAAGCGGAACAACTCTGGTCTTTACCGACTAGAATCGGCGCTGATATCATTCTTTCCTGTGTTACTGTCAGCCCTTCACTCTTGACAGGTGATTACACAGTCACTAGTGGTGAGAGTTTCAAGAGTAGAGAAAAAGTGCTAGAGGAAGTACAGTGTTGACGTTTCAGAGGGAAACCTTGTTGGTGACGTCTCAACGTGTTCCTGGAACTTGCAAGCTTATTGCAAACTTCATAATGAGACAGGCGTCCCCCTAACAAACTTCAGACGAGACCTACGAGCTGGATGGAGATTCTCCGAGACTGTGAATATTAGCGTGGGGGTGTTTGCTGACTCACTGCGTGACTTTATAAGAGCAAATCCCACTCATTTGCTCTCACAGACATGAGAACCACTCTAGAGAGTTGTACAGAGACAATTATTGTCTGGTCGTAACTTGCTTCTTTATGTTTTGTAGATATACTCAAATGGAGAGTTCCATCATTTCGTGGACGGACTGGACGAAGAGAAGAGCAACTGGATGCGTTATGTGAATCCAGCTCATTCCCAGCAGGAACAGAACCTCGCTGCCTGCCAAAACGGCATGAACATCTACTTCTACACCGTGAAGGCCATTCCTGCAGACCAGGAGCTACTGGTGTGGTACTGCCCTGAGTTCGCCCGCCGTCTCAACTACCCCGCCTCTGGAGAGATTATGATGCAAAAACTCAGTAAGTTCACGCAAACAAATTCTCTCTGTTCGTCACAGGCGGACCCGTTTCCTCGTTATCTCCGTTTAAGTCAAGGAAAACGCTCTAGAGAAGCATTGTGCAAACACACCAGCTTCTTCTCTTTCATCTCTGTTAAGATCTGAATTCTTTGAACTGCACTCTTTCTCTGCTTTCTTCCCCAACAATGTTTTTCTTCAGACTAATTACAAAGAATAGGAGTGTAATGTTGCAGCCATTGGTGTTCTTTAAACATGAAAGTGCAGGCTGAGGTTTGTTTTGCCCAACATAATAAACCAGCAATAAAAGTCTCAAGCTAAAAGGACGAGACAGAAGTAAAGATTGATACGGAGGAGAGGGGGAGATTATAGGTAGGTGAGCAGGCCAGTCATTGTGACTCCTCTCCCCAGAGCCATGCGCATACCCTGGGGCCGCTGGATGTAGCCGACCCCTTGAGAGAGAGAGAAACACACACACACACACACAGTCTGTAATTACACCTACCCACTCATGTCTGCTGCCCCTCTACCTGCAGCCTGAAGAAGGAATAATAACCCCTGCATCTCATAGCTGAACAGTAGCAGCCCCAAAGAAACCAAGTAAATGACTCAGTCCGAACGGGCTGATCTGACTGACACAACCTCCCACGTGAAACCTCTGATTTAGACGTTGACTTTCTATTTCACTGGGTGTAAAACAGCCAACGTGTATCTTAGGTCCCTTCATTCCTTTGTCATCCCGCCTCAGGAGGTGTGGGAGGAACTTTTTCATTTGCTTGCCACTTTAAGAGTAAGGAGGGGAAAAAAAACCTCCATTGACTAGTTGAACTTCCTGGCGGCAGGGCTGTGCTGACAGATTGATATCTCTGTGATCGCCGGCTGTTTGTTTTTGGCAAGCTCTCGAGGGAGGAACAGAACTGGTGCTATCTGTGGAAGAGAGGTGGGAGGGGAGAACTGATAACCTCTTGGTTTGTTTACACGTAGCTGCCGGGACAGAAGGATAGGGGAGTAGAGAGAGTACGGTACATCTTTTAAGGGACACTTATCATGCACACACTCATATTCACACTTGAATTCTACACAATTAACCCTGTGAAAGTTCAGTGGACAGGAAGCAGGAAGTTATTTAATTGTTTACATCCTTTTAAAGCATTTAAGATGTATGGGAAAGTCATTTTCTAATTAGGTTTCCACCTTTCATCAAATGTGGGTGTGTGGAAGGGTCCGGATGGATCATAATGGGTCTGTTTAGCCCAAACTTGAGAAATATAAAAGTCTGTGTGGGTTTCATTAACATTTGTGAATTCTGCTTTCATGTTCGAGGTCTGGGAGCTCATTTAAGATCGATCACTAAATAAAATCTGTGGACTCTAAAAGGGAGAGATCTAGGCATCCCCTATTAGCAGGACGCCATCAGTCCCCCCACACCCACTCAGAGAACCCCATTAGATAGTATCAGTGCATCCATCCCACCCTGACCGGGGTGGCTGTCAGGCCTCACATCCTGTCTGTAGACCCTAACACGAGACAATTTGTCATACTGTCACACTAAGTGAACCACTGGGGTGCTTTGTTGAAGTTTGGTTTAAGGAGAGCTATGTGCTCTGGGACAATGGAGCTTTCTGTGCCCCTCAAAATAACATCGGATGTACTTGTTTCTGCATCTTGGAATCTGTGTAATGAGAAAATTAACATATTGTTTTATTGTGTGTGAACAGAGCAGAGCCTGATTGAAGCCAAGCAGCAAGCGACTGACGTCAAGCACCCGGTGAAAAGAGAGCACAGCGTTTCAGAGATCTTGAAAGACGTGCTGCAAGAACCCAGCAGACCACTTCCCACCCGTCCCCGCTGCCCCAACAGCCCGGGCCGACCTCTTTACCCCAGTGCTGTCTATCCACTTCGGCCTTCCCTGAACGAGGACTTTTTAAAGAGCACCACAGTATTCGGCCTCCCGACCCGCTCCCACAGACAGTGTTCAGCGACGCCCAGCCCTTCCGCACACAGCAGTCCCGAGAGGAGTCCAGAGAGCAGTCCTGCACCAGCATCCCACGAACAAAGAGACAGCCTTCTCTCCTTCTCTCCAGCACTCTACAGTCGTGGCCTGACCCACTACCATGGCTACTCACCAGCAGGCTCCATGCCGTTCTACCCTAACCCGCACTACCCACGCTACCTCATGCCCCACTACCCTGGTTTGAGTGGGCCACCTACTATGGGGGGTATATTCCCACACATGTACCCCTTTTATAGCAGCCTGGTACCCCCTCACGTACCCTTCCCACCTGGCATGCTTCCATCCGAGGGTGGTCGGCAATTTCTGCTTCCGGCAGACTCTCCGGCTCCCAGGGACATCTTGCTCCCGGCGGCCACCAGTGCCTTCTCTGCAGCCACTTCTCTAAAAGACAAACCGATCCACGGGCACGGGCACCCCTACGCTCCTGCCGGCGGGTCTCCAACAGCCGGCTCCGCAGCATCTACGGGACGTGTTCCCACCAAGCCTACCTCAGCGATTCTGAGCACCAGCCGCACAGAGGATGAGGCGATCAATCTCAGCAAGATGAAGCGAGGTGCGGCGGGCTACAAAAGTCTTGATTATCCACTTAAGAAGCAGAACGGGAAGATCAAGTATGAGTGCAATGTTTGCACCAAGACTTTCGGTCAGCTTTCCAATCTTAAGGTAAGCAACTGCATCTCTGTGTGCTATGCATGTATTATAACTACTCCTGGTAGCTTTACTAAATCTTTTTTTCCTCAGGTGCACCTGCGTGTCCATAGTGGTGAACGACCCTTTAAGTGTCAGACCTGCAATAAAGGTTTCACCCAGCTGGCCCACCTGCAGAAACACTACTTGGTCCACACAGGAGAGAAACCCCACGAGTGCCAGGTAAGATAAACAAAACCACATTCAAAACATTTTCAAGTTCTCTGCACAGATCCTAACACTCCGCTTTGAACTCACAGGTGTGTCACAAGCGTTTCAGCAGCACTAGCAACTTGAAGACCCACTTGCGGCTGCACTCTGGTGAAAAACCCTACCAGTGCAAGATCTGCCCGGCCAAGTTTACACAGTTTGTCCACCTGAAGCTGCACAAACGGCTGCACACACGAGAGCGCCCGCACCAGTGCCCGCACTGCCACCGCAACTACATCCACCTCAACAGTCTGCGGCTCCATCTCAAAGGCTACTGCTTAGCGGTCTCCCCGTCTCCCAGCTGCAGCCTGGATGAACTTAACCGCGTCAACGAGGAAATCGAACGCTTTGACATCAGCGATAACGCGGACAGGCTGGAAGAAATGGAGGGGTTCGACGTCGATGGCATGGTGGAGAAACAGATCTTTAGCCTGCTCTGGCAGGAGATGGATTTTAAGGCGTCTTATCACACTGGCAGCACCGGAGGAGACCGGCACCCCCTGCCACCTGCATTATCTGCGTATCGTCTGAACGAGCATGGCAGCGAGTCCTCCGTCATCAAGGTCCATTGCAGCAGCCCTATCCAGCTCCTTCCCATCAAGGTTGAAAAGGAGACAGAGGAGGCCATGGAAACCTAGCCGATGCGAGACTCGCTGACCGTCAGTTTTCTAGGCCAGGACAGCCAGAAGTTATGCATAAAAGAATCAGGCGATGGCCTTTACGTTCAGGGACTTCAGTACTCAGGGCTAACAGACATTGATCCAGTCCATTCGCGGTCCAGTATGTCCAACACAAATGATAAAGACAATCATATTCTTTTATTATTATTATTATTATTATTATTATTAATGTTATTTGCTCTTCTTGGTGTTTATTTTAGTTTGTTACGTAATCTATTTAATTTATTGTTCAACGAGTCATCCTTCACAACCAATACATGGAAACGATGTTTACGATGACTGGTTAATTCATTCGTTTTATATATTTTCTTCCACTATCTTCTTTTACGGATAGTAACTGTAAATAGTGTCCCACTTTGACTGTGATTTCATGTGTGACTGCAAAGAGCTCGCCACATTCAGGTTGATTTTTAATGTGGGCTGAAGTCGAGGTAGACCTTTATGTTGAAGGCATTTTTGTTTTTTTTACTCTAGGGAAGGTCAGAGGTTACATATCTATGTGTACGTGTTTTACATAACATTTATTCTCTTAATGTTGAGCTCTACACAATGTAATGATTTCAAAAAGGGCATATTATACATTAACAACTGTTACCTCAAATGTGTGTGTGTGTGTGTGTGTGTGTGTGCGCTTGTATTGAGAGGCATGTGTGATATTTGTTTTGCTACTTGAAGAGGAAACCAAATGTCCCAGTGTGCAGGTCTGCATGTGGTCCAAAGAATAGCGGTCTGTCTAGATTGACACTGCATTTTCTTACTTATATGTGGCACATCACTGAAACCAAAAATGATAAATGAGAATGTGGAAACTAACCAAAGTGAACTTTTCAGAGATGTGTGCGAATGCAGTGTGAGCTGCTGCAACTGTCTGTTCTGCAGGTCTGTGGTGATGATTGTGGACACTCCACATCACCTTGGCCTTTGTATGCACTGGCTCTTTTTATTTCATCTTATGTTTGTACTTTTTCCTTTGTTTTAATATGATTTCATCCAGCAATGTTAGTAGGACAAAGCATCAGCGGCGTGTGCTGTGAGGCAGTAGTCTCTCATACACTTTCTGTCCTAAAGTATGACCAAAGTCTACACCTCAACTTCAGCTTTAAATTAAAGAAAAGACTGTCTTTGTTTACATACTGGTTTACGTAGCTATTTAAGTACAGCTTTGACAAAATGTAAATTATAATATAAATCTTCACTGATCTAATGCATTTTTGTCACTTGTGTGCTCTTTCACTATTCCCATCAGCTACAACCGAAAGTTTAATTTTAACCACCATATGCACAAAAACTGATCGCAGCACTTTCCCAAACATACAAATTTGGTCGATTCTGACACAAAGGTTTTATGTTTTTGACGGGACATGGAGATGGGAAAAAAATATTTCAAATGTTTACCCTGAGAAACTTTTGCAAATTTTGCAAGAGCGAGCGCAAAGGCTTTTGCGAGAAATTGCAAAAGCATTGAGATTTATTTCTTCCCCCTCCATGTCAATTACTCCGTAGAGTGCAAAAAAAACCAAACATATTTCACATTTTTAATCCTTAAAGAGTTTTTGCATTGTGACAAATTTTTTTAAATGTGCAAAAAACCGCAAAAAAAATAAACATCCAAAAATACATTCACAAAGGACTCTGATTCTCAGGTACTTCAAAATACTGCATTACAGACAAGCGAGTAGCTCCGGGGTAAAAGTTGGCAACCCTACAATTACGAGATGCTTCACGTGCACTTCGGATGAATACATCCATGATTGACAGACAAAAGAAACCGTCACCAAATCCAAAGTGTAAAATTCCACAACACACAAATCATCACACTGATAGAAACACCGCCACCACAGGCCTATAAATATATCACACCATGTCACTGTAATAATGAAAGCTTATCAAAATCATCGCTCGTACGGTATTCTGACCAGCGGTGACCACAACCAGGACTTTTTACCGATTATCTGGGCTGCCGTACTGGAATCTCATTAGTCTAAAATCCCCCATAACTGTAGATTAAAACTATGAGCCAGGAGTTCAAGACAATCACTGTGAAAGTTCAGCGTCAGAACTGAATGTCTAGAAGGTATTTTCATTGTTAAACAGATGTGAAATACATGGCTTATGTGTGTCCAGTTCTGAGAACGCTGACTACACCGAATGGAATTCCTTTCAGCTCTTCCCAAATTGTACTTTTATAGGTCCCATGCGAGCACGGGGATTATACTTGATAATTGGCTTTCTCCATTTCCCGCTGTCTGATGATGTCTGAATCACTCAAGCTAAAAGGGGAAACACAGTTGCAGAAACAGTTTTGTTTTCAGAACATTGACCAAACAGAGGGAACGGATCAGAATCCGCTGACACGGCCTTATTGTTTGAAGCGAGTATAAACATGAAAAGGCTCACTGGAAAATTACATTTTTTGCAAAACATTCCTATACATTCAGTTCACCGCCGTTTTCAGATGAAATAAACACTATATAAGGCGGTGAAACACCAACTTCAGACTTCATTTCACGAGGTTATCTAAACAATACGATGTTGTGACCTCATAGTGCATGATTTGTAAACGAACAAGCCTGTATTTGGTGTCTTTTCTGTCATAGTAAACTTGCTCGGTCGCTCACCTGGTACAGCAGTGCACTCGTGATTATTACATCGGTCAACAGCGTTCGTCTTATTGTTCTTGTCTGTGAATATGATGTGAAAATGCTGAGGTGATGTTCACGACGAACACTTCAAGGCACGTTATGAACTGTTGGTGTAATTTTGTTTTATACTGTCGCTTTAGTGAAATGAGTTGATTCTGTACAGTAATGTTTATTAAGGACAGCGTTATTGCGTTCGGTTTGTGATTAGTTTGCCGTATGCTTCACTTGACATGACAATGTAAATTAATACAGTATGTGTTAAACATAAATATTAATCAGACTTTTGTAAATGATGTGGGTACGTTCAACTACACGTAAAATCGTTATCACACCAATGAATCGGACAAACGCAGTCACATCTATGACAACCAATGTAGTGTTAAACCTCGCTTTACTCTAATTCATTATAAAGAAATAAAATCATGTCATCAAGCGCAACATTTATAAAAACACTACTTTACCTCATCCATGAACATGATGTATGAGTCCTGTATGAGTGATGGAAATCAGCGGTGGAGTTAAAGACGACAGTTCCCATAATTCAAGCCCCGCCGGTGTTGATGTTGATTATACGCCCTCTAGTGGCCGAAAACTTTACATATTGCACCTTTAACTACAGTCAGTGATGTGTACAAGAACAAACGTATAACAAAACGTTGCAAAATCTGTTTCAGATCAAACTAACCACTTTTAGTGAAACTCACTGGATATTTCATTTCTAAACTTGCCAGAAACAACATATCATTTTGATGATTTTGCAGTTTAAAAATGTCCATAGCACATGTGTTTTGCTTTTATTGTGGTTTTAATTGTCAATTGTAATACAAAAACGCCTTTAATAATAATAAAAAAATACACGTCAGCTAAAAGTAACCATATCTGTCCACATGCTCCCTAAAGAAAATCAAAGGAAAGCGAAATAAAAGACAAAAGAAAACGATGTGGAGGTCATCATCATCAGCGCACCTCGGGGTCCCTCAGCACCTGTCCATTAGGGGCCGAGGTTAATGACAGGTTGGCTCTCGGTGACGGGGGTCTGAGGAAAATTACAGGGCAGCTGATGTTGGAGAAGAGAGAGTTTTGTTGTTTGTTCCTCTGAGATCCTCCCCCTCCTCGCTCTCAGCTCCAGGTGTACTGAGGCCGCTCCGATCGGACGGAGGGGAAAGTTGTCTTCGGACACCTCATATAACTTGAGCTGAGTTATGGCCTTTGAGTTTTACTTTTATATCCCAATCAGCAAGCGTAGGGGAGTGGACAACACAAGAGTAATGTGCATAAAGTCACATATGAGAGAGCTGAAGGAGACATGAACCCTGTCCGCTTCCTCATTAAATTAACTTCAAAGAGCCTGGAACGGCCAGGACTTCACCTACTTCCCATGGAGGACACCACGAAATGAAGGAAATGAAAAGGTTAAAAAAAGAAAAAGCAGGACCCCTTTTACCGCTCTTACGACATGCATCAGAACAAACGTCTGAAGCAGAGATGACAGAGGAAGACGCAGAGGAGGAGAGTGGCTCCTCTGATCTTTTAAGTGACGGGTTTACTGGAATCAGCGAGTCCGTCTAGGACAGCTCTTTATTTAATGAACACATGAAGAGTGCTCGGCTTCACTTTGATGTCCACGCCGCCTCCCGCCCATCTTCCTGCGCCCCCCCCCCCCCAACACAGACCACCACACCGGACCTCCTCTCTACAGCTATGAACGGCACAACATCAGATTTTCACGTCACCATGAAATCAAATTCTTTTTGTTATGGAATATTTATCATAAATGATTTATCATTATTGTGTTAAATTCATGTCATCTTGAATCAGCTTCTCTTCTCTGATGATGACGAGGGCGGGGCAACCTGTCACTCACACGAGATCCACCAATAGGAAACCACAACCCTGAGTTTGAACATCAAAGCTTCCGACACAATTTAAATGTCATTATTA
This sequence comes from Zacco platypus, assembly GCA_038088235.1. Classification (NCBI taxonomy): domain Eukaryota; kingdom Metazoa; phylum Chordata; class Actinopteri; order Cypriniformes; family Xenocyprididae; genus Zacco; species Zacco platypus. The sequence goes on from CM076077.1 coordinate 34,657,206, forward strand.
TGAACACTGTAACTATTTTGCCATTAACAGAACTTTGAGACTCTTTCAGTTGTTTACCATTCACAGGAAATATCAAATCGCTGCAGGTTGATGAGTTGTCAAATTTCAAGATTAATATCACACAAGAATCGGTAGAAGAGTAAAACAGCATATACACGTTTTCTAAATCGAATAATTCTCAGAGCACATTTGTCAAAATAATGCATCCCACAAAGTTATCCACAATTTTATCCATTATCAGCAAAAGTGAACTGATCCTTTACAGTATTGTGATGAATCGAGTCAGCAGTAAAGTTGAACGCTTCAGCTTCAGATGGATTGGTCACATGACACTCCATGAACCAGATCAACGGCTACTGAGAATTACTCTATAATTAATGATGTCAACGCTTTCTGGCTGCTACAGACCGCCGGATCTTCGGCATCTCCTTCTTGACTCATTATCTGAATCTAAAGATGTGATAAAAGCGAAATAGAAACTGATCTTTTCTTTCATATTGTAACACATCAGAGTGAAACAGAAAAACTCAAGGTTGGGACTTGCTTCAGCTCACGGGATGGAGGCAGATCTTCTGAGAGGAGCGTGTTTGAGTGCACTAAATGATCCGACAGCGTTTACCGGAAGATCAAAACATGATTTTAAAATGCCATGCGTGAATTGTTCACAATGAGATCAATAACATACATTTGATTAATTTTCATTGCATTCATGTGACGATAACACACTGATTGTGGGTGTTACACACTAAACGTTAAATTTTGGAAACACTTCCAATAACTTGTTGGATATCACTAGTATATTGTGTTTATCAGTACTTATAAAACACACATTAATGCCTTAATCTGCATGACGATATTCTACATCCTTTAAAACTCACAGTTAATAGTGAGAACTGGTATGTATTTTTTAATTGAATATAGGAAGCACATAATAAACAGTGTTTAATAACACAGAAACATGAGCCAAACTCTGCATAGCTATAAAATAGTTTTAATTAAACGGATTTTAAATGAATCTAGCAAAGACAGGAAAGCAATCACCGCATTTGAACCGTGTTATTAGTAGTGATGGGTTGCAGCATCTTTATTTCTGTAATCATTACGAGGAACGATACAAACATCTGAAGGTTTGTACAGAAGCAGCGCCGCGTGGAGAAGAGTCTGCCGAGAAGTGGGCCGGCGGTGGCGTAAGCGCTGCGGTTTCACCCGCTGTCTCTCTGTCTCGGTCTGGGGTAAAACACTCACCGATTCCTCTAAACGAATAATCACTCTCAGCTGTGTGTCGTCTGCAGCGCTGATCTACAGTCCCCACATCCCCCCAGACACAGACACACAGTCTGCCGCAGGTTGTAAATAAACGGTCAGAAAAGAAGAAAACACTGGAAGGTTAATTGCTTGGAAACGGTGCGATATGTTAACGTGTTTCTTTTTAAACAGTTAAAAGATTGCATTTTTGTGTCTAAACAAATGAAAACCTTTTCCCAAGCAGATGGAGAGAAAAAACTCAGATAGTTAAAAGAAGGTAAAGCGTATCATTACCGGTGTGTGCGGGAAAGAGAGCGTCGTTTGTGCTACATCAGTCTGGACCCGTGACTAACGGAGCCGCTGACCCCCCACACGCCTGCCCAAAACACACTCATCTGACCGTGTTCATATGAAGTCATCATCTTTTCCCTGCGTCAAGTTTTATCTTCATTTTCACACCTAATCCATAAAACATGTTGATAATCAAGTCCTGTCGTACATACAGCCGTTTAGTGGCCTCATTAACACCGATTCCTCCTAATGATTAAAAGATCTGAGAGTCTAAGCGGACGTTACTCTAATGAGAGAGTGGGAGCGGGAATGCGGGAGTACAATCACATCAAGCTTGTGCAAATGTATGACTGTAAGAACTTTAAAGGCAGCAAGTACACAGGACCCGTCAGCTGTTCGATGACCGTCGCTCAGTAAGGCCACTGCAGGGGCGAGAATGAGGAACCACGAACGGAAGTCTCTGCAGATCTTTTATCCGGAACTCTCCACCGCCGCGCCGTCGGATCCTCGGGATTCAGTCGCTGGGCGCCGGGATGATGCTGATGTGGAGGAAGTTGTCTGGGTGACTCAAGTGTTCGCTCAGCCACTGGATGGGCGTCTCCAGCAGGGGTTCGATGCCGTGAATCATCACCTGGAATCTCTTTGGCTCGTCTGGAATGAGTGCGACGGAGAGAAAAGGACACAATTAGGCATCAAGAGAGGTGAAAAAAACAAAAAGCTTGTATGTTCTGTGGAAATTGATCAACTCACTTAAGCCGCTATGGTTGCAAGAAACATGTTTTGTTCCAGTTGGGTCAACAACACAGAGCGGTCAATCAGAGCATTTACATGATGTGATGATAATGGGATTTTGAACAAACCTTCACTTCATGTAAACGCAATACTTTGATTAAAGTAATGTGATTAAGCTCAATCATAGGAAGCATAATCACATTAAACTAGGTGGAGGATGCTGATGTTACAGTAAACAGGCATGTAAACGCCTCAATCCCATTATATATATATATATATCACGTACGTATATAATATGGAAAACTGATTAATAAACATAATAAAATGTGTTTTTTTGAAACTGTAAGAATGTTTAGGAGTGTAGAGGGAGAGAATGTACAGTTTGTACAGTATAAAACCATTACGCCTGGAATGTCCCTACATGCGTGTGTGTGTGTGTGTGTGTGTGTGTGTGTGTGTGTTAAGATATAGATTACACTGAATTTTACTCAAAAGCATGATCTAAGTCTGCATGTCATACTAACAAGAAATGAAGTAGTTCAAACCACACAACTTTGTTTCCTGAAACTGTAGTTCCGTCAGCCAATCACAAACAGTGTCACACAGAATCTCTGAACTGTGTTGGTAATGATGAAATGTGTGACATATACTGTATTTCAACACCTGCACAAGCAATAAAACTGTTTAACAACTGGTTTGACGTGTTGGCTTGATCTTGGTCCTGAAGAACTGGTACGTTTGGAGTTTCTCAAGAAGTGAGAGCAGTTAAAAGTCTATTCCACTTCAATCGCTTTATAACATAAAATAACAAACCAGTTTTGTAAGGAAAGCACTTGCAGACCCAACTTTGAATTAAAAACTGCAGCATTTAGAGCAAAAAGCTCAGAACTTCTGAATGCAATTAAGAATAATTTCATATTCATAATCCATAAAATGTGGAAACGACACGAACAGACCAAGACACGATCATTACCGCTTGATCATCAAACTGACCAAGTTCACACTAGTTACATCTGACTGGAAAATTGAAGGAAACGCTAGAGGCGGTAACATTAGCCTGCTGACCCATGGAGGTTAAATGGCTAATGCAGTTGGAGGGAAGGAGTTTCAGTTTGACAGCAAGTGATGGTTCAGACATCAGCATGTGCGCTGGATGACCTCTCAACACTGCTCAACTACATCATGAGCGGCTGGATCACTGGAGCAAATGAGCAAAAGAAAGCCGTTCGGCTCTTAAGAACGCAGAATCTGCCTGCGCGAATCTCCCGAATTTCAGGATACGAGCAGTGCTAGAGAACACACATCAGCACTTCATCATGTCCTCCATCTATCAGGAGTCTGATGAGCTGTAGCTCAGGGCTGGAGAGGTCGAGGACACAGATAACGTGGGCGCAGGAAGGAACTTCTCCTCATAATGAATTCTTTTGTTTATTAAACCAGTGGTCAAAAAGGCATGGCCTCAGCTTTCCCTCCGACAGCTCAATTATCTCCAGCTAGACTCATGCATCACTGCTGCTGTCATTAGGCACAGCTGTCAATAACACCGAAAAAATACAATTATTCAAAAAAGTTCTTCTCTCCACCTTTTAATGGATTGGAGACATAGACGTAGACACCCTGTGTAATATGATATCACCATAACAATCGTAATATTACACATTTCTAATCCCATCTGTCTATACATCTTGTACTTTGTTGTTGCACTGCTTATTTTTCTTTCCAATATTGATATGATATGTTCTGAGACAATAAATCACATTGTAGATTATTATCGTTAATTAAAACTATGAGACATACTATATAGGCATTAATATACTATATATATATATATATTTTTGAACTCAAGTAGATTATACATACTTTGTTGAATGCCTGTTATATAGTAGAATTTATATAAAGGCATGATTTTATACTTTTAGGAATTAATTTCTGTATTTTTGAATGTGTAAACTGAAGATTGACCTTGAGTGATTGGCAGAGTGTATTTTTTCCCTTTTTTGGCCCTCTTGTTTCTTTCATTTTCTTTCTAAAAAAAAATCAAAAGCTCATAAAGACAATTTAACAGATGTTTTTAATAGTTTAAGTTCTTCAACTAATGTGTACATTTTTATTTTAAATGAAAACAAGAAATAGTGTCTTGGCAATAGAATGAAATTAGTGCTTCAACTTTAACTTAATTTCAGATCTTAAAGTTATTAACTGGAAATAAAGCCAAACTAACACCAACTAAAACTAAAACTGAAATAAAAATAGCAAAAAAAAAAGCCAATTCAAACTAATAACTACACTATAATAAAACTAAAATAAAAGTTAGAACAATTGCAAAAATAGTGTTATAGTGTTATGTATTATTATTGATGATGATGGTAACAATAACATTAATAACAATAACAACAATAATAACAACAACAATAATAAATGACAGAGGTTCCATGTTAGTGAATAATAGTCCACTTAATAAAATCAAATTAAACTAACGAGCGTTTCGGCAGGTGTTCGCCGCACATGTGCTTCAGGAGCGGCGACAGTTAGTCGAAAGTCAGTCATGTTCAACAGGAAAGAGTAAAAACCCTCGCCTCCCACAAATACCAAGAACAGGGAAGCAGTGAGCACAGCTCCCGCGGGCAAATATGACTAAACACACGATGACCATTTCAGACACACACACACTTTCGTGAACAAACCGTCCACGTAATAACGGAACTGACTTGAAGGCGATTTAAGATACAGGGTTATTGGAATAAAAATAATACATGAGAGATTTATGATATCTGAACTCAGCTCAGAACTTTTTTTAATTGTTAACGGTTAAACCGTACGAAAACAACTGGAGAGCGGTCTCAACAGTCAACTGACCCTGATTTGAAGACACAGTAAGAATGTGATGAGCAGAAGGAGGCACTCATTCCTTGAAGTCGCCTCTGTCTGCCCCCGTGGAGTCAGTACGGGTGTAAGGTGGGAGCGTCCCCACTGTCACTCTCAGAATGATGCGAGGGGAATTCAAACAACAAACTCATAGTAAACGAACACAACATGTTTTCTTCCAGCAGTTATGATGAACGCCCATGGGACAGCCCTAGCTATTTTTGACATTATCAATAACTATATCTGTTGGGATTGACCTCGGCGTCGCTGGCACTCATGTTATCACGGTGCCAAAACTTACAGTCCGAAATTTCAAGGTCCTCCGGGTCAGGTTTGGGTTAAGTGAAGAGGCGAGGACTCGAGGGCTTTGTTAAACAAACAAAAACTGACCCGAGAGGGAAAACAGACCAGCAGACTAAGGGGTCGTACAGATTTCTACAAATAAATTTCCGTGGCAAATATTCAAGATCTTACGTTCCATGAAACATCTGTGTAAAATAAGAATAAAAATCAATGTTCACATTTCAGCATCTCTTAACTAACTGATGACAAGCTATGCAGTTTAATACATAATAAGTGACACATCAGTGAGACGATTCAGATGAAATACAGTGTCGCAATGGGTAAACATCAATGGAGGCGATAATAATTGTGTCCCAAATGACGCAGTATTTACTCATCCACGTAGTGTATGAATGTTTTATTTTGTCAAGTCTAACAGCTCCTCCACCTCGTAATCACAGCTGTCGAGAGTGTGAAGCGTCATTCGCACATTCGCTTTCCACTTCATTTCTTCTATTAATTCAGTGCATCATCTGGGTATTCGCACTGAACATAATGCACTATTCCATGAAAAATTGGAATGCACCTAATGTTAAATACGTACATAAAAGTGTCCAGTAACTTTACAACGTGCCAGAGACAAACTTTTGGAATACAAAATTTAGAAACTAAAATTTTTTTAAAACAGCTATTTGTCATTGATCTCATTGGATAACCATAAATCATCAACGAGATAACATCCCAAAAACAGCAAGTTAACTTCACTCCATGCCAGCGGTCGGAAATCAACTTTTCCATTAAGTTTATTTTGGAATATTAAGGTTCAGAAGTGAACTTTTTCCACAAGTGCATTTTTTTTTAGATTACCTACAGGTTGTTTTTTTATGTCAAATACTTAAATAAGAATACAGTTACCAATAAAATTGTATCATTAACAAAAGCCATCTTCACGCTGCGTCTGAAATAGCATAAATGTTTATTTACACAGGAGATTTAATGTTACACACAAATTATAAAATGAACAGGAATTCATTACAGGGTCACTGTCATTTTAATGCTCTTGATTTTGTAATAATCCTTATTAAACGCCAATTAATAGAATCCTTTGTTTTGAATCAGTGATTTGGTTCGTGTATCAAACTACCAAAGTCACGTGACTTTGGCACTCTGATTCACTGATTCGAAGCAAAAGATTCGTGAAGCTTCATGAAGCAGCGTTTTGAAATCATCCATCACTAGGTTTTTTTGGCGCACAAAAAGTATTCTCGTCACTTTATAATATTAAGTTGAACCACTTTAGTCACATGACCTGTTTTAAATATGTTTTAGTATCTTTCTGGCATCTGAAAGTGTTCATTATCTTGAGATTTCATCAAAAATATCTTCATTTGTGTTCTGAAGATGAACGAAGTTCTTACGGGTGTAGAACCACATGAGGGAGAGGAACTAATGACTGAAATCTCATTTTTGGGTGAACTAACACTTTAATGCTTTTTACACATTAGAAAATGAAGATTTCACAATCTAATCAGCATTATGAATAAATATTAACTGGAATATAGAAAGTATAAACTGTCTATAGAAAGGGAGCAGAGAATGTAACCAATCGTGAAGCTGTCCATAACTAGATCTAGCACACCCTCACAAACACTCCTGTTAAACTCACAGAAGCCGACTGCACTGCCACATCAAAAATATAACCCTAACCCTAACCTCTCTTACATCCAATCTGCACTTTGTTTATAATGAGAGATTTCAGTCAGAATTCACTGAGCACACTGAACAAAACTCTTCGTTTCAGCGATGACTAATCTGAACGCTTCTGATTGGCCAGCACATTCATAAACTCAACAGAAACGTGTATGATTGGTTATAAAGCTCAACGCTGCAAAACAAAATCTGATGGAAAGCTGCAGTCGGAGGAATGGAATGAGAGTTAAATACTGTAGTTTGTTTAACCAACATTATCACTAAAACGCAGAGAGTTTTGAAAAAGTCATGGAAATCGGTTTCAAAATATTTATATAATAGAACATATGTCTAATTATTTTTTCCAGAACTTTTCCAGGCCTGGAAATTTTACACACTTTAAATATCTTGTATTTAAAGAGATTATACAGTGATTATATTATCTTTACTAATACTGATATTACAACAAATTTTAGGTTTAATATTAAGAAATGTGCATTGTGAAGAAGTACTACAAATAAAGAAGCACTAAAAATAAACTATAATATTTGGTAGCACTTTGGTATGAGGAACACATTCACATATAGAATATGTTCATACAGAATATGGCATTAATATGTTCTTTAGAAGTAATAATAAACAGCCATATGTATACTAATAAGCAACTAGTTAAAACATTTATTCATTTACCAATCGCTTTTATCCAAAGCAACTTACAAAGGGAGCAATTAGGGGTCAGGTGTCTTGCTCATGGACACTTTAGTCATGGTATCGAAGGTGGAGAGAGAGCTGTTCATTCACAATCCCCACCTTCAATTCCTGCCGGCGTGGGAATCGAACCAACAACCTTCAGGTTACAAGCCCGACTCCCTCACCATTAGGCGACAACTAAGAACCTCATTAAAAGTGAGACCTGAACCCTAAAATAGATCGCTACCAAATATTTATATCAAGTCTCAAGCGTAATGTCATTAAATGTAAATGGATTTGTACTGTACTTAATATGAAGTAAACGCATTTTAATATGTTTTGGGTTTTTTTCACTGGGGTTTAATTCAGAAAAATCTGTCTTGTTGAGCAATTTAAGCCAACTGATTTGTTATTTTTGCAAAATATTTAGAAATTACACCTTTTGGGGGTGTTTGTCTCGAGCACTGACGACTCTGACCACTCGTTTCACGTAACATTAGTGTGAGTAGTTGACAAAAACACTTTGTGAGCATTAATTGACATGGAATATGTGTAACATTCATTTGTCACAGCGCAGGATCAGGGTTTGTTCACCTGGGAATTAAAATTCAGTAAATCTTAAGGCAAAACTTAAAAAAAAAAAAAATCATTCAATAACAATCTAACGCTCTGCCTTCTAGATTAAATGTATATTTTAACCAAAAATGCTCGTTCATTAACACATTGTGTAAACAACACCGAAACACACAATCCTGTCTCTCTCACAGATCAAACACATTCTATAATGAGTTATTAAAAGCCCTCCGATTTCCAACTTCAAAATGTAGATCACAATCCAGTTGATCATTTCTGAGTAGCGAACCCCTTCTCACCACATTACAGAAGTAAAACAGCCACTGAAAGCGCCATGTAAGAGTCTGTCATGAGCTGCGCTGATGGAGGTGGGCGGGCCAGCTGGAGGTTTCTCACTGATGTCGTGGGCTGACATGGGCGGGGGTTTTCTGTGCAATTCATTTATTTGAAATAATACCACCACACACCCTCTTATTCACTATAAAACCTCTCACTATTCTGACCAACTTCTAAAGCAGAACATAGGGAAATTTACCGTATTGTGTATCGCCGTTTCGAGAAATATATATATATATAAAATCTTTATCTTATTGTGAAGAGCGTAGGAAAGCCGCACCATTTGAACATGTTTCCATTTTACCCCCAAAAATGGTAGAAAACTCTCAACAGATTCCATTCCACTGGGTGTTTGAGACACACATTACAAATCTGTCTGGCCAAAGCATTCTAGGCTATAAATCCTTTTTATTTTTTGGGAATCCCCATTTCGTTGCAAAAATAACCAGACTCAGTGATCTGTGGCATTAAAACACCAAAACGTCGAACAGAATACGGAAAACTGACGATAAAAGACGACGTTCAAAAAAAGTAGATATTCACACGTGTGTAATTGATGAATCAAGCCAACACTATGTAGTAGCGATGGGTATCGTCTGAATGTTTGCCATTCCCGATTCTGCGTGAGCGATTTCCAGTTGATTCCAAAATGGTAGAAAAAAAAAAAATCATGTCTTTCCAAAAGACGGTTGCAGATGAATAGCATGAAGACAGATCTGCAGCCTACAGAACACTTACACACAAAATTACCACAGCAAAAACAGTTCAGACCAATTTAAAACTTCAAACATTAAAGACAAGTACACAGTCAATAAAAATATAAGAACAAATTCACAATAACATAAAATACAAACAAACGAACCATCATACAATAGTGTTTAGTTTTTCAGATAGGCCTAATACAGAAATTGAAATCAAATGTAAAATAAAAAAATTAATAGGGATTAATTTATATTTAAATTTATCATTCAAGTTACAAAAATGATTCAGTCAAGATCAGCCTTATTTTCTTTGTATATTTTATATAAAATTTTTTAATGTTTTTAAAATAAGTCTCTTCTGCAAACCAAGGCTGTATTTATTTCATTAAAAATAAAATAAAACCAGTAATATTGTGAAATATTATTACCATTTAAAATAAATGGTACTTTGCTATTTGAATATATAGTAAAATGTAATTTATTTCAGTTATCAAAGTTGAATTTTTTCCCTTTTCTTTTTTTTCTTTTTTTTGGAATTTAATTTTAAAAAAATAATGTTTTTATTCAGCAAGGAAGCATTAGATGACAATAAAGATTCCTAATGTTACAAAATATTATATTTCAAATAAACGCTCTTCTTTTGAACTTTCTAATCATCAAGGAATCATGAAAAATTGTAGACAACTGTTTTCAACATTGATAATCATAAATGTTTCTTGACCATCAAATCATATCAGAATGATTTCTGAAGGATCATGTGACACTGAAGACTGGAGTAACAGGAGTGCATAAAATATATTCAAACAGAAAACAGTATTGTAATAATATTTCTCTGTTTTTATTGTATTTTTCATCAAATAAATGCAGCCTTGGTGATTTACGAAGAGACGTAAATCCTTAAAAATCTTACTGATCACAGTAACCCTAACTCTTCTAATAAAATCCTACTGGTGTTTTCTTTCTGACAATTGATCACATTCACTTAAAAAAGGCACAATATGTAAGATTTCTAGGTTAAAATATTCAAAAACCACTAGAACAATGTTATACATTTTGTTGATTTGTGTTACACTATCCCAAACATTTACAACAATATTCAAATCCAGAGAAATCAGCAATTTTAATGCCTGTCAATGACATCATATCCGCGTTACTCTCAATTTCCAGTTTAACTGTCATAGAAACCATGGAAATGCTTTAATATATTGCTTCATTAGGCAGGTGGGCAACAGTTTGGATGCATTTATCGCCAGAAAACTAATCATGGTAATATAGCTCAACACGGTTGGTGTTATTGTCTGAATCTTGTTTTCTTAATTTACCACGAGTACTATGTTTTTACCATGCCTCCGAGTAACGGTAGAACTTTCAAGACACTCAAGCATAAACCCGCCCTGCTTCATATCACTGTAATAATAATAATAAAACTATAATAATAATCAGCTCATCCATGAACATGATTTGAGTCCGAAATCTGCTGTGGACGACAAAGACGAATAAAAGCGTCAATTCCCACGATTCTACACTCATTCACAGCATCATCAAACTATGCATTTGTTTTGAATAAGCGACCTCTAGCGGTGAACATATCGTGCCTTTGAGAGAAAGCCAACCGCGTCTAGAGAACATTGATATAATCGCGTGTGTGTGTGTTTGTCCATTCAAACACAAGATGATGCGAAAGAGAACTTAATTCAGTACTCAAGCACTATATATTCTCACAGAACGCAGCACACGGTACCAAATTCAATTCTCTTTGGCATCTTCTTCGGCTGTCGGATTCCAGAATTCGCAACCCTAATCTTGAGACAGAAAAGGCATTTCCCACGTTGAGCAAGTAGAGATTTATTTCCCTGTAATCTCAACACTTCTCTCTGTGTTGTATTCAAAGCAAATCCCACATATCTGGAAGAGGCAGAGCAATAACAAAGCACAAAGTGCCACTTTCTCTTCAAGCACACCACCAGGCCGTTCAGACAAAGCAAGCAGGTCTTGAAGCGGCACAGATGTGCTCGGTCATGCAGGCAGCTCTGCCAGCAGGTGCTCTGTGTGTCACTGCTATTGTCTGCTTATCTACTTCCTCTCAGGAGAAACCCAGACCGCCTCTGTTTTGGCTGTGGATTTCATTCATGCCACCCTGATTTGTCTCTTCCTTTCTTTTCCCTTTTCTCATCTCCTCTGTCAATCTCCAGATGTGTTTTCCTGTAATCTTTGATTCCTACCTCCTGTAAGAGATAAGTCTGCACACACGGCTCACCTTCCACACATATGACAGCAGGAAACAGCTCCTTCAGCAGGTCTCCCAATGTGAGCGGGTGTCCGTCGGCAGACACCGGCCGGAAGAGCTTCTGGATGAACGGCCTGTCGCTCATCGTCTGAAATGGGACAGATATGAAAGCAGTTAGACTGAATACGGCAGTACAATCAGTGTAAAGTTCTCAAAAAAAGCTGAATCTGACAAATGTCATTTTCACAAAAAAAGCTATAAAATTACACTATAGCAAATGTTCAAGACTGCAAAATCAACCATCTGCCCTTGCCAGAGAAACATTCACCCTTTTAGAACTTTTCAGGTCAATTCTAAGTTCAAAGAAATGTTCTGTTTTCTAACACATTTCTGATACTTCTTTCAACAATTCATACAGGCGTGAATTATCATTTCCTTCAGCCTGAGGCACTTCACTTCTGGTGTGAAAAACAATTGACTGTTTTTAAAAGCAAACAAGCAAGCCCAGCAGAGGTACGAAAATGTAACAATAGTACAATGTAACATCACCTTCCATAGAAAGTAACGCAATATTATAACGCACTACTTTTAAAAGTAAGACATCTCCAAACCCATTATCCTTCTGATGATGTTAAACACTCTCTTTAGCCAAGCATTCACATAACGCTTCTCATAAACTTACAACAATTACATCTGATGAAAAAGCACAATAACCACATGATCATCTTTTGCGTAAAATGCTCTGAACAGCAGCAATGCTCCTCCCTCTCCTTCTGCTTCCCTGACTCCACCTGTCCATCCCGAGGTAACTGTATATTGCACCAACTTTACTTTGGATCCAGCCTTTGCGTCTCCAAAACTCCACATTATGCCAACCCATTATTCTTATATTGTAATCATTATGAGCAAAAGTTGAAGCCTAACACATTTATTATCTCTGCTGACCATTACAAGCCCATATTGCTCAATATATTATAACACATGCATTTCAACTAATACAAAATATATATTTTTTATTTTTAACATTTTGGAAATTGAAAGTATTGGGACATGATTCACCCTGAAAAAAAATTACTTTAATAAATCTGAATTTCGGGGGGGAAAAACGTGTTCATGAAGAGTTGTTTCAGAAACAGGAGAATGTGTGGTGGATGTACAGTATACTGGAAAGCAGTTGCACACTTAAGTACGGTGGCCGAGAGAGCTCAAAGCGCTGCAAATAATAAAACACATGCAAATTAAAAAAAGCACATGCAAATAAAAAAAACGTGATCATCAGTTTGACAACACATGTGCTGCAAATCCTCACAACACATGCAAACTCAAAAACGCGCTACATTTACAAAACGCGCTGCAAAGAGCACAAACCACAACGCAAATGTTTCAAGGGGACTCCAAAAAGTGACGGACTCTACTAGGACGTGCGTCTAAAACCAGTTCAACTCACCCTTCACTCATTCACTAATCCCTATATAGTGTACGGCATTTGAGTGCACAATGTGTTCACAATCATTAAATACTATAAAAACTGCAAACAAAAATAAACAACTGAACATTATTTCATGTATTTATTATTTTTAATAAAGTTTTTTTCAGTTTGCTAGAAGCTCACGCTCACAGATGACGTGGTCGTCGAGCGCCTCAGGCGGCCGTTATGATGACGTCGCACAAAATTAAAATCTCACATTAGTTGCTTTTAACATTAAATCTTCGTCATACTTTTGTATGAAATATTAGAAACTATTTCTAAACTAGAATCATCATGCGTCATCGTTGCGGTTGGCTAGCACTATGTCGAGCTAACAACATAATTCATTTGTTAATATCTCATCAGTTAACGCCCCACACTAGTTGGGTGTAATGTTGTGAAGAGCGGAATGAGATATTGAGTGGATTAACAGCCGGTAGTCACAGCATAGTCTTTCCTTTGGCCTTGAACGAGCAGGCGAGGTGTCGAATGCTGGACAGGATCCAGTTTTCACACACAACTTGCATGTGGTCAGTGACAGAGGGTGTCATTCTGTAAGATTTGGACCTGTGGTGACAAACAGTGGCCTGACAAACAATAGGAGTCAATCTTGGTGCTGTGAAAAGGAAACTGGTGACACAACGGCTCAGGTAGTCCAGCTGACACCGACACCCTCGGGTCTCAGGAAGAGAAGGTGTCTCAGGATGCCACGGCCTCGGTCAGGTTACCAGAAAAACTGACTCACTGCTCACTTGCAGCGAGATCATCTCCAGAGCCGGAGAAGAGAGAGTGTGAGAAGTGACAGCTACTTCGTTGCATTTTTAAACGGCAGCATTAATTATTGACCTCAGCATTATCCAAAAGGCTCCTGATCCTGATGAGAAGTGTGATACTCTGGGTGCCGACACTTTCTTTTCAACTCCCCTGACACCCGACCTAGCAAACCAGCACACGGACCGCACAACAGACAGCATTAGCCTTTCTCCAAAAGCAAGAGAGCAGAGAAAAGAGACGCTCTACTCTGTAGAATATGATGATATTTGTAGGTTCTTTCAGTAAAACACCAAAGGAGTCACTCGTGGCAAGCAGTAACCCTGAGCTTTCTCTCCATCCAGGCTTAAAAAATCAAAAAAAATTCCAAACAGTTGAGAAATTTGCATATTGAAAATATTCAAACTGTTAATATTTGAATGTAATTATTTCAAATGTTTAAGTTTGGATAAAAATGTGCAGTTTTCGTGTTTCTTGATCGGTAGGTGATGTTGTGGCAGTGATCTGCTCAGGTAACCTCAAGGCATAGTTGCTCAGAATACACATAAAATGCAGGTGAATGCAGGCTGTAACGCAACAGAACAGAGAAAGAAAGTTCGACTTATTTCCATGAATCAGTTCTTTCACATCAGTTCAGTTTCAATGACCCACTTCCAAAACAGAAAAGAAAAATTCAGCCGTTCTTTCAAATCACATGGCCCCTGACATGATTGTATGGCACATCACATGATCTGAAACATTAGAGCGCAACAGTCGGTTCTAGAATTAGAAACTCCATTCATTTTCTCCACTAGGTTGCTCATCGATGGTTTTTGCTTCTGTTGAAGCCGTCTGACCGCATCATTTCATCTTATTTTTAAAATAATCGTGTTAAACAGCAGAATTCCTGGTGGAAAATTACATTACCAATGCTGTACAGAAAATTCCAGCAACCAGTCAAAACAAGCAAAATGCACCAAAAGAGCTCTTCAGCTCCGCCCACACACACGAAGCACAGCGAATGACGAAATCGTGTAATCTCCCTATACTCAACACTAACACATAAATACATTTAATTTAATTATAAATGAATATAAAAATAAATAAAAACAAAATTAAATAAATAATAAATATTTATATAAATAAAATTAAATAAATAATAATAAAAAAATATATATATAAAAAATTAAATAAATAATAAATATATATATAATATTAAATAAATAATATATATATATATATATAAGTAAAATTAAATAAATAATATAATTAAATAATAAATATATATAAATAAAATTAAATAAATAATATAATTAAATAAATAATAAATATATATATATATATATAAAATCAAATAAATAATATAATTAAATAATATATATATATATATATATATATATATATATATATATATATATATATATAAGTAAAATTAAAAAAATAATGTAATTAAATAAATATATATAAATAAAATTATATAAATCTAAATAAATAAAATATGTATATATATATATATATATATATATATATATATATATATATATATATATATATATATATATATATATATATATATATATATCACATACACACACAAGCGGAAGACAATTTTATTTATATAATCAACATTTTTAAAAACGAGTAGTTTTATATTTCTCAGCTTTCAATTTGATATTACTTCATTCGTAATACAACGTGGGATAAGATTTCTTTCCCTCACTAAAGTCAAACCTTTGCGTTTTCGGCTGTTTTGCTTCAAATCAAAGTTTGTAAAGTTACAATTCACCCAGCAGCCAGTTGGTTTGGTTCATGGGAATTAACAGGAAAAAAATGCTCAGACCACTGAAAACACCACATTATGCTGTTTACAAGAGAGCTCAGTGCAACTTCATGCTGCAGAAATGACTGTATAAAATAAATCAATGAACAAATACCTGATATATTCTAAAGGGAATATAGCGGAAGCCACCCTCTTCACTGGGATACTCCATGAGTTTCCGATTCATGGCCCAGAACTGGTCGAATTTATCTGATAAAAGAAAGAAAATCGCTTTAATCAATGACAGTAACTGACGTGTCATGTGGACTCTCTGTAAACTGGACAAACCCCTTTCTCCCACGGAACACAATAGATGAAGCCTGGAAGAATGACAGCCTCAGTCACCATATGCAATGAAAGTTAATGGTGACTGAGGCTGTTAGTCCCTAACATCTGCCTAACATCTGGCTAACATCTCGTGCTCTGTGGAAGAAAGAAATCCATTTAGGCTAGGAACAAAATGAAAATGTTCATTTTTGGCTGAACTTTTCATTATGTGATGAAAAAAACAAAAGAGAGTTGAGAACACCCCCGTGTGTGTGCGTGTGTGTGTGTGTGTGTGCGTGTGTGTGTGTGTGTGTGTGTGTGTGTGTTCAGTCACGCTGGCTGCGTTCTCACATGTGCAGGTTAAAAATCAACATCCGCTTAGAAATTGTTACTTTCTCTGCTCACACTCTCTCTCATTAGTGCAGAAGACAGCTGTGTGTTATCATCAAATCAGCTATGCTTCTGAAACTCACACCTCTCTCAGTTTATCAGCAGAGCTTCACATTTTCACCTTTAAATTAACTACTGAAACCACTGCTCAAGAACTGCCTGCAACCAACACCCCAACTCTGTCTTACTCATTAAACAAAAGAACGTGTGATTTTGAAGACGCTTTGGATGTTTTGTTTAAAGCTACAGGCTGGAATACACCATACGACTTTTTATCTCTAGACTGAATCATATGTTCAATTCACTTACGTATACAGCACCCTAAAAATATGTACTTTTAGATACTTTTGAGCGTGCAGCAGATCTCAGTCTCACAGATCTGCCATGTTTGTAGTTTTTAAACACTTTTTTATTGGTGGTTGTAGTTCTGATTGAATCCTCGTTGAATACTTGAATACTTTTAGATACTTTTGAGCGTGCAGCAGATCACAGTCTCGCAGATCTGCCATGTTTGTAGTTTTTAAACACTTTTTTATTGGTGGTTGTAGTTCTGATTGAATCCTCGTTGAATACTTGAATACTTTTAGATACTTTTGAGCGTGCAGCAGATCTCAGTCTCACAGATCTGCCATGTTTGTAGTTTTTAAACACTTTTTTATTGGTGGTTGTAGTTCTGATTGAATCCTCGTTGAATACTTGAATACTTTTAGATACTTTTGAGCGTGCAGCAGATCACAGTCTCGCAGATCTGCCATGTTTGTAGTTTTTAAACACTTTTTTATTGGTGGTTGTAGTTCTGATTGAATCCTCGTTGAATACTTGAATACTTTTAGATACTTTTGAGCATGCAGCAGATCACAGTCTCGCAGATCTGCCATGTTTGTAGTTTTTAAACACTTTTTTATTGGTGGTTGTAGTTCTGATTGAATCCTCGTTGAATACTTGAATACTTTTAGATACTTTTGAGCGTGCAGCAGATCACAGTCTCGCAGATCTGCCATGTTTGTAGTTTTTAAACACTTTTTTATTGGTGGTTGTAGTTCTGATTGAATCCTCGTTGAATACTTGAATACTTTTAGATACTTTTGAGCGTGCAGCAGATCTCAGTCTCGCAGATCTGCCATGTTTGTAGTTTTTTAACAGTTTTTTATTGGTGGTTGTAGTTCTGATTGAATCCTCGTTGAATACTTGAATACTTTTAGATACTTTTGAGCGTGCAGCAGATCTCAGTCTCGCAGATCTGCCATGTTTGTAGTTTTTTAACAGTTTTTTATTGGTGGTTGTAGTTCTGATTGAATCCTCGTTGAATACTTGAATACTTTTAGATACTTTTGAGCATGCAGCAGATCTCAGTCTCGCAGATCTGCCATGTTTGTAGTTTTTAAACACTTTTTTATTGGTGGTTGTAGTTCTGATTGAATCCTCGTTGAATACTTGAATACTTTTAGATACTTTTGAGCGTGCAGCAGATCTCAGTCTCGCAGATCTGCCATGTTTGTAGTTTTTAAACACTTTTTTATTGGTGGTTGTAGTTCTGATTGAATCCTCGTTGAATACTTGAATACTTTTAGATACTTTTGAGCGTGCAGCAGATCTCAGTCTCGCAGATCTGCCATGTTTGTAGTTTTTAAACACTTTTTTATTGGTGGTTGTAGTTCTGATTGAATCCTCGTTGAATACTTGAATACTTTTAGATACTTTTGAGCGTGCAGCAGATCTCAGTCTCGCAGATCTGCCATGTTTGTAGTTTTTTAACACTTTTTTATTGGTGGTTGTAGTTCTGATTGAATCCTCGTCCAACACATGTGCAATATTAACCGTTGGAATCCAAAGTATAGATCCATGCACACTCTAACTTGGAATTTAACACACTATGATTTGGGACAAACGATAGCATTTAGGACGGTGTGTGAATCAGAGCATACACTACATGATTTTCTGTGAAATCTGTCAACTCTCCAGACTGACTATATCTTTCTGCAACTACTGTGAACTGTTAGAAAACACGTTGTGTAGTGTGTCCAGCCTCAACACTCAGAGTGCAAGAAAAACAGGAGCTATGAATGCAGTTCTTACCATTCTGCAGACCCATCCACAGCTGTTTATGATCTTTTTTCTGCATGTCGTTGATGACTTGGCTTTTGTGTTTGAGGGCATCGGCCTCTTTAATGCACGACATGAAATGTGCTTCTATCACAGAGTTCGTCGAGCAGTGAAGCAAGTCTTGTTCTGGGAAGTTCTACAAGACAAAGAACATTATGACTGTGGCATATTAATAACCGCATGGAGAGGGAGTGAAGCAGTCTACACACCTTAAAGTGCACTGAGACGTTCCAGGGCAGAGCTGAGTTTGAAGCATGGAGGTCAAACAACACGCCAATGGGATAGTGCCTTAAAACAATGAAAATGACAGTTATCATCACCATAATGCATCAGCAAAACGAGTTACTCAGACAGCGCTCAGTCCTCGAGCAGGCAGAGCTCAGCTGGAACCCTTGTTTTGTTCTGCCACCTTGTGGTTCAAGACAAAACTACACCATTTCCTCTGACCATGAAGCTAGAGCTGTTTAACTCCATTTGATAATTGTACTTCTCTTCAATGGATATGAAGCTGCCTAGGTTTGAGAGTATAAAAAAATTATAAAAAGAAATAAATAAGATCCAAGCATGTCAATGAACCCGTGACTGACATATGAACATGACAATTATACTGAACGTTGAAAACTCTATTTACTAACCCTTTAAAGTCTACTATATTTTATTTTCTGCATTTATTTTTTTAATTTCTAAATGATCAAAACTCATCTGATTGACTTCTTTAGCAACTAAAGCCTTTTAATTGTAAATACATCCAACTTCATGATCTTTACTGATTTTTATCAGGTAAATGTCAGAATAACTGTTATATTGTTAATATTTGCAGATGAACACTTACTGGACTGAAGCAGCTTCATTATCCAGACATCATTTATTAGAAAAATCCTGAGTATCAAATACGATCATCTTCTCTCAATCATCATTGTATTGCATTATATGATTTAAAACTACAGAGCTTTGAACCATTTAACAATATCATCTCACTAAGACATATTATTGTCAGATATAGAGTAACGTCTGATATTTATGTAAGTATCTGCTGCACCGTAATAAGGATCTCAGTGATTTACATGACAAGCATCAGAATTACATCTTACTTTTCACTTTAAATATCGGCATCTGCACCAGATTGAATATTTTGCTTATTTCGGGCCTCTGAATAACATCGAGCCATTTATTTTCCTTCTTTAAGCTTCACATTTTGTGGAGTTTTGTCTGTAACAGTTTACAATAAGGTTCACTAATTAACATGAACTAATAATGAACTGCACTTCTACTGCATTTATTAAACTTAGTTAAAGGCGCAGTCTGTATTATTCGTCACCAGGGGTCACTAAACTCTTCAAAACAATAACAAAGCTGTAGTTTGACGACGCAGTGAATGAGCGAGGAATCCCGGAACTTGTCAAGCCCCATGGATCTAATAATGTTTATGGATGAGTGAATGCATGTTTTTAACATGACTGTGGTGTGAAGAATTGTGAGAATCACGGGCGCAATTACAGATATCAGTGTCACACGAGAGAAATTGGACTTGTATTGCACATTATATAATTCTATGGGTGTATTTGGACAATACTGGTTTGTGGATGGATGTGGAGTTTTATATAGATATTTAGATTAATATTTTGAAAAGTGTCAATTTGAAAAACTGTTTCCTTTATAAACGTTGAATATTTACTGATTCCTTAAAGGGTCTTTTTTCTGGAGACTGAAAATCAAACAATCCTGTCTGCTCTAAATCTGGTTTGTATTTTACCGCATGAACTTGAAAAAAAAATGGTGTTTATTTGTTTAAAGGTTTTTCACGTCACTGATTGTCTGATCACTGCCAAAATAAAAAAGGAAAAGAGAGCAAAAGTGTGATTGATGAGCGAAGTCCAGTTGGATTCTTCTTCTTCCGTGTCTCTGTCAGGTCAAAGTTTGTCACAAACCTCGATATCAATCCTCGTTTTATTTCTCCTTTTTGTCCCAAAATTTGCTTGCCATGATGTTGTTGTTAACAATAGTTAATGCACTGAACTAACATTAACAAAGATTAATAAATACAGTAAAATGTGTTATCACGTTAACTAATACATTACGTTACCTGTAAATAATATACTTTTGAAGTCTTATTTGTTTTACATTGCAGTTGCATTATAATTAGGGATGCATTGTCCAGAACTAGGCCCGATATTTATCGCATTTATAATTTATAAATATATTATTAGGAAGAGAAAGTAAAATGATATGAATCATTTGTTGGTTTAACTTCTTTAGCCCAGTTATTTTCATGCTTAATCATGCCTGTTAAAATGAGTTGAACAAGCTTCTGTGTGAAAACAGGGAAAGCGACGGCGAGTCGTGCACCTTCACACTAGAGTTCGCAGGTCAAATGCAGGTATTGAGCTGAACAAACAGTGCAGATGTCTTCACAGAGAGCGAAACTCTCCAGCGCTCACTCAGGGTGTTCAACAAGCGAAAATATACCTATGCTAAACCTCTAACACACACACTGGCGAGTAAAATCTATGAATTTATTAGCCAATGGCTACTGGTAGACATTTACTCGCCCACAGCGAGGATTCACTCACATTACTGAGGGTCGTGACATGGACTGACGAACGTATGTGTGTATGATCAAAAGTAAATTAGCTTACACACTCTTCAAAGTTTATGCCCTTAATGTTGTAGCAGTTTTCCCCCGTGACACTTAAAATGGTACTGAATATCAATTTAAGGAATTGTTTTGAAGTTATAATGCCAGTATCGTGACAACACGAGGAAACATTAATCCTAAAGTGTTCCAGCTTCAGATAAAAGTGAAAATAGATGATAGTTTAGAAGTTTGTCAACGCGACGTACCATTTGAGAGGCGTTCCCTCATATTCAAACCACATCTCCTCCACATCTTCTGCCTTCATGACTTTGAGGAAATGCTTCTTGACTTTATCAGTGACCAGCGTCATGTAGCTGACCCGAGGGAGGAGCAGCTGAGGGAAACAGAACAGGTCAGGTGACACGATACTGACCGCTCCACAGCAGAACCAAAGTGTGTCATCTTAACTTACATAGTAGGGTTCTGCTTCTCTCTCGGTGGTCTCCTCTGGAGAGAGAGTGAAGCAGGCCGGGATCCTTCCGAACCAAACATCTCGGAGCACATCCTTGTCATCTGCCATGATCCTCTTTCTCCAGGTGGAACATACAAGGGCTTCAGTCTCTGAGCTGTTCAAAATATAAATCAACATCAACTTATCATGCAGAGCTGGCTTGAGTGATCTTGAGTGATGATTTCAGGGCTGTAAAAGTTATTAATTTGACATATTAATGGAACTATGTTTTAGGATTTGATATTTTTCCTGCTTCATTCTGTTTGTAATTACTGATGGCATACAGTGGGGCAAAAAAGTATTTAGTCAGCCACCAATTGTGCAAAAAGATGAGAGAGGCCTGTAATTTTCACCATAGGTACACTTCAACTGTGAGAGACAGAATGAGAAATGAAAATCACATTGTCTGATTTTTAAAGAACATATTTGCAAATTATGGTGGAAAATAAGTGTTTGGTCACCAACAAAAAAGCAAGATTTCCTGTAGCTTCTTCTTTAAGAGGCTCCACTCGTCACCTGAATTAATGACACCTGTTTGAACTCGTTATCAGTATAAAAGACACCAGTCCACCACCTCAAACAATCAGACTCCAAACTCCACCAAAGCCAAGACCGAAGAGCTGTTAAAGGACACCAGAAGCACAGCTGTAGACCTGCACCAGCTGGGAAGACTGAATCTGCAAAAGGTGAAGAAATCAACTGTGGGAGCAGTTATTAGAAAATGGAGGACATACAAGATAATCTCCCTCGATCTGGAGCTCCACGCAAGATCTAAAGAATGGTGAGCAAAAATCCCAGAACCACACGGGAGGACCAAAGGCTACCATCAGTAACGCACTACACCGCCAGAGACTCAAATCCTGCAGTGCCGGACGTGTCCCCCTGCTTAAGAGAGTCCGTCTGAAGTTTGCTAGAGAGCATTTGGATGATCCACAAGAGGATTGGGAGAATGTCATATGGTCAGATGAAACCAAAATAGAACTTTTTGGTAAAATCTCAACTTGTCGTGTTTGGAGGAGAATCCAAAGAACACCACAGTACCTACTGTGAAGCGTGAGGGTGGAGACATCATGTTTTGAGGCTGTTCTTCTGCACAGGGACCAGGACGACTGACCCGTGTAAAGGAAAGAATGAATGAGGCCATGTATTGTGAGATTTTGAGTAAAAACCTCCTTCATCAGCAACGGGACTGAAGATGAAATGATCTTTCAGCATGACAATGATCCCAAACACACATAACGAAGGAGTGGCTTCGTAAGAAGGTCCTGGAGTGGCCTAGCCAGTGTCCAGATCTCAACCCCATAGAAAATCCGTGTTGTCCAGCGACGGCTCCAAAACATCACCGCTCTAGAGGAGATCTGCATGGAGGAATGGACCAAACTCCAGTGTGGAAAAACCTTTGACCTGTCATTGCCAACAAAGGGTATCTAAGTATTGAGATGAACTTTTGTTATTGACCAAATACTTAATTTCCACCATAATTTGCAAATAAATTCTTTAAAAATCAGGCTTTTTTTCTCATTCTGTCTCTGTTGAAGTGTACCTATGATGAAAATTGGGAGAAGTTTTACAATTGGTGGCTGATTAAATACTTTTTTGCTCCTCTGTACTTATTTCAACAGACTAAGTTAACTTTCTACATTCAGTTTTGTATGATATAATTTTTCCTTGCTTCTTAATTTTGCTAACTGATCGTGTATTAATTGTGAAGTTGAAATGTAAATATTTCTTTGAGTTTATACATCTAACACTACTTCTATAGTTGTTACAGGCGGTCAACTGAAAACAACAATCATTTTTTTCCTGACAATATTTTACATTAACAATAAAGCCAATTACTTCATTTTTGAAAACAACATATCGTCAATGAAATCTTTCTAGATAATTCTCTCTGGTTGAGAGCAATCAAACGACTCGTTTCAGTGACAGAGATCTGGGATGAGTCATTAATACACATGTATGTATAATTTCCTCATTTCTCATTAAATTGAGGAAATTCAGACATAAACATCAGCTCTGGAGTCACAGATTAGCTGTGCTAACATTAGCTACTGCTAGCTGGCTACAAACATTTAACACTTCGACGAACTGAAGCACAACGAAAACCTCTTAAACCTGTAAAAGGATCAACTACAATCTAGTTTTAGTGATTTTTATTGGCCTGTTGTGAAGCTGAGAGTAAATAAAGCGAGCCCTGACAGAACAGAGCACACGGAACCGCACCTTTGGAGCTTTTAATCGCCTCGATTTCAAAAACTACTGCGTACAAACATTAACAACAGAGCAAAGATATAGTAATAAAATACCTTCATTAAATGTCGACAGGAAGCTTTAGAATGGAGCTCATCTTCGACACCCCGCGATGTTATGCTTCCCTAAGATGGCACGGACCTTCAAATTAAAAGTCCCCAACGGCGATTTATTTTACAACCACATTCAATGTCTTTCATAATAAAAGTCCCTGTCCGTTGATCGTACTGATGCCTATGGCAAGCCATTTTGACTTTTATTCATTTTCAGGAGATGAATTTTCACTAGTTAAAATGTCAGTTCTTGATATCAACAATTCAATTTCCACCAGTATAAACTATAAATGTTGATATCAAGAATTGTATTTTTACTAGTGAAATCTCACCATAGGCTGCCATTCAAATTCAATTGTTGATATCAAGAATTCATTTCTTACTGGTTGAAATTCCAGTTTCACATTTCAGGAATACAATTCTTACTAGTAACAATGCTAATTTCTGATATCAACAATTACATTGTTACTAGTGCAAATGTCTATTCTTGATATCAACAATTGAATTTCTACTAGTAAAAATATTCATTTCTGGTATCTAAAATGAATTCCTGATATCAATATAATTTCTGATATCTAAAACGGCTTTCTTACTAGTAACAATCAAATTCATGATATCAGAAATTAACATATTTACTTGTAGCAATTCAATTGTTGATATCAAGAATAGACATTTGGACTAGTAACAATGTAATTCTTGATATCAGAAATTTGCATTTTTACTAGTAATGATTGTATTCTTGATATCAACAATTAAAATTTTAACTAGTTCATATGTGAATGAATAGAAGGCAAGCCGTTTTGACTTTTATTCATTTTCAGGATATGAACTTGTGATATCAACAATTACATTTCCACTAGTAAAAACTATCTTTCTTGATATCAGGAATTAGATTTCCACTAGTAACAAAGTTCATTCTTGATATCAACAATTGTATTTTTACTAGTGAAATCTCATCATAGGGTGCCATTCAAATTCAATTGTTGATATCAAGAATACAATCATTACTAGTAAAAATGCAAATTTCTGATATCAAGAATTACATTGTTACTAGTGCAAATGTCTATTCTTGATATCAACAATTGAATTGCTACTAGTAAAAATGTTAATTTCTGACATCATGAATTTGATTGTTACTAGTAAGAATTGTATTTCTGATATGTGAAACTGGAATTTCAACTAGTAAGAAATGAATTCTTGATATCAACAATTGAATCTGAATGGCAGCCTA
The DNA here is from genome assembly GCA_038088235.1 of Zacco platypus. Taxonomy (NCBI): domain Eukaryota; kingdom Metazoa; phylum Chordata; class Actinopteri; order Cypriniformes; family Xenocyprididae; genus Zacco; species Zacco platypus. The sequence continues at coordinate 34,682,254 of CM076077.1, forward strand.
TGGCGAGATTTCACTAGTAAAAATACAATTCTTGATATCAACATTTATAGTTTATACTGGTGGAAATTGAATTGAATTGAAATCAAGAATTAACGTTGTTACTAGTTGGAAATGTAATTCCTGATATCAAGAATTAACATTTTAACTAGTGAAAGTTCATATCCTGAAAATGAATAAAAGTGAAAATGGCTTGCCATAGCTGACTGTTTTCATTTCTAAAGCGCTTCATACAGTAGTTGACCTCATAGAATTTGTGCCATGGCTCTGTTGGACGATTGATTCTGATTGGTTGACAGACATCTGAGGGTCTGATTATTTATAGTCTTGCATGTTTTATCGCACAACCTCATAAAATTCTAGAGCAAATGACCTTTTTTCTCCCAGTATGATCCTCTGATTCTGCTCAATGCTAATGTCTGGGATTGCTGATATTGCATTGTCCAATTCTCATGTTTTCCAGAGCACAAAGTAAACTGGTATAAATAAAATGAAGCAGAGCCAAATTGCGGAAACGTCATAAACTGGTCATTTCAGTTGTGCAATGGAGGCCAAGCATTATAGCAAGCACATATACCTGATTTTATTTGGATATAAAGTCCAATAAAACACATGCAACTCATAACAGGACATTTTTAAGCAACTTCCCCGCTTACAGAAATGATACATAATCTAAACAACTCAGAAAGAGGCATCCAATCAACACTTTCCACTCAAAGTGATAAAAAGAGTGAGATTATATTATTGACTGTCTCTGAAATGTTCAATCGAAACAGATTTGCAGCTGAAGTCATGTGATCAAAGTATTGGCAGTGACATAACTGCTTCAGTATTTGTAGATCTCTGTTTTTCACATTTCTAAACTGAAAAGACAATAATAAGCATTTAATAGATTTTTATTAGCAAAAAACATTCACAAAGAGACCATGTTTACAGTGTTGACCCCTCATGGCCCAATCGTGACTGACGGTCATCCTCATCAGAGCTCATGGGCTTCTCCTTCTGAGGATCTGATGATCCTGTAATGGTTCCTTCGGGTGCAATATTCTATGAGGCAATTTCCTGGCATGTGAGGCCATTTTGACACAAGAACACAATGACTGAAAGCACTTCTCTCCTTTTATAGCGAGCAGTCTGCTCTTATAATCCAGAGGAGTGTTTCTCTAAAGCATCGTTAGCCAACTATCACTGCAACTTCCCTTTCTATCAACGAGTCTGTGTTTCCTCATCCACTAACAGCATCTCAAAGTTGTGAGTTTGGAATGACAACGCTCCACCTGTGTTAGAAGCAGAGTTTCCTGTTATTATCACGTGTGGAAATAAACAAGCTGACATTAAGTACAATCTATATCTTTCATTTCGAATAGATACAGATTTCACTTACATCTTCCCCCATAAAATGCATGTCTGAGCTGTTTTAAAGTGTTCGTTCACCCAAAAAAGAGATTTCAGTCATTAGTTCCTCTTCCTCATGTGGTTCTACACCCCTAAGACCTTCATCATCTTCAGAACACAAATGAAGATATTTTTGATGAAATCTGATGGTTCAGTGAGTCTCTATTGACAGCAAGATAATGAACACTTTCACTAAAACATATTTAAAACAGGTCATGTGACTACAGTGAATCAACCTTAATATTATAAAGAGACGAGAATACTTTTTGTGCACCAAAAAAACAAAATAACAACAATATCTAGTGATTCAAAACACTGATTCATGAAGCTTTATGAATCTTTTGATTTGAATCAGTGGTTCGGAGCACCAAAGTCACGTGATTTCAGTAAACGAGGCTTCGTTACGTCATTAGTGATTCAAAATTTCAATAGTTCACGTGACTTTGACATTGATACGTGAAACGAATCACTGATTCACAACAAAAGATTCGTGAAGCTTCATGAATCAGTGTTTTGAATCACTAGATATTGTTGAAAAGTCGTTATTTTGTTTTTTTGGTGCACAAAAAGTATTCTCGTCTCTTTATAATATTAAGGTGGAACGACTGTACTGTAATTAATGACAGAATGTAGATTTTGGGGTGAACTAACCCTTCAACTGAAAGCAACTTACACTAATATGTCTTAAAATATATCAGTGCCATTGTTTTGTGTCTTTTTCTAGTTTATAAAAGCTGCTTAAATGTCCTAATTGAACTAAGGCCTAATCCTGGCTTAATCTAAGCCCTGTCTGTGAAACCAGCTTTAATTTGTAAAGAGATTTAAAGTGATCTGACTTTTTATCATCATAATTGTGTTGATTGAGCACACCTGTTGTGTGGCAAAATAAAAGTTCATTAAGAAATGATTAATAAAGAATGATTCTATAATAGTTAATAAAGATATGATTCTTAATAATTAAGAATATTAAAGAATGTCTGTGTGACAAAAACATTATGGAGAACTGACAATTGATTTCTGAAGATTCTTACACTCCAGCACCTAAAAATATAGAAAACACAGTATCAATATTTTAATTCATTGCTTATTTTCCCCTAATAACTTAAAGTTGTGAAACGCTAGTAAATGTTCAATGATGAAATAGATCATTCAGTCCTGCAGATGGCGCGAAATGAGCGGAAGAACTGCCGCGCACGCGCAGTACTTTCTATCAACACTGCGCATGCGCATTCTGCACATGGAGGCAGATGAATGAGTTGAAGCTATTCGGATAGTATTTTAGCCAAAAATATCAGCAGTTTCGCTTTCTGCTTTTAACAACAAATAAAATATATGATATTTTGCATTCCTCCGGCAGAGTATGACACAGGCCGGCGGTGTGTAGTTGTGTCTGTAGGTCAGCGGTGGTGATTGTTGTTCTGCGGGCAGTGATGGAGGCTCCGCCGGTCACTGTGATGCCCGTCACGGGCGGAACCATCAACATGATGGAGTATCTTTTGCAAGGTAAAACCATCGGTTTATTAGCAGAACATACACTCACATTTATCTTTTCTTAAATCTTTACTTGTACAAAAACTTTTTTGGTAACTCCTTACTGTATTCAGGGCTGGGTATGTTACTTTTAAAATGTATTTCACTACAGATTACAAAATACATGCTTTAAAAAGTCATTTGTAACGTATTTCGTTACATTACTCAAGTTTAGTAACTTAATCTAAATACTTTAGAATACTTTGGAATACTAATAAGTGTGAAACAAACACAAAAAAGGTCATTGCAAGTTTTTATCTCACAATTCTGACTTTTTCCCTCAGAATTGCGTGATATAAACTCGCAATATTGAGAAAAGTCAGAATTATGAGATATAAACTCACAATATTGAGAAAAGTCAGAATTATGAGATATAAACTCACAATATTGAGAAAAGTCAGAATTATGAGATAAAAACTCACAATATTGAGAAAAGTCAGAATTATGAGATATAAACTCACAATATTGAGAAAAGTCAGAATTATGAGATATAAACTCACAATATTGAGAAAAGTCAAAATTATGAGATATAAACTCACAATATTGAGAAAAGTCAGAATTATGAGATAAAAACTCACAATATTGAGAAAAGTCAGAATTATGAGATATAAACTCACAATATTGAGAAAAGTCAGAATTATGAGATATAAACTCACAATATTAAGAAAAGTCAGAATTATGAGATATAAACTCGCAATATTGAGAAAAGTCAGAATTATGAGATATAAACTCACAATATTGAGAAAAGTCAGAATTATGAGATATAAACTCACACTAAATTCACAATTGCAAGAAAAAAGTCAGTATTGCAAGTTTATTTCTCCCAATTCTGACTTTATAACTTGCAATTGTGAGTTTAAATCTCACAATTCTGAGAAAAAGAAGTCAGAATTGTGAAACACAAACTCACAATTGTGAGGGAAAAAAACAAATTGTGAGAAAAAGTTGCAGTGACGAGTGAATTATAAAATGACTCACAAAACATGAAAACAGTCGTGGATCATCAGGTCATGACAGGACAGTTCAGTTGACAGTTAAGTCAATTTTGTTATAAATTCAGTCATTTTGTCTTGTTCAGGACAGAACTAAATCAAAATAACAACATTTTTATGATCCTCTTAAAAGTATTAAAATGTTGATGAATCTTAACTCCTCTTTTTCAGACAGTCAGAGAATCACCAATCGCTGTTTAAATGACATTAAAACTCAAAGTAATCACTTTGGTAATCTAAAACACTTTTCAGATGTAACTGTAATCTGATTACCACCCATTTAAAATGTAACGGTAATGAAATACAGTGACTCAAATTTTGTATTTTAAATACGTAACTAAGTTACTTGTATTTCGTTACTCCCAAACCCTGACTATATGTTTCATTATTTAACGCATTAACTAACAGCTTTTATATAATGAAGTGTAATCACGTGATAAACTGACAATGGTCAAGTGTAAAGTTTAAGTTTCATTTGTTAACATAAACAACAAATTAACAATAGTTCGAATGCGTTTTTTAATCTTAGTCAATACATGAGCAATAAACGACTAAAATCAGAAGTTGTCAATTTTATTAAACGGATTTGAACTAACAGTGAACAGCTGTTTTCTTAATAACAAAGATTCAAAAATCTGTAACAAATGTATTCCTGACTGCAAAACACTGTTGATATTTGAAATCACCAAAAAAAAAAAAGGGCCCCTACTTTAAGCATTTCAATATTGTGTCTGACAAACGTGAAGCTTGTTTTGTTGTCGATTTGTTCAGGCAGCGTGTTGGATCAGTCCCTGGAGAGTCTCCTGCATCGACTGCGAGGTCTGTGTGATAACATGGAGCCGGAGAGCTTCGCTGATCACGAGCTGGTGTATCTGCTGAAGGGTCAGCAGGGCAACCCGTTCCTCCTGCGCGCGCGCCGCTCGCTGCTCCACCCCACCGCCCCCTGGCACCTGCGCTATCTCGGCCAGCCCGAGGTGGGCGACAAGAGCCGGCACGCCCTGGTGCGCAACTGCGTGGACGTGGCCGCCTCGCACAGCTTACCGGAGTTCCTCAATGAGATGGGCTTCCGCATGGACCACGAGTTCGTGGCCAAGGGACAGGTGTTCCGGAAGGGCGCGATGAAGGTGGTGGTGAGCAAACTGTCACGCGTCCTGGTTCCAGGAAACACGGAGAACACGGAGCCGCTGTCTCTGTCGTATCTGGTGGAGCTGAGCGTTCTGGCTCCGGCGGGACAGGACACCGTGTCCGAGGACATGAGGAGCTTCGCGGAGCAGCTGAAGCCTCTGGTGCACCTGGAGAAGATTGACCCCAAACGCCTCATGTAGCGCTGACCGTCACCCGCGGAGGCTTTTGGGCCTGACATGTCATTTGTAATATTTTGATGTTTTTTGATGGCTGGAATTCTATACATTTATGCTTGATTTTTAAATAAGTCCATGATCACCTGATAAACAGTTGTGATGAATCAACCTCTCATTTGAGTATTGTGTGTCATTTCTCTTCTTTCACCTTTTAGATGACTTGATTTCTTAGATTAATAGTTTTGAACAAGAAAATTGGGTCTTTCTTGGGGGAAAAAAACATTTCTTGCATAAAATGTTGCTTTAAGTTAAAAGGTTTAGTTCATTCAGGATTAAAATTTCCTGATAATTTACTCTCCTCCATGTGATCCAAGATGTTCATGTCTTTCTTCGGTGGAACAGAAATTCAGAGGAAAACATTCCAGGATTTTTCTTCACTGGGGTTCAACGGCTTGAAGGTTGAATCACGCTGGAACGGTCACGTGACGTAGGAGGAAGTACCGATCCAGTGTTTACGAAGCGAATGTCAAAGATTAAGTCGAACACCCTTTACAAAAAAAGGTAAAACAGCGATGTCGGACTATTTTAAAGTTGGAGGAGAAAATGAGATGGAGCATCACATGACCTTTCCAGAGTGATGACGTAATGCGTGGAGCATCAGAGCAGCGCAAGACGAGCATTTGTGGTTAAAAAGTATATAATGTTTATTTTAGTATAAAATGTGTGATGGTTTCTCTAGATCAGACTCTTATTCCTCGTCTGGATCATGTAGATCTTTGAAGCTGCACTGAAACTGACATTTGGACCCGTTGAACCCCATTGAAGTCCACTATATGGAGAAAAATCCTGAATGTTTTCCTCAAAAACCTTCATTTCTTGATGACGTGAGGGTGAGTAAATTATCAGGGAATTTGAATTCTGATGTGAACTAATCCTTTAAACGTGACATGATTTTTTCCATGTTACTGTCCTCCAGCATCAGTGTCGCTGTTTCTGAAGTCCCCGAATCGCCTCCATTGAGCAGAACTAAATACTATGGAGGTCAATGGGGTCCATCAACTGTTTGGTTTCTGACATTCTTCAAAATACCTTCCCTTGTGTTCAGCAGAAGAAAGAACTTCATACAAATGATCCCTTTAATTTCTTCAGACTGACTGTGGAAACTCAATGTGAAGAGCCTGTTTAAGTTCTGTCAAAGATCAGAACTGATTTACTTTCATTTATAAACAATGATTGGCGTTGTAGTTGCGTGTCAATTATCTGTTTAAATCAGTGTGTGTGTGTGTATAATACTGTATAACCATAAGATCAGCCCGATAGTGATTTTAATGTTCTTTGTCTGCTTAAAATGATAAAATTCCTGGCCAGATGAGCTTTTCAAAGCAGCAGAGCTATGATTTTCTGAAGAATAATACAGATCTGTCTTTAAAACGAAGTCAAATCAAGCACATAGAAGCATTCCGGGAGTATTTCTGCTCTGTAATTAACCTAGATTTACACCGCCTGCCCTCTCGAATGAAACGCTCACACACACACACACACACACGATAGCTGCAGTAGGTGATGCGTTGGAAGTGTATATGCAGAACGCCCGGTTCACGCCCTGGTCTCTGTGTTGAGCATTATAACATCACGAGTGTGAGATCACAGTTATTTGTGGGAGTCTTGTGTAATGTGTGTTGGGTGGAGACAGAATAATCTTGTATATGGATGTTTTGAGGATTTGTACTGTGGTGAATTATGTCATTCTTGGAATGTCTTGTTGTGTTTCTATCCTTAATTCTGTTCTCTCTGTATGTCTGATCTGTGATGTTCCTCGGCAAACACCGTATCTGCTCACAATTGTTATCAATACAAAGAAGAAAACTGGGCCACATTTGATCTGTTTCTGCACAATGAACACATTTGATGATAATTATTTTGTCCTTGGGTACCGACTACCACGAGTGGATCCGTCCGATTCATTTAATTATATTTGGTATAAATCATTTCTGATGGATATGCTCATGAGTTTAGTCCTGATTCCTTCAAAGAACAACTTTAAAGGTTCAAGGCTACAAATTCATTTAGCAGATGCTTTTATCCAGAGTGACTACATTTATGACAGACTAAATTCCCTTAAAAAGGTCACAATGGTGCCAGAGAATAACCACTACACCACCAACAAAACAAGCCCTCAGTCCCCAATGAAACAAATCAAACATTGTTGTGAAATGGCTGTGGAAGCTTTAGTCTGTCATTTGGGCTTGGGTTGTAATTAGTCAGACTGGATTTGGGCGTCTGAACTCTTCTGCCCAGATCAGTGTCTGTAGACTCAGTGAAACTCTGAAATGATTAAAGATTTTAAATCATTAAGAGAGAGGAAACTTATTAGGAAAGAACATTTTGCTATAACAGTGAATAGAATATAAGATTTAGACACAGATCATTTATTATAACTTGTCAAATTTGCCCCTATTTGGGTTTGCGCAAATCACGCCTTTTTGTGTGTGTCCCTTTAAATGCAAATGAGCGGCTGCTCCAGAAGAGGGCGGAGCTTTAACAGCTCAACAACAACAAAGCTGGAGAATCTCACGCAGACAAAATGAGGAAAGTGTTCAAACTGATGGAGAGACTCAGGAAGAAGTTTCTGAACGGTTAGTGGATAAACTGATGTAGTTGCTGTGGAGTTGATCAACTCATCACTAGCATGTGTCGTCACGTTCATCTGTTTTCCTTGAATCCACCCTCGTTTGTGAAGCGGTCCGGCGTAAAATGACGGCATCAACAACACTCGACTACAACAACTCTTCCTCTTCTCTAAGGGGCCGTTCACATATCGCGCCTGAAAAAGCGTGGAAAGCGCGGCCGCGTCGCTTCCTCCTTCTTTTGCAAGCGTTCGGGAGCTTGCGTTTCTGTAGCGTCTGTCGTTGCTATGCAACCATGAACAGCTTTCTCCACGACAACGCGGAAGCTTCAATAGATTTCCATCACCAAAAAGCCCTTGCAGAAGCTCTAGTACAAGATTTATTTATGAGAAGAAAAACAAACTCACAAACTCATCCAAGAGCTCCGTCTGCACGATGAGACATTCAAAGCCTATTTCAGAGCTGACAAGGACCAGCTTGATGATCTTTTAAGAAAAATTGGCCCAAGCATCACCAAACAGAGCTTCTGCCGTGAAACCACCTCTCCTGCACAACAGCTCTGTGTTCGTCTGAGGTGATTAGACTCCCGTTAGGATGAGGGAAAGGGTTGATTGGATGATTCCAGTCACATAACCTGCGGTGCGTTTGCGGCATTCTGAAAAGTTGAGATGTTTTCATCTCGCCGCGGCACAGGCATGCCTGGAAAAAACGAGTGCACCGCACCGCATGCACTTCGCGACCGCGTCGCTTCCATTTTGCGCACGCCTACGTATGAAAATGCGTGCGCAAAAGATGTGATATGTGAATGGCCCCTAAAGCAGCCCAACATGGCCCCGCCCCCTTTGTTGCGTGTTCTCGGGGGCGGGGTTTATGTAAATTTTAGGGTTACTGATGTCACCAACCCAGGAAGAAGTGTAGTCGTTTAAAAAGTGATTTTTGTAAAAGAAAATATCTCCTTTGCATTGAACTTTGAGCGTCGTAACTTCACAGATGTTGTTTCTGCTCAGACAGCAACATCACACACTAACTAAAGTTACAAAAGTCAAATCATAATCAAACACCCCTTTTATTTTCAGGCCCTGCTTAGCACTGGTTGTAAAAAGAGCCATTACACAATACAGCAAAATATAAGAAAAATTGACATGGTGAATATATAGAATGAGATACAATAGAAAAATATGTTTTCCAAACAAGCATCTGGTCATTGATGATGCAGTGTGAAGTTTTCAGTTCTCAGATCTGTCATCTGTTGCTGCTCCAGTTCTGCCTGTAATCAGGAGGAGGAGGAGGAGGAGGAGGAGGAGGATGCGGTCAGAGTGAGTTAAAACCGGCATGGAAATTGAAGATGAGCCGCTGTCTGAACACATGCGTCCATTATCCTGCGAGACTCTCTTCATCATGCTGCGCTCTCGTCCTCAGCATCCTCCTCTCTCCTGCTCTGTGAGGTGGACTCACTGAGGCGTCTCTGAGAACACACCATCACCTGACGACATCTGCCTGCCATCGGGTGAGTAATGATGATGATGATAGAGGAGGATGAAGCGGAGGCTCATCAGGTGGATATGGAGTCGGGTTCGGGCTGGACGAACGACTTCTCGTGTGAGGTGAACGCGGATCTGTCGCTTAATCTCTCCATATTTAAAGTGGATTCGGATCATGTTCCATCGGCATCGTGCAGGAGGAGGATGATGATGCTGGATGCCGGAGGATTTCACGGCTTGACGGGAGCTGCGCTGCGCAAAACCAAGGCGTCCTCCCGGCGGAACGCGTGGGGAAACCAGTCGTACGCGGAGCTCATCACCCGAGCCATCGAGAGCACGCCCGAGAAAAGACTCACCCTGTCTCAGATCTACGACTGGATGGTCCGATACGTGCCCTATTTCAAAGATAAAGGAGACAGCAACAGCTCTGCCGGCTGGAAGGTAACGCACGCATGCATTTACAATTCACCTTTGTTGGTCAAGTTACACAAGGTGTTTGACTCGCTACAAAAATCACACGTTCAGTATTCAACACGTATGTAATAATCCAATACACATCATAATACAATGGATATGCGGGTGAAGAGGTCAGATGAAAGTGTTCTGTCATCTGGATTTAGACTGGACCTTTGTTTCATTGTCTTATTCTTATTAAGCTTTGGTTATTTTATACACAGAGAAAAGTGGGGGTGAGAGAGAAAGGGTGTATGCAGAATGCACGGGTGAAATGTACATTAGGAGTGATTGTTTTGAAGTGTCTGATGATGGAGGAAACGCTCTTAATGTAATCACGCTTTCTCAGATCCCTCAGGTTCCAGGATTCATTCCAAGCTCTTGATTCTCTGCAGATTTGAACTTTATTAATGCACGGTTACTGTACACGTGTCAGACTTCAATAACAAAAACTGCAATTATTATTCACTTCAGAGTTCTGAAACAACTCAGCTTATTTCTTATTTGAGCAAAACATGCAGAATTGTGTTTTTCTTTCTCGGTATATGATTCAGTTATTGAATACTATAAAAAGACTAATACAGGTGTTGTCTGCATGTGAATGATTCGGTTGGGATTCGACTCATTTCTTTAGGAAATTTAGTTTTTTCGTCTTTTGCCGCTATACTTCAACCATTTTCTTAAAAAATAATTTTCAAGGCATTTTGTCCAGTTAACGAATGCCAATCCAAATGGTCAACTAAATGTTTCATCCAATAATAACATTTGAGTGGCATACTGTTGCTATGGTTACTTCCTCAGACACACACACACACACACAACTCTATTCTGTTCACAAGTTTCTATTTTTATAAATCGAACCTATGGTCAGGTAAACCCTACTGAAACATACATCCATCCATTCTTCCATACCTCCTCGTTCAATGTGCCATAGTCAGGAAAACGCTGGGCGGATTGACAATCCTATTGAAATATTTGATTATATGTAAAAAGAATAATTATTTTGATTAAAGTGTTTAAAGGATTAGTTCACTTTAAAACGAAAATGACCGCAAGATTTACTCCACCTCAAGTCATCCTGGGTGTATATGACTTTCGAAGCGATGCGTTTGTGTCAGAAAAATATCCATATTTATCAAGTTATGAAGTAAATTATCTCATGAAAATTATTATCACTTACCTAACTAACAGTTTACACTTTCTTCGTGAGTTGAATACGGAAGGCGGTCTGGCGGAAGCTAGATATTTTACTTCGTAACTTGTTAAATATGATATTTATTTATCAGAAGGCCTTTATTATGTATGTTTATGATGGATGTCACACTCGTGGCTCCTGCTGTAATAATGCTCAGATGAGTCAGGATATTTATTAAATTTCTCAGATTGTGAAGAAGAAAGTCATACACACCTAGGATGGCTGGAGGGCGAGTAAAGCTTGGGCTAATTTTCATTTGAAAGTGAACTAATCCTTTAAGTCTTTATTAAAGGGATAGTTCAACCAAAAATGAAAATTAAATCACCAGAAGTATTTTTCTCCTACTCTGGAAATCAATGGCTACCATCAACTGTTGGTTACCAACATTCTTCAAAACATCTTCTTTTGTAGTTCACCAGCAGAAAGAAACTCATACAGGTTTGGAACAACATGTCAGAATTTGAAACAGAACCACGAGTATTACATAGGCTTATCACAAAAGTACTGTATGTCAGAAACTCATTGTGTTTGACTGACTGGTTCAACAAAGACGCATTGAGGATGCCGTGATTTCATCAGAGCTGCGGCTGCAATCGTTCAGGGCAAACAGAGCCGATCTCTTCAGGCTTTATCTGACGGCTCAAACACCTGTTGAGACGCGTCCGGATGAACACGAGCTCTGTGTCAGTCACACAGAACTATCTGAAACAATGACAAACAACTGTGAAGAGGACAGACAGACTGCAGAGCAACTGATGCGGTTGTGCGGCAGCCGCGTTCCTCTCAGATGATGATTCACTCCGTCTCTAGTCTAGTTTTTAACTGCAAAAACTAGTGTAAGCGAGTAATTAGTAGATTTAACTTCATTTAGAGACTCGCTCATATCTTTGCATAATGATGCATTTAAAAGTTAACGGCCAAATGGATCTTCATAAAAGTCCATGTTGTTGTTGCAGATGAAATATAACACAGCGGTGCACATCTGCCATGTTTGTAGTTTTTTAAGAGTTTTTATTTGTAGTTCTGATCAAATCCTCCTCCAAGGTTTGTGCACAGATTCACACTGGGAAAATACTGGAAATATTGGACCATCCGCTGACTTTATGTACACTCTTTTCAACTTGCTGGGACACACTTATTCTAACCTCGCGTTCTGTTTGCGATGGATAGTACGGACACTGGGACGCAGGGTGTGTGAGTGAGAGAGAGAGTGTGTTTATCAGTGTGTGTGTGTGATGGCTGGTAATGCGCTGCCAGGGTGTTGTGCGGCGGGTCAGCGCGGGTGTCAGGCCGTCAGTCAGACTGTAATGTGAAGTGACTAGAGTGTTATTTATAACATGTCTTTAAGGTCTTTAATGGTGGACGTCAGCAGGGCAGAGAGTCAGGAGCCAGTGAGAGAGAGAGAGAGAGATGACAGACACTGAAATAAAGAGAGTAAACCGGTTCACAAATACAAAAACAGCATTTAGAGAAAGTTACTTTTAAAAATAATACACTAAAATAAGTAACTAATGGACCCTTCGCAAAGACCCGCCGCTTTAGTTACTGTTGCTATGTCCGACAAACCATGCGCTCTCACGCCACACATCATGTTCTCATGCAGTGAAAATGCACTGACAATATGTGAAGTATTTAAAATATTGTAATGTTTTAAAGCAGTTTAATCGATAAACAGCGTCTAGTGTGTGTTTAATGTGTGGTGACAGATCGCTGTAGCTCCTCGTGAAGCGATCATCTCTTCATACTAGTTCATTTATAGCATCAAATAAACATGAATGAACATCAGAAGGAATGTTGTTTCAAGACGTGATTCAAGTTCACCAACGTTAATCTACTAACTCCCCTGACCGCTTTGACCGACAAAATGGGGTTATGATTGGTCAGATCGCCTGTCAATCAAACTGCTTGCGAAGGGTCGATTGAGTTATGGAAATTAAAGCATTACATTTTCTCACTTTCTGATTCTTTTCTTACTCTGAGTTTGCATTTTACAGTTGTTATTAATTTTGAGAAATACCTCTACTGTTGTAGTTTAAGTGAGATGAATAAATGCTCACATTTAGTCTAGAACTACAATAACCATCACGTTTGGACACAACAGCTCTGATCTCAACATGACGACAGGAGAGCCGTCATCAACACATGGAAAACACCGGAACACGTTACTTATTTGAAAAAGTATCTGATATTTTGTTGTCACTTTAAAAATTAATACATTACGCATTACTTGAAGTCATCTGATTTCATAACTGACGCACCCCCAACACTGGTTGTATCTAATATTTATTTGAGATATTTCGTAGTCCATCATAAGGAGTGACATGCTCCTTCCAGCATGAGAGGAGAAGATTCTGACACATGATGAACATCACCACACTAGAGGTAAAGTTCTGATAGGAAATCTTTGCAACAGTGCAACAGAATGAAGGAAGCGCGCCGTGTGGAGGAGCTGATGTGAGTGAGGAGGAGGAGCTGGAGTTTCTCTATAAAATGATTCCTGTAGCAAACAGAAGAGCGTGGCCGCAGAAACACCAAGGTCATGGCTTCAATTCCCTGGAAAGATGTGAAAAGATTAAATGTGTGTCTTTGGATAAAAGCACAATCTAAGAAATGTTATTGTCAGAAAATTACTCCAGCAGAACGGCGCACTTCAAACATTTCAAGCACTGTGTGTCTGTTGTGCTGTGATTATATTGATCAGCATCAAATTTGAGCTGTTATTGCACTCCTGCTCCAACGTTTGGAATAAATAAGATGTTTCTGAAAGCCAACAGTGCATTTAATGCATCAAATATACAGTAAAAAAAGAATAAGATTGTGAAATATTATTACAATTTGAAATAAATGTTTTTTAAAAAATCTATATATTTAAAAGTAGATTTTTTCCCATTTAAATGCAATGATTTTATGGTTTTACTCTTGTTCTGAACCTTCTGAAACTGGCAATTCATTAACTATATTAATTATTAAATTATGATAATCTATACAAAGAGTAAAATAATAACAGAACCTGTCAGTATTTGTTGTGTAAAAATGACATTTTCACCTCGACTTCACAAACATTTTGATTGACAGGCGATCTGACCAATCATAACCCAGAACTTTATCTCTAGTGTGGTGATGTTCATCATGTGTCAGAATCTTCTCCTCTCATGCTGGAAGGAGCATGTCACTCCTTATGATGGACTAAGAAATATCTCAAATAAATATTAGATACAACCAGTGTTGTGGGTGCGTCAGTTATGAAATCAGATGACTTCAAGTAATGCGTAATGTATTCATTTTTTAAGTGACAACAAAATATCAGATACTTTTTCAAATAAGTAACGTGTTCCGGTGTTTTCCATGTGTTGATGACGGCTCTCCTGTCGTCATGTTGAGATCAGAGCTGTTGTGTCCAAACGTGATGGTTATTGTAGTTCTAGACTAAATGTGAGCGTTTATTCATCTCACTTAAACTACAACAGTAGAGGTATTTCTCAAAATTAATAAAAACCATAAAATGCAAACTCAGAGTAAGAAAAGAATCAGAAAGTGAGAAAATGTAATGCTTTAATTTCCATAACTCAATCGACCCTTCGCAAGTAGTTTGATTGACAGGTGATCTGACCAATCATAAAAAAAAAAAAAAAAAAAAAAAAAAAAAACCCTATCCTTCCCCCTTTTTCCCTTCCTACTCTAGCTTATGGTACTGAGCAATGTATGAAACTTGTATTGTGAGCACGTCCTGTGTTATTTGCCAATTCATGAAGAATCGCTTGTTTGTTTTCCTCACTTGTAAGTCGCTTTGGATAAAAGCGTCTGCTAAATGACTAAATGTAAATGTAAATGTATAACCCTGAATCCTCCATTTTGTCCATCAAAGCGGTCAGGGGAGTTAGTAGATTAACGTTGGTGAACTTGAATCACGTCTTGAAACAACATTCCTTCTGATGTTCATTCATGTTTATTTGATGCTATAAATGAACTAGTATGAAGAGATGATCGCTTCACGTGTGGCGTGAGAGCGCATAGCAACAGTAACTGAAGGGGGCGGGGCTTTGCGAAGGGTCAGTTAAAAAAAACATCAGACAGCAGGGTCATGATTGATATGAAATTGAGACATGTGATATATTTAGACAGTAAAAAACAACAAGGTTAATGTAATTTCTACAAAAACAGAATATGATATTTGTTATTGTTAATATTTCATATTAAACGTAGGCTTGCGCTGCCAGCTGCCAGTGAAAAGCGCGCGATTTCTATAGCGTTCCGAAGGTCTCTGCTCCAAAAACCAGCTGATTCTGGAGCAATTCACCAATCACCTACATTTTGTCAAATTATTATGCACTGCAAGCCCTGATAAGTTGTAGCCCTGCAAGCACTGCAAGCCCTGAAAAGGGGTAGTCGTGGCCTAATGGTGAGGGAGTTGGGCTTGTAACGTGAAGGTTGCCGGTTTGATTCCCACGCCGGCAGGAATTGAAGGTGGGTATTGTGAATAAACAACACTCTCTCCACCTTTGATACCACGACTAAGGTGCCCTTGAGCAAGACACCTAACCCCTAATTGCTCCCCGGGTGCTGTAGCAATAGCTGCCCACTGCTCCGGGTGTGTGTATGTTCACTACTCACTGCTGTGTGTGTGCACTTGGGATGGGTTAAATGCAGAGCACCAATTTCGAGTATGGGTCACCATACTTGACAACACGTCACGACTTTCACTTTTTTTTCACTAAGTTGGGCACTTATGTCAAAATTAAGTTAGTTAAACTGTTGATTTTTTACTACACAAGCGTGTTAATTACATTTAAGTAAGCAAAATCAGACAATTTGACTTCTTAACATGTTATTCAGAGCAGGCCTGAGTTCCCATCATCCCTCAACCTGCTGATTGGTGGTTACTTTACATTTATACGTCAATCCTTCAAATGCTTTTATCCAGCTCGATGTTTGTGACGATTGTGTGTGTGTGTGTGTACTCGTTTTGGCTATACTTGTGTGTACCAAATGTCCTCACTTATACTGTGAAATACGTTCTCAAGCCACTAGTGAGTCATGTGACTGGTCCTCACTAGGTAAAAAAGCTTATAGATCAGCCAAAATAGGTTTTTATTTAAATCTAATGTTTTGCACATGTTTCTGTGATGGTAGGTTTAGGAGTAGAGGTTGAGTTAGGAGACAGAAAATATCATTGACCTGATATAAAATCAATGAAAGTGTATGGAATGTCCTCACTAAGATAGCAATACACACAGATGTGTGTGTGTGTGTGTGTGTGTGTGGGCGCGCTGATGGACTCCTCAGGGAACAGCTCCTGTTAATAATTCAGATGTGGATTATTATCAAGGAAGCAGAAAATTTCATCTTAATTGCAGACAGTCTGTTCTGCTCAGTGAAAAGCATGAGCTCTACACACAAGAAATAGCCTCCAAATCTTCATGTACCGTTCAGAGGCAGAAGAAGTAACTCTTTACTTAAAGCCTCTATGTATAATGGATCATAAACTACCATTTTCTGCTTTTTACCCTATACTGTACTGATATCCATTATAATAATACAAGAGGAACAACAGAAAACCACATGATGAATCAGAGATCACTGTAAGTGACCTGTTCATAAAGCATGATGCTTTATTAAGAAAGTTCGGGAGGAGCACGCCCAAATCATTTGTATACACAGTCCAATCACTTACATTCCTTGATGTTTTCAGCGTCCCTCCACCTCCCTGACTCCTCACTCTTGGCTTGTTCCTATCACAGCCAGGAATACGGGGGAGTACTCTGGATTTGGGCCACATGCCGAGCTCGGAGCCCTCTCCTCAGACAGCACTCCAAATACATTTACCATTTACTCTATCGTACTCAATTGTGAAGTGGCAAATACTCAAATATAGATGATGCAAAGGGTCAGTCACATTCACCTTCAGGATTTTTTGGTAGACAGCAGAATTCATGGTTTCATTTATCATAGCAAGTCTTCCAGGTCCTGAAGCAGCAAAACATCCCCAGACCATCACACTACCACCACCATATTTTACTGTTGGTTATGATGTTCTTTTTCTGAAATGCTGTGTTACTTTTATGCCAGATGTAAAGGGATGCACACCTTCTAAAAAGATCAACTTTTGTCTCGTCAATCCACAGAGTATTTTCCCAAAAGTCTTGGGGATCATCAAGATGTTTTCTGGCAAAAATGAGACGAGCCTTAATGTTGTTTTTGCTCAGCAGTGGTTTTCGTCTTGAACTCTGCCATGCAGGCCATTTTTCCCTGTCTCTTTCTTATGGTGGAGACTCTGACCTTAACTGAGGCAAGTGAGGCCTGCAGTTCTTTGGATGTTGTTGTGGGTCTTCTGTGACCTCTGGGATGAGTCGTCGTTGCACTCTTGGGGTAATTTTGGTAATTTGGCCACTCCTGGGAATGTTCTCCACTGTTCCATGTTTTCTCCATTTGTGGATATTGGCTCTCACTGTGGTTTGCTGGAGTCCCAAAGCTTTAGAAATGACTTTATAACCTTTTCCAGACTGATAGATCTCAATTACTTTCTTTCTAATTTGCTCCTGAATTTCTGTGGATCTTGGCATGATGTCTAGCTTTTGAAGATCTTTTGGTCTACTTCACTTTGTCAGGAATATCCTATTGAAGTGATTTCTTGATTGAGAGCAGGTGTGGCAGTGATCAGGCCTAGAGAAACTGAACTCAGGTGTGATAAACCACAGTTGTGTTTTAACAGGCGGGGCAAAACGTTTTCACACAGGGCCATGTAGGTTTGGATTTTGTTTTCCCTTAATAATAGCAACCTTCATTTAAAAACGGCATTTTGTGTTTACTTGTGTTATCTTTGACTAATATTTAAATTTGTCTGATGATCTTAAACATTAAGTGGGTTTCACACCACTGTATGTGGTACATCATAATTTTTAATGGCAGAAACCATAAATTGACCTTATATGGTAAGGTAACTTACCAATTAACATTTTTTATTTTTTCTATAAAAATAAAATTTTTAATGGGGTAGTATATTCCACAGACACCGTGGAAGCAAATATCTTCAACCAAACCCAAAGAGTTCCATGGTTTCAGCAGACTTGTAAATGTTCCTTCTGCAGTTATTGCTGTTAATATTCACAATATCCAGTGTATATAAAAGTGCGAGTGTTGGAGAGCGCAGATTCAGAGTGAGTTGCTGAGTCACGAGCCGTCTGTGCTGACGGATGTCTAGCAGAGGCTGTATCTCACAGGGTTATCGAGGCTCCAGCCTCATGACTGAAGCAGAGCCACAGTGACCCGTTTGCAGTCACCATCCACCCTTCTGTAAAACCTAGACTGGTGGACTTCTTCCAGAGGGAGGCGCGGTTCTGACAGCAGTTAGACCTTATTTTGATGGTCCCCTTTAGACATTAAACTGTCGCTTTGAGACTAGAGCTCTGGCACTGTGAGGGTTGGCTCTGATGAACAGGATTTGACATAGACATGGGATTAAAATCTCTGTGGCTTTCAGGAGCACTTGTGAATCCACAAGGCAACATCTAAAGCCAATCAGGCAAGAGTCAAATAAACCACGCGCTCGATATGAAGCGCAAACAGTCAAAGTCGCAGGAATGGCAGCACAGAAGTCGACAGGACTGTGTTCAGCAGGAGTAATTGAGGTTCACACGGCTGAAATCTGGCTATCCTAAGTGGATGTGTGTGTTGTTTGATGAAAGTAGGTCAGTCTGAAGGCTGGATGTTTGCTATTCCATCCATGTAAACTCGGAGCTCGGAGCCGCAGACAGCCCCGCATGCTCTTCATCTCTGCCGTTATGCAACTCTCTGTTCCATCTTTCATCTGTTCTCTTAATCTCTTTTTCCAGAACTTCTTTGCTGTTCTTTTTCATCTGCACATTCAAGGTTCTGCCTTTTTTTTTGTAGCCTTTTCCCAGAGTCAGTCAGTCTCATATCGTAGATACAGCTCCAGATCGGGTGAAGTTTGGGGGTTTGTCATCAAGATGATAAGAGCACACATACACCTTTTATGGAGAGTATTTTAACTCAAGAGCTGCATGCCGTGGTTCATATTCTCTTGTCGGCCTTTGGCATAAAATATAAGGGATATGACACCGTATATGACACCGTAACGGACACTCTTTTCAGATTTGCAGGTGCTCAACACACGTACCTTCCAGGGATTTCTTCAGTCGACAGCAGCACAGATTAACCCTGTGCTCATGCTCAAAGGTTTCTGTTTATTTCATTAATTCGCTCTTTAACTATGGAGACTGGGACAGGACGGCATCCAAACGGAAGTTAGGATTTATCATGTCATTTGCTCAGGAAAAAGAGGTGGACTGGAATTTAAGTCGCTATTCATAGGAAATCTTTCCTCCAGATTCTCATTCCCGTTGTGGCATGCCAGATTGAATGAAATCTGAGAGTATTTTCAGTGAATGATGACTTAAATTTGAGGCTGTCCTTCACACATAGCTTTCATATGCACAAACTTGATTGTTTTTGAAGATTCATCTCAATGACATGAGGTTAATAAACTGAGTAAAATCATTTTTAGCTGAACTATTACTTTAAAACAATGATTTTCATATGTGAGTCATAAATCCCATCACAGGGATTCAATTAAAGTTCCAGACTCCGGTCTCTATATTTCCTTCCCAATGTATGTCCGAACAATACTTTTTTGGAATAGTTATACATTTCCATCGGGGCAGCCATAGTACTTTGTAAAAGAAAAAAATCCTAAACACTGTAAATAGTCATCAAAGATGAGTGTCAAAAGCAGTGACGTCTAAGAATTTTTACCAATATTTACCAAAAAACACATTTCTTCCAACTGGTTATGCATATAAAAAGGTTAGATCAGATTTTTTTTAATTTATACACCTATGCATATGGAACATAGCAGTCTGTGGGATGGAGAAAATAGGGTTTACCTCTTTGGAAAAGTATGGACCATTTTTATATTTTGCACAAAGAAATAAACTACTAAAAACAAACAACGTACATAATCAAAACTCTCAACAAGTAATTAGTCTTCCCTTGCCACCTCTAAATAATTAGATGTTGTTTATTATAAAATGCTCTTAATTTGCTGATTAATAATGCTAAATTATTATTTATTATTTATAATAATTATTATTAATTATTATTATTATTGCTATTTTTTTAATGCTAAAAAAACTAAACGTCTATAGTCGCCACACGTTAACTGATCACATGTACAGCGTCGGCCAATAATGAGCCAGCGTTCTGACATAGAACCTGGAAGCACTAAACACCATGACAATATTAATGATGTTTCTACTACTTTTCTGGACCTTGAAAGTGGTAATTTTGTTTAAAAAAAAAAAATCTTGGATTTCAACAAAAAATATCTTAATTGGTGTTCCAGAGATGAACGAAGGTCTTCCAGGTGTGGAACGACATGAGGGTGAGTAGAAGTATAGAGGATGTTGCGCTGAGAGATCATTACCGTACACGTCTCTTTGTGGTGTGAACCGCTCTGTTGTTTTGACGCGCTGCTCACTTTAAACTATAACAATTTTGTACCACGTCCGGATGGAACCAAGCCGGACCATTTTAATACCATTGTCCCATTAGATTGAGCGTCCTATTGAAGCTTGTTCTGCCACTAAATAAAAAAGGTAATTGCGACTTTTTATTTCATTCTGAGAAAAAATTTCTTTTTTTCCCCCTCACAATTGGGCATTATAATACCCAGTTGTGTGTTTATATCTCACAGCTCTGAGAAAAAAATCCTTTATTGTGAGATATAAAGTCACAATTACCTCTTTTATTTATTTCATGGCAGAAACAAGCTTCCATAAATCCACAGGCATTCAAGTTTGTACATGTACATCTTCTGCCCAGTGATTCAGTGGTGATTCTCTCTCTGTGTGCCGCTGCGGTCGGCTCGGCTGACAGTCGCTGCTTTACTGTGGCAGTCAACCGGCAGTAAAGGTCAGAGTTCATGGCCGCGGGGCTTCTTTCTTTATTTGAGTGAGACAAAAGAAAGAGAGAAGGGAAAAGAGATGGAAAATGCCACCTTTCACCAGATGCAAGCTTCTGACCAATAAATGCATGTTTCCTATGTGACATTCAGAACATTTGGAATAAATGATGAAATGCAGGATGTAACACACTCTCCCAAGGTTTAGTGGCTTTTATCCTGCATCGTCAAAATATGACCGTTACATTCGAACATTGTTTGAGAATCCCTCCAAAGATGCTACTTTTATTACATTCATTAAAGGAGTATAGATAACAATTTTAAAAGCTAAGCGACCAATCAAAGCTATATCATAAATACAGATGCAGACAAAAAAAAAATGCATTACCGTTCAAATAGAAAATATTTTATGATTCTTAAACAGTTAACTTTATTCACTTGCATTATTTTTATTTTGGGGGGAAAAACAAGATATGAGAAAAAAAAATAATATAAGGAACGAGGGACTATATGTCACAGTTGTTGTGACTATAATAAAAGTAAAGCAAAAGGAGATTTAATGAACATAGTAACACACATCAACGCAAGACAGCAGACTGAAGAAACTGAGGGCTTAAATACACAGGGGTGGTAATCAACAGAACAACAAACAGGTGAGGACTAATCAGTAACCATAGTAACAAACAAGTGGCCAGAAAACTGATAACAAAGAAAACTAGGTCAAGCCAAAACACAGGGACACGAATTCAAGTTAAAATCATTATGAAAGGACAGTTACTCTGGTCTTTTCTTCTCTCTTGTGACAAACGTCTGAGTGAAACGCTTGTCAAACAAGAACAAATGTAGGCGGGGCTTGATTTTGGTTCAATGTGAGATTAGTCCAGTATGAGACGACACAAATACTCAGTGTCTCTATTCTACACTTATTTCTGCTTCCTCTTCTCAGTTTGTTCCAGGGTCTGAAAACAGAACTGAGAAATGAGACAAATTTCAAGACAAAGTTCTGTGAAATCTTCACATTCACGAGCGTTCGGTCACATTGGCGTCAGTATTCACAGGACACAGCAGCCCGCTGGAGTTTTAATTACAAGTCAGAAGATTGGAAAAATGAACCTTAATTATTAGCAGAAAATGATGCTCTCTGCAAAACATATTAGTTTTGCATGGAAGGAAGTCTTTCTCAAAGAGTGATGTGCAGTGAATGTCAGACTAATGTGCCGTCGATGTTAGCGTGTGTGAGATTCTTCAAGGTCTCAACCTGCGTCTTTCACACACGCACCGCCCGAATCTCCTCCAGACACCATCAGCCATTCACGCTGGATCTGAGAGCTTTCACGGCAGACGCTGGACTCAGCAGTCTGAGCTGAAGTGCACATTAATATTTCAGCGTCTCGTGTCCAGGATCTCAGAGATGAATGCATCTCATTTGTTTCTCTTCTCCATCTCTGAAAGCGTGTGCCATTACTCTCCATTCCCCTTCTTCACTCATTTACTATCAGACTCCAACTCCGAGCGACTTTAATTGGGGGCTTTTTTGTTTCGGGAAGAGTGAGGGGGATGGATGTCTGTGATTTCCCAGCTTTCCTTCCACTAATATCTTCTCCTTACTCTTCAAATATATACTTTTGATATTTAATTTATTCTCTGTAAAAGTATCAGATATGCCCGTTTCTGACACGGAATAAACTATAGACACGAGATATAATATACAGCTCTGGAAAAAATTAAGAGACCACTGCAAAATGATCAGTTTCTCTGGGTTTACTATTTATAGGTATGTGTTTGGGTAAAATTAACATTTTTGTTTTATTCTATAAACTACTGACATTGTTCCCAAATTCCAAATAAAAATATTGTAATTTAGAGCATTTATTTGCCAAAAGCAACAACTGGTCAAAATAACAAAAAATATGCAGTGGTCTCTTAATTTTTTCCAGAGCTGTATAATATTTCGGTGTCAGAAACAAGCTTCCATCGATTTCAGATGAAAGCAGTTATATGAACACTATCTAAACTCACAGTATTTTTCGTTCCTGTTCTTGATCAGTGTTCCTTTTCTCATAAGCTGTAGATTTATTGATGTGGTGTTGTGGAGAGTTTACAGTACAGTGTGGATTTGCTGTTGAATGCGATGGATTCATGACTCTCTCCGTTCCACTGAAACACATCATTCTGTGAACTGCAATGCGGTCGACAAACATGGGACTATTTCAGAACTACGGGAAAATAATTGCACACCTCAGAACATTTGTCAACCAATCAGAATCAAGCATTTAACAGCCCTTGGTATAAACAAAAAAAAATCTATAGTAACCTATAAGCATGAAAATTTTAACTACGTCTTTTGCCTCTTGATTTACTGTTTATTAATAGTAAATTAGTTTAGGTATGGGACTATGGGATGGAGAATATGATCATGCAGAATAAAGGTGAACTGTGTGGTTGTTTGTCCACTAGAGGTCGCCTGTTCAAAACAAAGGCGTTGCTTGATGGCGCCAAGTTTGAGCGAGGAATCTTGGGACGTGTGGTCTTCAGCTTCACCTCGGGCAGAAATCACGTTCACAGATGAGATTATTAGCGTTACTGTAGTGTGAAGAGCAGGAGCGAGTGTTGTGGAGCTGAACGAGCGATTGATAATGAGAGACGAACGACACACGCCTCGAGAGCAGCGGGACTTTTATTATGACACAGTCGCCGCTTCCGCTTTTCCACGAGTGTGAGGAAACGCAGCTCTGTTTATCATATTTGAGTGTGTTGAAGATGATGTTGTAACGTTACTCTGAGCGTTCGCTCGCGGCTGCTGTGACACACTACAGTAAGACAGATCCGTATTACAGTATCATATTAAACACTGGATGACTTGTGTTCATAAATGACATGCAATTAATTTTAAAACGTAAAGCTGCATCTGATTATGCACAAAATAGTGTATTTCTCTGGTACAACATGCAAAAAATCAAAATTATATTTAAACAATCAGACTAAACGTGTTGAGCTATATTACAATAATTCGTTTTCTGTCAATAATTCCCTTGTCTGTGTTCACACATGTAATATACAGCTCTGGAAAAAATTAAGAGACCACTGCAAAATTATCAGTTTCTCTGGGTTTACTATTTATAGGTATGTGTTTGGGTAAAATTAACATTTTTGTTTTATTCTATAAACTACTGACATTTTTCCCAAATTCCAAATAAAAATATTGTAATTTAGAGCATTTATTTGCCAAAAGCAACAACTGGTCAAAATAACAAAAAATATGCAGTGGTCTCTTAATTTTTTCCAGAGCTGTATATTAAAGCGTCTTTAGTGTTTCCATGGTTTCTACAAAATAAAGCCAGAAACTGAGATTAACACGGATATGATGTCATTGACGGGCGACTCCCTCACACGTCCCGGATCCTTGATTAAAATGACGATTTTCTCTCGATTTACAAATAGTTGGAAACATTTGAGATATTGTAAGTACTCAACTGAACAAAATATAGAACACTGTCCCAGTGGTTTTTGGATATTTTACTGCAAAAATTGTACAATTGCACTTTAATGTGTGCTTTATAAGTACTAATAAACAGAAAATATGCAAGCAACTTGTTAAAAGTGAGAATTGTTCCCCGTCCTGAAGTTCCACCTGCAGGAGACTCTGAGGATGCGTTCACACTTGTCATGTTTGGTTGGATTAAAACGAACCCTGGTGCGATTGCTCAGTTAGTGTGTGAACGCTGCCATCAGAACCCTGGTGTGGACCGAGACGCTAAAAAGACGGGTCTCGGTCCGCTTCCAAACGAACTCTGGTGCGGTTCGATTGATATTTGAACGCAACACGGACCAAAGACATGTAAACCAACCAAAAACAGGACGTGATGTCACAAGATGCGACGCTACGAGTCAGCTGATTTGACGACGCGGGAAGATCGGAGTATCCAAAATGAGTCGAGGGCAAACGTGGAGCAACGAGGAGGTGAAGTTTCTGTTTCTGTGAACAACGGAGGAAATCCTGGAGCTGTTTTGAATGTTTTGAACATTTTATGAGCTCTTCGTGAGTTCTCAGCTGGTAAAAATAAAGCATAAAATGATGGTGTTTAATCCAGAACACAGCGTTGTTTCGAATGTTCGTAAGCGAGATCCGTCGCCAAATATATGTCATAAAAGCCGACCAATCAGGTCGTGACCGTATCTCTGTGCCTTTGGTTCGGTAACTTCAGGTTCACTGTTAAAAATGCCAGTGTGAACGCTAAGAGGACCAGGACTATATGATTTGTGTTTGTTTTTTGGTCCGAACCAAACAAACCGAACTACAGGTGTGAACGCAGCCTGAGGCAGCATCCGAACTGAATGAACCTCATGAGTGACTGATTTACCATGATCTCCAAGCCTATGATGCCTTGAAATACTTCATGATCACTCGCTCTTTAACTTTGTTCACTATCAGAGAGAGGGTTAGCTCAAATAAACCAATCGACACTGCTGGGATTTTACCCCAACCTGCGTTCTGTGCATCTTTACTACGGATTGAAGCGCATCCAGACAGCGCGAACATTTAGAGAAAATTATAAAGATGCATCTCATCTTAAGCGGTTTGGTGAAAATGCCACATCTGTAACTGCATGATATACTGTATGAATCTGCAAGTTTCCCGCTGCACAACACAACACCTGGAATGATGGGATTCATTAATAAAGTCTTGTGCGCTGGCATTACAGGGTTATTGCTTTGCAATGGGTTACTTTAATACGCGGAGTCATTAGTAATATTAGTAAAGTTAGAGTCGAAACCTGAATCCTTTGCTTTCTCCCATCATGCGTGAGTGAATCCCAGCCCCTCCCCCCTAAACTCACCCATGCCACTTCCACAGGGATGGGAGACTGGCTGGGAGGAAAAAAGGCTGCTATGGCAACAAGAACCCTCCCTTTCCCATGGGTCTCCTTAGCAACTGGTCGCTTAGCAGTGTGCCCACTGTGCCAAGCTAGCATGTGTGTAATGTGTGGGTTATTAAAGCATGACTGGGGCACATCATTCAGTCTGAACGTTGCCTTAAGTGTCCGAGCTTTATTTATTTATGGGATGGCCAACTTTAAAATGAGAGCAGGCAATGTCCAAATGGACAGGCAGACCTGAATGTTTGAATAGACTCAATAAACAGCATATTTACAAGATCTAGAATGTAAAAACTTTTATGAAGGGTATACACAACTTTAGAGATGTATGAATTTTCTGCGACTATTCCGAACTTGAGATTTACAAGATTTCTAAGCATCAAAATTTGACAAACACATTCGTTAAAAGCGTAATTTTTCTGTCAGTAATGTATGTTTCAGTGGAAATGTTAATGTCATGTCAGCATGCACAAACACAACATCCAAGAGCTTTTCCAGCGACGTACAGAATCACAATGAGGATTCGGCATTTTTCAATGATTTTCATTGCGCTTAGAGATGGACTCTGACTTTGACAGGAAAGGAAATAAATGTGTTTCTGTAAATTAGATTATGCAAAGATGGAAAGTCCTTCTGTGAAGTGGACGAGATTTCCTGCTGACGTGATTGTGACGTGTTGTGTTTTGAGCCGGACTGTGGACAGGGGGATCCCAGGAGTCAAACTGGCACAGGATTCCGGATTTTCCGATCTCCTGTCTGCTTCACAGATGCTCGGCTAATCCGGTGGCGCTATTTATATCTACCTAACCCACGCTGACTCGCACCCACACCCACAGTTCCTGCGGGAAACACAGCCGGCTCACGGCAATTAACACACAGCCGGCCAAGAATCACCCACCACTTCCATCATCCCTGTGAGCGCATTTCACATTCGCCCGCTGATATTATTGTGGCTCCATGCCATTCAGAAAAAGGATTTTACAAGGTTTCTAGGTTTTTTGTGTGCATGTGGTACACAGTCTTAACCACACTTGTTTATTAGGCATTTCATGGCACCACAAAGGGACACTGTACACTTTTTATAGGCCTATTATAATACAGCATCTCAAAAATCTCAGACAGAAGGTTAGCTGTCACTGGGACGATAACCTTTCAAAAGTGCACCATTTTAAGTACTAAGTAAAACAGGGTTAAACATATCATTTTCTTTTTTGGTCCCAACCAAGTGTGAAAACACCCTAAATCTCAGATAAGCGATCATGGTTTAATGCATATTTATTTACCTATTGTTTTCATTAATAGCCTGGAAATTGGAAGTCTCAGCCTCAGACGTCATGTCCATGGACAGTTAGCTGAATGTCTGATGCTTATGGCACACAAAATGGGAGATACTTCAGAAGTCGTCATCTGATTGGTTGAATTCTCCTGGATTTCTGGGAGGTGCTTGTGTCGCGTTCTTCAACGGTCCACCTGAAAACGAAGCCAAACCCCCTCATGGAAAAAGAACGTCAAACTGTGATCAACTAAAGAATGTGAACTTCAACTCTTTAAAAGAAGTCCAAGAGTTGTTATTGAAGGTGCATCTACATGTTCAAGCCCCTAAACATGACACTTGACAGTGATTGGTTGCTTTACATGCCAGTCAAATGGCCTCTGGGCGGTCCATGGACTATGGAGTCCAGTCAGTCTGGACCTAGCTACACAAGAAATAGGCTTTAGTTAACAAAACCTATTTTATTGCAAAACTTTTTGCACCAAGTTGTCCCCTAACCCTCAAAAGCCTCGACTTCAAAAGTAGACAAGTGTCCTTCAGGTCCGTAGGTCCTTCAATTGTAGGTTGAGTTGAGTAGTTTCTTTAGTCGAGATATTATTAAGTTAGTCTAATTTATACATGAAGTATAGAAGACAGCAAAGTTGAGTCGCATGGGTTTCTGGAATGGTTTAGAGGGCTGCCAGCATCAAGGGATCAGTACAACGGGTGTGTGGAGCAGACAGATGGGTGGCAAATGGTGTCAGGATGGTAGAGGGTCTCATGGTGGAGCTTGTAAGTATCTGGCCCCATGGGACACATTCCCTGGAGCAAAGAAAGAGAGATCCATCAGCAATTAAGCACAAACAAGACTGGAGGCAAGAGCTCCAGCTGTCCTCGCTATGGTAATCTACTTAACACAGTGAGAAGGAAGGAAATCCAAAGATGTCAGCTTTCTCATTAGCAACTCAAAGTTATTCAGCACTTTGAACCAACATGCTTTTAGTAATTCAGAATCGTGAAGGTATGTTTGATTAGATTTGGAATCTACACTCTCTGCCCTAGAGAAACCTACCAAACAAATGGACGATGTGGCTCCACTTCCTTCCGGTGTTGAAAAACTAAGCCATTGTAGTTGAAGAAATGGCCGTTGACATCTCGCAACGATGGTGTTGTTTGGAGCCCGAGTCTGAGCCGTGGTGATCACGAGGTCCTGCCGACACTCCCACTGCCAATCATGACATCACACCCGCTTTTACAGCATCGAATAACTTATTGGAAAAACAAACACTTGAACATACATTTAAGAACTACCTAAAATGACAGAAACATCTTTATTTATTGAAGTGTAATTATTTTTTTTAGTTTCGCTTGAAATGCTTTGGCTTCACTTACACGTCTTGCTCAAGTGTTCAGCTCATGTTTTTTCTCCAGTCCACTTAAGATAAAACTAGACTGGCTGCTCAATATGTGCTAACACTTTATTCTGATGCTCCTCGACAGACATTCTGACTGTTCTCTGGATATTATCCAGCTAGATTAGTCAAGCTTTCGATGCTCTTGGCCCCAGAATTTTATCTATTATAAATAATAGCTTTTTAACAACAGTAGTCCCCGATCATTTTAAACATGCTATTGAGTAGCGTCTTTATAAAAAAAACCACATCTGGATCCTGCTGTTGTATCTTACTATCAGGCGATTTCAAAACTGCCTTTTTGGTCAAACATTTTAGAGAAGATCGCTTTGAATCAATCACAGGCCTTTAAAATGATTTTTTTAAATCTTTCAGTCAAGTTTCAGTACTGAGTCGGCTTTGATCAGGGTTTGAAACAACTTACTCAGTCTTGGCACAGCATTCAACACCACTGACCACTGCCTTCATGACTTGAAAAGCTGGTGGGAATCCATGGTACTGCGCTCGCATGGTTTAAGCCCTTTCTTTCAAGCAGAACTTGTTCTGTTAATGTTGGTCAAGATTATTCACAATCTGCCGGGATGTTTGGTGGGGTCGATTCTGGGCCTGATGTTGTTTTCTTTGTATATGGTGTATTTTGTATATTTTTCACTCACAGATGTCTTTCCCTTTGCAGAAGCACAACAAGAAGCAACTAGAGTCTTTGTTGATCGTACACACAAAATCAAACTATGGATTTTTAAATCTGAATGAAGATGAAACTGAAGTTTTGTGGTTTGGAGTACCAGATGTACTAGATCTGGAAAGTTTAGCCCCCTTTTGCAAGTCAGTAATGCAGAACCGTGGAGTTTTTATTGACTGTGATCTCAAACTTGAGAAGCACAAATCTATTTTGAGGTTTTATTGTTGTGTCTTCTATGCTTGTGTTACGTTCCCGTCCTAGCCTAGGAGTTAGGAGGGAAGGTAACAAAAGAAAATAAGATGTGCTAATAAAAAGTAACCCAAAAAAACGTGGAGGACACACTTCAGCCTCCGAGGGAAAACGTAACACCACTTTAAAGGAAAGTAAAAATGTTTATTTCCTTAACAAAAGAACAAGAGGGAATAAATCTTCAGGAGAGAGTATGGCCTAATCTACTGAAAGAATCTTCTTACCCTGCTCTAAAAACAA
Source organism: Zacco platypus (assembly GCA_038088235.1). Taxonomy (NCBI): domain Eukaryota; kingdom Metazoa; phylum Chordata; class Actinopteri; order Cypriniformes; family Xenocyprididae; genus Zacco; species Zacco platypus. The sequence goes on from CM076077.1 coordinate 34,711,853, forward strand.
AGATGAAAAACAGCCACACAAACTTCGCTGAGCTCTGACCAATAAACAGGAGAAAACAATTGTACACAAAATTAAAAAGGCACTCTCTCCCGACAATTCCCAACTAACCAACCAAATAGTTAAATGACACAATACCTTCTAGTTTCCCACACTCGGACAGACCCGTAAACCAGCTAAAGAATAAGTATAGGCCCACACCTCACTTAAAACTGTAAGCACTTGCAACTACACGTCAACTTACAGTATTCAACCAACCCTAACCTGACCAATGCTCTAATGAGATTCAGTTGACATGTAGTTGCAAAGTTACTTATAGTCAGTAGAATACCTAAAGTGAACTATCGAAATAAAGCGCAACCTACGGTGGCCGAGAGAGCTCAAAGCGCTGCAAATAAGAAAACATATGCAAATAAAAAAAAAACGTGATCATCAGTTTGACAACACATGTGCTGCAAATCCTCACAACACATGCAAACACAAAAATGCGCTACATTTACAAAAAGCGCTGCAAAGAGCACAAACCACAACGGAAATGTTTCAAGGGGACCCCAAAAAGTGACGAACCCTACTTGACAACAGCACAAACTAAAAAATATTAAAATATATTATGTAGGCATTAACTCCATGTAATGTGTTTCACTAACAGAAAAGTGTTTTAATATGTGGCATTGTTGTTCACTCATTCAACTTTAAGAGATGATCATTTAGTGGATGATTTAATAATATTGGTTAATCATCTGTAGCGTACTAATGTGACGTCATGGTAACGGCCGCCTGAGGCGCTCGACGACCACGTCATCTGTGAGCGTGAGCTTCTAGAAAACTGAAAAACACTTTATTAAAAATAATAAATACATGAAATAATGTACAGTTGTTTATTTTTGTTTGCAGTTTTTATAGTATTTAATGATTGTGAACACATTGTGCACTCAAATGCCGTACACTATATAGGGATCAGTGAATGAGTGAAGGGGGAGTTGAACTGGTTTTGGACGCACGTCCTAGTAGGGTCCGTCACTTTTTGGGGTCCCCTTGAAACATTTCCGTTGTGGTTTGTGCTCTTTGCAGCGCTTTTTGTAAATGTAGCGCATTTTTGTATATGCAGCGCGTTTTTGTGTTTGCATGTGTTGTCAAACTGATGATCACGTTTTTTTTTTATTTGCATGTGCTTTTTTTATTTGCATGTGTTTTCTTATTTGCAGCGCTTTGAGCTCTCTGGGCCACTGTAGCAACCTATAAAAATGACTGTATTTCATATTAATCCTTATGGTATTGTGCAAAATCTGTGCTGTCTGAATCCTCATGAGAATGGCACACGTGACCTGAACTATTAACTCTGGAGTAAAACCTGATCCAGAGCACAGAGTAAGTTTCTGTAAGTCTTAAACCTGCTTTTCTGAAATAGATTCACACCTGACACGCTCTCACCACTTGACACTCGTCTTTGTGTGTGTGTGTGTGTGTGCGCCAAGGCTTCTCGTGCACTAGAGAAAAAAGAAACCGTTTTTGAAGGTTTTTAATCAGAAAAGACTCTGAGAAGCTGTGCCATTGAAGACCAGTAGAAAATAAGTAACATTTCAGTCATTAACGAGTTCCGAAATGTAACATTTGTCTTTGCAAAAGAGGAAGTATTGTGTTCATTTGTGCTGTGAGGGCGTACAGTGAGCCGACTGGAGTATGTGGTTAATTAAAAGTCCCTGCGAGTGTTTTAGTTGAGCTGCAGAAAGTGGACATGTTGACTGTATAGGTTTTGACACCGCCTCTCGTCTCTTGTCTAACAGGAGCAGACACTGTGTCAATGCCAGTTAGCTTAGCCAGCGGCTCTTCCCTTCTGGACAGGGAAATGGTGAGGCGGGAGAAAGTATACAAGACAGAAAATGCCTTGAAGAGACACTCAGATTTACCTCTGGGCTGCACACATGACGTCTAAATGAACATTCAGTGTATCTCGTTATTGAGCGATCTGTTAATTATCCAACACATTGTCAGAAAATAATAAGTGCAATCTTTGCCTTGGCAGGGAGTTATTTACCCCTTTTAGAAATAAGGATCAGCCTTGAATTATTTGCAATACCCAGGAGAATTATTTGGGATATCAATGAGAATTAGCTGTTATTCCCAGTTTCCAGGTGTGTTAGGATTCTGAACAGGAACGTTTGAAAATTGCCTCTGCTTCATAAGGATTCCTGTTTGTCCGTCCAAAACCTCTTTTTTTTCTTCATGTTTCCATGGAGACTCTCCTTGTATTGTTACCTTAAGAAACCTTTTGTTTCAGATGAACCTCTGAGACCTAATTCTTCACTTGAAACACCCATTCGGAGATTATGCTCTATAAATATAAAGAATAAAACATTTCCGTTTCATGTTTGTCTGTAAAAGCAGATTAAAGGTACATTTCCTCTCTCGGGTTGGAACGAGCCGAGGCCAGAAGCTCAGAGATCAGTCCACATCAGCACACGGTGCACACTTCTATGGCCAACTGGTCAATTTTCTCTACTTTTTATGTACTTATCAAAGATATACTCAACACAATTATACAGGAGAGTACATTTGACCTGTACTGTTACTCACAATCTTGAAAATTATTATTGTTCATTCATTATTTTTTCATTTAATATTGAAAGTAGAAAAGTGAGACAATTGTGCTTAATTTTTTCAGAAAAAAAAAAGAATTTGACTTTTTTGAAAATTAATAAACAGCTTGTATATTCGATCTATACATGTGGGCGGGAATGAAACGCCCCTTTCCGCTGATTGGTCAACCAAAGATCAAACCGTTTCATCATCAGTTGTTCCTCAGTTCAGAATCATAGAATGGAGTTGTATGGATTCTTAAAGTGTTTATTGCAGCTGTGTTGCAGTACTTCAGCATGTGTTTTACATACAACTAGTTCATTTCAAGTATAAAAGTGAATAGTTAACTAGGAACCTGGTAGTAGGCTAAACACAGAGCCAGATTTACTAACAGCCCAAACCCTCTTTTGGCGTTAAAAACCTACTGTCAGGATTTACTAACGACATGCTGTGAAAAATTAGAGATGAAACGGCATGAACACTGTTATTTTTGCGGCTGACCTCATTTGCATATGCATTTGTAGGCGTTTCTCTTTCAAAACCAAAATTCATTGCGTTCTCATGCTAATCTGCCTTGTTTAGTAAATCTGGCCCTTAAAGTGCAAAAAAAAACTATGATGTTAAGTTCCATTAAAGAAAACTTACAAGTATTCTTGCAGTATAAAAACTATTAAACTAGTAGTTTGCTGGGAGATTACTTCAAAGTGTACTAGTACAGTTCAAAACATGGTCAATGTTTACTACTGTTACACTTAAAAAACCCTTAAAAGTATACTTTAATAGACAGAAAGTGGGCCAATTCAGTCACAAGAAGTATTGAAATGGTACACTTACATCTCTAGGACTAGTATACTGATTTTAGTATAAAATTATATAAGTATCTTGAAACTGCGTGTGTGTCTGATTCACATCAATTTTTGTTAAAGTAACCAAGGTCATCTGTAAACCTCCCTCTCCTGGACTCAAGACTTTTCTGTTGTCGCGTATATTATTCTAAAACTCTCGTCTTTTTTTTCTCTAGAACTCCATCCGCCACAATTTATCCCTGCACACACGTTTCATCCGTGTGCAGAATGAGGGAACGGGCAAGAGCTCCTGGTGGATGCTGAATCCTGACGGAGGGAAGCCAGGAAAGTCTCCCCGCCGTAGAGCCGTTTCGGTGGACAACGGCACCAAGTACTCGAAGAGGAAAGGGCGAGTAAATCGTAAAAATACAGCCGGGAAAGCAGAGAAAGGTACGGATACATTGATGGGGTTCTGCAGCTCTCCGGAGGATTGCAGTCCCACTAGAAAGTCCGGAACAGGCGGGGTGGTGGTGGTTAGGGAGGAGTTTGAGACCTGGACGGATCTCCATTCACTTGGCAGCTCTTCAGCATCAACTCTCAGCGGTCGCCTATCGCCCATCCTGGCAGAGGCGGAACTGGGGGAACCTGAAGAGGGGAGGATATCCTGCTCGGCATCTCCACGCCTCTACCCCTCCAGCGCAAACTCACCTGCATCCCACTGCCCTACAGATCCCAGAGCAGCAAATACCTACCAGCAGCACCAATCCCCATGTCATAAACACCCTCCTTACCACTACACCCGAGACATCAAGGACCAGGGCTCCATCTGCGAGACAGCTTATGGCCAGCCAGATGTGGGCATGCTTCAGCACCATTCCTCCATGCAGACTATTGAGGAGAACTCCAGTAGTATGCAGGCCTACAAAGGCACAAGCACCCTCCAGAGTTTGCTGACCATAGGATCCCAGTTCCTAGTCAAGGACATGATACTTGGGAAAGAGAATGAGGTGCACTCCATGATGGTCGGCGCAGGATCCAGAGGTCACAATAATGACCCTTCGTTCAAACCATTTCATAGCCACAACATCATCCAAGACCTTCGGCCAGCAATGGTCCACTCTCAGCCCAATGATGGACCCATGCAGTCGTACATACATAAAGCTCCTTACCTATATAGTCCCCCAGTCAACGCACACCTCCCAGCAGCCACCGCTCTTCCCCCAAACCCTTCCGCCATGCAGGGAATCTCACAGGACACCTGCCACCTCACGACGACCCCGTACCCTCAACCCCATACCTATATTTACACCGACTCACATCAGCACAGCTTGGCATATGGACTGTACCGTCAGCCTCAGGGGACGGGGACGGGTTATCACAACTACCACCATCCCGATCAGCTCTACCCACACGAGCGGCTGCCACCGGACCTGGACATGGATGTATTCTACAGCAGCCTGGACTGTGACATGGAGTCTATACTTCTACATGACATTATGGACTCGGGAGAAGAGATCGATTTCAACTTTGATTCCTCACTGGCACAAGGAATGGGCATGGGATTCGGATTTCCGGGCGCACAGCAGAGCCACAGCAAACAGAGCTGGGTGTCTGGGTAAATAAACGCCGCAGAACCCTCACTTCTTCAGACACAACTACCTTCATGCCAGCCAGCGGTGGACTCCCAACACTCCACCACAATTCAGGGTGAAAACACTGTGCTAGCACTGAAATCAAATCAAGATGAAAAGTTCTCCTTTGAAAACCATCTTTGGATTTATGTTGTCTATGTCGTGTGTCTGTGTATTGAAAACTGCTCTGTCCCTTATAGTTTCCCTTTGTTCCAGTTTGCTGTGAACCTCCTTTAATATCGCTTGACTGAACCATGATGACAATCTAAGGCAGGGGATCTCAACTCTTGTCTACTTTCCTGCAGAGTTTTGCTCCAACCCTAATCAAACACGGCGTATCTTGGATGGTGTGGCCGTCGAGGAGAGTTGAAGTCAGGTCAGCTTTATGGTAATGAGCTATGATGCGGTTCAGCGGCAACCAATCAGAATGTAGAGGTTCCAGAGAACACAGTTGGTTTGCAGGACTTTTACTTGTATCAGTAGTTTTACAGTGTGTTATTTTTTACTTTATTAAGCAAAGGATCTTAATACTTCATCCTCAACGGCAAACAAAAACAGCATTAGACTTACCAACTGGTAAATAGTCATTAAACAACTAATTAAACTAATTTCCAACCCATTGAAAATACAAATCGAAATTTCAATGCTAATTAAAACTATTAAAAAATCATGGGCTCACCGTAGACAAACCGTGAAGCGCTCAGCTGCATAAACAGCGCGGCGGTAGTCGGTGTCCTACCTGGACCCTGTCCAGCCTGAAGTCCTGCTGGAACCGCAGCCGGTGATATTCCCTGAGCTGCTGACGGCTTGGAGAATCGTACACACCCGCTCTGATCTCCCACGTTTTTTCCACAGGTAGAGCAATGCCGCAGCAACGCATGAAACAACTCGATCATCCATACTGATGTGAATTTCATAAGAAGATTTCACACTAGAATGCTTGTTTTTCAGCAGGAATGCAATTTCTCAAAACAACACTTGTTATTGTAACGTAGGCTGCACACAAAGCATTCAAGAATTCGTCCACAAATCTTTCTACAGCATTGTTGGCAGGGCAGCCAGAGTGAATTTCGACGCTCTCGCCAGCGAACGCTCAGTTAGGAACGCTAGGGTGTCACCGTACGGATCTGCCTGAAGTGTACATGTTGAGTAGACTCGCTCCCTCGGTCAAAATCATGGGGTCAAGGGTCCGTCCAAATACGCTTCCCTCGCCCACTGGATACCGGCGTGATCAAAAAGATCTTAAACTAGATGGAACTAGATTAAATATTTTGACTGTTGCGACTCCAAATGGGTTTAATGACCTGTAACTCTGAGTATCGGACAAGTGTTCACTGTTGGCCAGAGGAAAACTGACCCCGACTAAGCCTGGTTTCTCCCAAGGTTTTTTTCTCCATTTGTTGGAGTTTTGGTCCTTTGTCTTGCTTAAGTTGGGGACACTTGCTTGATATTCAGCAGTGTTTTTGATATGCCTGCATTGGTGTCGTTGTATGTGAACTGAGCTGAGCCGGACGATTACGTCACTGTTTTCTGCAGTGCTGATATACATAAATTAACTAGACTAATAACTACTGATATCTGCAACGGAATGAATCAATAATATATAGAATAATCTGGACAATGACACCATTTTCTTTGGGAGCTGCTGTGCAGCCAAAATTATTTGCCAATTAATAATGTAAAGCTGCTTTGACACAATTTGCATTGTAAAAAGCGATCTATAAATAAAGGTGACTTGACTTGACTGGATGATGGCAGCGGGGATTCCCCTGAGGAGAAGTGCGTGAGCATGTGTCAAAAAGTGGATTTAAACCGAGACAAGGTTGGGTCTAAACTCTGCAGGAAAGAGTCGAGAACCTCTGATCGAAGGTATTTTACCCAACAGTCTTTAGTTTTTCAATCAAAACTCTTGTGCACTTTATCTACATCGGGAAAATCCATATTTTTATAATTTCTCTCTCAGAAAAGACACAAGGGCAGCTTGGGACTAGAAATACACCCTAGGAAAAGGGTGGTTGTCGTCATCAGACATACAGTACGATCACGAGAAGCAAAGGGAACTGCAGAGTTGATATTGTTTCGCTGATGCGAGGGTTCACTTTCAGTAACCGGTTCCTCTGGGTGCTACATATTATAGCCATGAGTGTGTGTGGTTTCCACGGTTACTCCTCATCCTCCATCCCAAACTGTTTTTTTTTAAGGTGGAAAATCAGTTGATTTTCTAGTAGACCAAAAAAGGTCTTAAAATTTGTATCTAACTCCATCTCTAAACACCATACTTTTGTTCGGGTGTTGGATTTTTTTATATAGTTTCATTATTTTTTTTATTATTATTATTTGATTGTTGTTGATAATTGATATTTACCTCTTTGTATCTTTGAACCCACAAGCATAGACCATATCCTGTTGACTCTTTATAAATGCGGTGCTGCTCACTGCATTAGACAATGATGGAAGTAAACTCTTCCACGCCGTTCCTGAACGAACGACAACAGCCTCTGAAACTCGTTCTGGTCCGTCGTGTCCGTGTCCTGATGCTTCACGTTGCTCTCCGTGTTTGAAATAGAATCATTGTTTTGTCAAGTTATTCTTATTTTGTACAAACAAATCAATATGTTGAGAATATTGTATTATAGTTTTTAATTTTTTTATTTCATTGCTTGTTTCTTTTTTAAGAGAATGTTTTCATCATTTCGTGACTGATAAATAAATGAGAAGATAATGCTGGATACGTTTCTTTTCGTTGTGTAATGTAGAAGCGTTGAAATGCTCAGTGTGTGTCAGTGTGTGTGATCGTACAGCAGAGCGTGTGTAAAGAACGTGATGGAAAGAATATCTAAATACAGTAAATGCACACTGGCTTCATGTGTTAAGGATGCAAATGAGATGTTATGTTACTGTAAATAGGGTATTTTACACAATGTTGATGATATCTATAAAGATAGAATGTGTTCTGATGCGTGTGTGTGTGTGTGTGTGTGTGTGTGCTGATGGGGGTGGGGTGCTGAGCATCTAATAAGGCTTGTTATCTGGAGTTTGGTCACAGCTGTCATCCTCCCGTCTGAGGGAGTCACAGAGGGAGTGTGTCTCTCAGTACAGCCATATTGTCTTCTCACCAGGGAACTTCAGTCCCTCCCATTTTTCCAAAGACGTGTGCTTTTAATTGACTCAATGCTGTCTGTCCCTCACTAGCAGGGAGAGAAAGACTCGTAGGAAATTTTGCTGGAAAATGTGAGATGCTGAGAGACAGATATGAAAGGAGTTTCTGCTTATTTACCCGATTGACTTCTTCGCTGAAGCAACATCTGTACAGTATTAATATCTGCAGAGCTCAACTAATGATTCAGAGGCAAACATGAAAATGCCAGTGTATGTTAATAGCCTAAAATTGACTCTGTAAACATTCACACCCTCGTGTGCTTTCAGATCCACCCTAGTAAAAAAGCATTATATTTAAAACACATTTAAGTATAGTTCAAATATAGTAACATATTTATTATTTAAATTTTATTTGGAGTACTACTTGTGCACCAAAGCCTAAAATGTGTTTTAATATCAATATTCATCAGGATTGTTTGATGTTTGTATAATATCAGATATTTAAAGTGTACTAAAGTATTCTTGCAGTAGTTCCACTTTAGCAGTCAAATATCCTTTAGTCGGATCTCAGCACAACTTCTGCTCGACTGAAGTGCAAATTTAGTCGTTCCAATTTAGCAGACTTTATGTATACCAGTTTAGTACACCAACAGCACAGTTGCAGGTTATTTATTTACATAAATATGTAAATATATTACTATTATATTTAGCATGAAATAAATGTATTTCAAATACATTTTAGTATATTTATTAGTGCTGGGCTTTCGATTAATCATATCCAAAATAAAAGTTTGTTTACAAAATATATATGTGTGTACTGTGTATAATTATTATGTATATATTTAAGAAATAAATTATATATATATATATATATATATATACATGCATATGTTTCTTAAATATATCCATGAATGTCTTTGTATTTTATACACAGTACACACATACATTATGTCAACACAAACTTTTATTTTGGATGCAATTAATCGAATGCCCAGCACTAATATTTATTTTTCACTGGAGTATACAATTTTATTTTTGTTCACACTGCTCTTTTCCATACAATGGACTGTTGAGCAGCAAAATTGACAAAAAAAAAAGCACAAAATATCACAAAAATGCTCCATAATTTGTACTTCACTCACACCTCCAATGGTGCAAATGAGAAGTGATGGTGTATGGTTTAACTGTAACTTCAATTTCAGGCTGTTTCTCACACACTGCATGGCTTCAAGCTACTTGGACACTCATATGGAGCACTTTAATGATCTTTTTAGGGTGCTTTTTTGTTCAGTTATTCTTTATTTCATAGTCCACTTTACACATGTCAACAAACTTTGTTCCTAATGGAGTTAAACAGCACTCAAAAAAATATTTCTGTCTAAACATAAGTTTTATGTAATTTAATTACAAAGCAATTTTCCATCCATTTGGATGACATAGTTTTAACATAAACAAACTAATAAACTTAATGTGATTCATATTTGTCAGTCATTCGTAAATGAAATAGGTAAGATTTATGTAATAGTTCACAGGTTAATGAACACTGTTTAGTGGTCATGTGTGTGCGCACTACTGAGTTAAAGTACCATTGAAGCAGTGTCAGAGTTAATGAGATCATTAAGTGATGATTGAGCATTAATGATGAACACCTGCTGTTAACAAGCAGAATCACTGAAGGACAGAGAAACACAAGAACTACAACTGACTTCAGTCACATTTAATCTCTCACTATTCATATACTCAACTATTACATAAATCTTACCTGTTTCATTTACATATGACTGACAAATATGAATCACATTAAGTTTATTAGTTTGTTTATGTTAAAACTATGTCATCCAAATGGATGGAAAATTGCTATGTAATTAAATTACATAAAACTTATGTTTAGACAGAAATATTTTTTTGAGTGAGCAACCGTTCACATTCACTTTTACAGTATAGGTTTAGAACAGCATGAAGGTAAGTAAATAATGATCATTTTCATAATTGAATTGCTACTTAAATGAAGATCAGAATTAAACGAGGGAGACAGGACAAAGACAGCATGCGTGTCAGTGTGAGAAACGGTGTGTTTTTATCCAGACAGCAGTCCGGTCTTACGCCCTGTCTATCCCGGACCAACAGAACCGCAAAGACGGAGGGAATATTAGGTTAAGTTGTGAACACAGATTCAATGTGTGCAGTACCACCCCAAAACAGACATAACAGTTAGAATGATAAAGGGATAGTTCATCTAAAACTGACCGGTCTGTCGGTGTTCACATGGTCCTTCATAATCCGACTGGAATCGGACTAGTCCCACGTCACACCAGTCCTTTATACTGTCATCCACAGACGCTCGGGAAAAGGCGCTTTTACTGCTTGATAACTACAAGCCGCACGACTCTACGGCTCATGTGCTCAGCGTCGCCTAACTAGGACCTCGAAATCGATAAATATTAAGTCTGCTTTTTAAAACAAAGAAAAGGAGGATGGTTAGTATGCAACAACAAACTCTGTATATTCATGTGAAAAGATTAAATCCGTGCACAAGTTTGTGAATCAACCCGAGCACTTTATTTAGCATTCATGTAAACACCACGTTCAGATTCATCAATCAGAACGAACTGATTCAGATTGAAGGAAAAGGTCTCCATGTAAATGGAGCTATTTAGAGTCATTCTGAATCTGAACGATCTGTTCTTCTGACGAACACAAAAAACTTCCACTGAACGGATTAAAACACACTGAGAAATGCTTTGGAAGAAAGAACGGGATGTTTCTGTCACGTGTGGATTTCTTTAGTTTTTCATTGTTTGATTCATTTGCACACCTGTTATTAATTTCATTGATTGTTTTGTGCGTATTTCAGCCATGTGCTCCTTTCAGTTCTCGTCAGTAATCTAATTATTGACCTTTTTCTCAATAAATTCTGGTTAAGGTGTTTACATGACTCGCTTTTGGAATATTCTTCTCATGTTTTACGTTATAGAACAGATCGACGGCACACGTCAGTTCGTCTTCGTTACGGTACTATACAGTTTTGGGTGTTTCGCTTTTAATTTCATGAAAGCATCAAGTGCAGTTAATTATCTTTCATGCTATACTAGATGACGTCCTGTCGCAAAATGCAGAGAAAACTCACACATGTGAGATTAAGGTGTGTACATGTCTTTGATAATGCAACTAAAATAGGAATACTCCACACGTCTATATCAGAATATTGTTGTCCACATAAACGGACTGAATATTAGATTTGGTTGTTCTGTTCAGTGTTTGTGTTCGTTTTATTAATGAATCTGAAAGTGCGGCATTCAGATCCGTTTCCTCAACTGAAATCTGACACACACAGGTTTGGAATTACATGAGGCTGAGTTCATTTTTGGGATAGCGGTCCATTTTAGTATTTGATAAATCATTTCTGATTCTTTAAGAATAGCCAATGGGAGAGACAACAACTTCATTCTCCTTCTCTAAAGCCCTCATTATGTCTCCTCCCGTGGTTCATGACTCATTCTTCATTCCCCAGACTCCTAAATCACCCTTGAGTGTTTACAATCACCACTGCTAGATTAGAAGAGAAGCCTTTGAAGGACTGATTCTGATTAAAAAACAGTAAATAAGCAGTGAATGTGTCCCGGCTGAATACTGAGCAGTTCTCGCTCCACAGTGGCACGAAGGCTGGTTTACTTCTAAGGCAGCATCACATATATCCTTAAAGGAGAAGACAATCCCAGAATGCATTGTGACAAGCTCAGTGAACAACTAAAGTAGTGCTATTTTTCCTGCAGAAATCAGTCACTTTAAGAGTCCATGATGGTTAGGATGCTGCTTTAGAGGACTTCTGGCTATGTAGGCCGTACACAGCGAGACTTTTGGAACAGAGCCCATCCAGGACATCTATGACAGAATCCTTAAGCAATGCTAACACACACTAGTCACATATCCCTACCCTCACACACACACACACCAGCACAACTGTCATTTCTCTTGCTGTGGCTCTGAAGAATTCCCAAGGTGTGACTGTTCTCCTGCAGAGAGAGGCCTGAACTGAAAGCTGCAGTCTAGACTGAGGCGATAGACGTCTCATTAGTGTCCTTCAGAACACGGCTGCCAGAGCACACTGTTCCCACAGCTGGAGGAGAGGAGGGAAGTGATAGTTGGTTGCTGGGTAGAGTCAGATGATGATAGTTGAGATATTAGTTATAATCGGTTTGGACCTGGAAGAGTCAAACACTGTTTAACTGTTGGTTAACATTAGAGGCAGAATTTTGACTATTGAAACGCTTCTCAAACAAGAACAGATGTAGGCGGGGCTTGATTGTGTCTGTAGGAATTGATTGGATGGTTGTGGTTTGCTATTGGTGGATCTCCAGGGTTGGGAAGTAACAAAATTAAAACTTAGTTACGTATTTAAAATACAAAATTTGAGTCACTGTATTTCATTACAGTTTCATTTTAAATGGGTGGTAATCAGATTACAGTTACATCTGAAAAGTGTTTTAGATTACCAAAGTGATTACTTTGAGTTTTAATGTCATTTAAACAGCGATTGGTGATTCTCTGACTCTGACCGTCTGAAAAAGAGTTAAGTTTCATCAACATTTTAATACTTTTAAGAGGATCATAAAAATGTTGTTATTTTTATTTAGTTCTGTCCTGAACAAGACAAAATGACTGAATTTATACAAAAAATTGCCCAACTGTGAACTGAACTGTCCTGTCATGACCTGATGATCCACGACTGTTTTCATGTTTTGTGAGTCATTTTATAATTCACTCGTCACTGCAACTTTTTCTCACTATTTGTTTTTTCCCTCACAATTGTGAGTTTGTGTTTCACAATTCTGACTTCTTTTTATCAGAATTGTGAGATTTAAACTCACAATTGCAAGTTATAAAGTCAGAATTGGGAGAAATAAACTTGCCATACTGACTTTTTTCTTGCAATTGTGATTTTAGTATGTGTTTATTTCTCATAATTCTGACTTTTCTCAATATTGTGAGTTTATATCTCATAATTCTGACTTTTCTCAATATTGTGAGTTTATATCTCATAATTCTGACTTTTCTCAATATTGTGAGTTTATATCTCATAATTCTGACTTTTCTCAATATTGTGAGTTTATATCTCATAATTCTGACTTTTCTCAATATTGTGAGTTTATATCTCATAATTCTGACTTTTCTCAATATTGTGAGTTTATATCTCATAATTCTGACTTTTCTCAATATTGTGAGTTTATATCTCATAATTCTGACTTTTCTCAATATTGTGAGTTTATATCTCATAATTCTGACTTTTCTCAATATTGTGAGTTTATATCTCATAATTCTGACTTTATAACTCACAATTGCAACTTTATATCACACAATTCTGAGGGAAAAAGTCAGAATTGTGAGATAAAAACTCACAATGACCTTTTTTGTGTTTGTTCCACACTTATTAGTATTCCAAAGTATTCTAAAGTATTTAGATTAAGTTACTAAACTTGAGTAATGTAACGAAATACGTTACAAATGACTTTTTAAAGCATGTATTTTGTAATCTGTAGTGAAATACATTTTAAAAGTAACCGACCCAGTCCTGTGGATCTCATGTGAGTGACAGGTTGCCCCGCCCTCGTCATCAGAGAAGCTGCAAGAGGAAGATATTCTGATTCAAGATCACGAGGACTGCAACATTCTACAATATTCCGTGAATAAACAATTGTGAATTTTGATTTCATGGTGACTTTAAGCTTGTCCTCGAGATGAGGTGTAAATATCCAGGTTTCAAACAACTGACAGGTGAGGGTGTTGAGTCTTTCAGATCTCTGACTACTGATTATGATCAAATCACATGTGCTGGAAGACATAACAAGAGAAAACTTGTATGATTATAGACATGACAACAGAGGTTAAAGAGAAAACCAAAGAGAATAGGGGAAGCAACCGTTCATCCTGTTTCTCGAATCTGACGGGAACCGTTTCACCGTTTGAATCACTCCTCTGTCAGCATTCTCACCGGCGCACGAGCAAACCCAACATATTTTTATAGATACTACTGTTATTTCGTAACGGAAAGTTTTATTCATTTTTAGGTGAGAATATAGTTGTTTAGACCCCAGATATTTATATGTAAACATAGTGCTTATTTGAAAATGTGGCCGTCAGCGGTCGTTCAGAGCTCGTGTACCCGCAGAGAACAGCTTCATCTCAGCCAGTGCTCCGGCTCTAATGTAGATAGTGTTTAAACATGAGATATAATTCATTTTGGGTGTCAAACGGGCAATCTTTGGACTTATTAACGTATTAATTGTTCCAGAGCTAATAGATTTGGCTTGATAGCTATATTATATTATATATCCTGTACCAACTAGAGCGCTGCTTTTGTACATTTGACTGAACTGTTTGCTTGTGTTTATTTCATATTTTACTTCTTTTACTATTATAATGGCTATTGTTGTTCATTTACATTAGTGATTTCGACTTCAGTGAAAGTCACATTAATACACTATTAGACTGTGTTTACGAGTGAGTGAGTCAGTCGCAAAGACTTTTATTTTGAAATCGACTGAAACAAGGAAGTTGTTTTTACCTTAAACAACTTCCTACGAGACAGAACTGACATGTGCATTGACTAGCGCTGTCATGGGAAATCCTCTTAAATGTTAAAAGGAAAAAGACAAAGATATCGCTTTCCTCAGCAGACATTCAAACTGATTCAAACTGATTCCTTCGAAACTAAAGTGACGTTTCAGAATTAGAAACGGAGGCTTTTCAACTGTTAAACTGTCGACTTGAGATTTGAATCTTTGGCGAAAGGAAGTAGTTCCTCACAAAAGAGGGTTTTAAAGACACTCCGTTGTTGTTAATTATCTATTGGAACACTCGTGCCGTCGAACTGCTGTATAAACACAAAATCATTCTCGTAGCCGTGCGTATGGCTGTGTTTCAGCAAACTGCGGCCTCGTGCCTACAGCCAAATCACAGCCGTGCTGATATACAGCTGTATTGCATGGCTACTCATGTAATATTGCTCATATATATCCATCTTTCCCTCCTTCTAGCCCGTCTGCAGAGTCTCGTGAGCATGTAGCGGGTCACTCTCAGTGCCTGGCAGCCACCAACAACCTTTAGCCAGAGATCGTGAACAATCTGACTCTCAGATATGTCTGCCTTGGGTTCGTATGCATTTCTGAACATGCATGAGTGTGTCTTGCTTACCTTCTTTTTTGCTCTAATTTCCATGTTTCTCTCCCTCTCATCCTGACCCTTCCCTCTCCATACACAACACACATTTACACACACTGAGGGGTGAAAAACAGAAGCCGTGGAAAGCCATCTTTAAACACTGGAGAGAATTGCTCTGACATGTCACATGACACGTATCATTTCGTCCATGATATTTGAGGATGAGGGCATGTCTCTCAGCCTCCGACAGAAAAATCTACACCCAAAAACATCAACACAAATGATGCCCGAACCAAATATATGACACGCATTTTCATCTCCCTTTTAAAGTTGAAAATAGTTTTTATTTTGCTGTCCTAAATATATATGACTCTATTTAACAGTTTTTATGACCCTGTCAAACCAGACCTTGTGCATTTTTAGTCAGAAAACCCCATTTCAGTTTATGCCTCATGACGTTTCATTCTTTCTTTAGATGTTTATTAATTGAGTTATTTTCATCGCTGGATACCGTTCCTCACCGTTCCCCTCCTCACGTCCTCGTCTCAGTATATGTGAAGCATGTTCTCGCTCGAGCTCATTTCTCTCTCGTCAGAAGCAGAGAACAGGGGAAGCCCTCTCACCTTTCCCTGCGTTCTGACAAATTAGCATATTCATGAGGACCGGCATGCATTATACATGAGATCCTGAGGGAAACAGGGAATGACACACACATGCATACACTCAGTACAAAGGGAATGGCAAAGCTGTAGATACACACACACACACACACACACACACACACACACACACGTTAAAAACAGCCAGTCAACATCAGATAATTAATTTAAAAAGAAGTTTTGTATGAATTCCAGCCCATTAAAGGCATTAATGAACATTTTGTGCTTCTAGTGTTGTTGACAGTGAATCCTTTCTCCCTGTGATATCTATACTGACTCAATGATGCCACAGAAAATAACGTCAAGCCCTATTTTTGAATGAACCATGACAATGTTTTAATCATCAGTAACTACATTATTGAACCTCGACCTCTTAATTATTGAATTCAGGTGTATAAAATCGAGCAGCTAGACCGGCAGTCTGCATTTACAAACATTTGTGGGGAAAATGGGTTCTTCTGAAGAGCTCAGTGAAATCCAGCATGGTACGGATCGCTGCGGTTCCGAGCATTTGCATTTGCATTATATGGACTCAGAAAGATGGATTATTTTCCTGAAAATCTTTGCGTTTATCTGAAGAAAGAAAGTCATATACTTTGGCATGAGGTAAGTAAATGATGAGAGAATATTCATTTTTGGTTCTGTAAGCGCCTGAAAATTAATTACACTGTAAAAAATACACTTTCCAGTTTTAAGAGTGTTTTTCATGCTTCACATACGGCCATCTCAGGAAGGCACTCTCCGTATATAGAGAGAAACGGGCAGATTGTCGTGTATTTGACTTGTTCTGCTTCTTTTTGGGCTGTTTGGCAGTTACTGCGAGGCTGGGAGTGGAAACAAAGTACCCATAAATGTTAAGAGTGACAAAATGCCACTTGAGTACGATAATAATCATTATGGATGGAGAATCTGGCTCCATCTCTTCTCCAGACATACAAACACTCAAAATCAATATTCACTTTCGGAGGAATTGGTGTTGGCCTCCTGCCAGCCGACGGGAATCCTCAGCAGTCTCTTGATTAAAGTTCTTAAATGTTAGTTTTAATGAACAATAGTAGCTATTATGAAAGTATGAGAATTTTGTACAACAGGAATTAAATACGAGCCAACAATTTGGTCAAAACTACAGAGGCAGTGCTCTAGTGCCAAGAGATACATGGAAGTAAAATAAATGTGTATGAATATTTTAATTTGAAATGTTCACAGCTTTTATACAACCATGTTGAATTTCAGCTCCCAGAAATGCAAGAGCTGAAAATAAAAAAAACTGTTAATGCAATGCATGTTTTCAACATGCTTTTTAGTTTTAAAGATTTTGGGTTAATTTACTTCCATAGATATAAAAATGTATTTACATTTTTTTAAATACATTTATAAAACTTAACTTTGCCAAAACACCTAATACTGTTGTTATATTGTGTGACTTCAGAAGGCTTGTGATTTAATTATGATTCATTACCGTTGCTGTACTTTTATCTGCCTGTGTATGACTTTATATTGTTGGCGAGTGTGCATATTTATGGTTAGGTGTTCAAAATAACCATGAAGGTATTTATATTTCAAATCATATAGATGCATGCAAATAATTAAATGTGTAATCAATTTTACTTTATATATTTAGACACAAATGTTTAAACATTTTTATCAAGCAGATGTAGATTGACAATGCGTTCCCAGACGTCTAACCTTTAGCACTTTAATAGTGTTGCACATGGCACTTGACCATATTTTATTTAGTTTATATTTAAGAAAAAAAGAACACTGTCATGTTTAAAGAGTAAAAGGACGCTGTTCAATCGGCTGCCTTTGCAGAATGATCTCTTTGTGTTTTCTCTGAGTGTAAAAAGAAACTTGCCAGCTTCAAACATCCTCCAGAGAGAGAGAGAGAAGAGGGTGGTGAAGAGACTTCAAACACAGAGGCATCAGAGACGCGGCAAAGGGAAACAAGCAGAATGATTAAACTGGGAGGCTGATATGTGTCATTAATGTTTGCTTTCAACATCCCCATTTCATCAGAGTAAAGACTGCCTCATAAGATGGGCCTTAATTCACCCCGAAATGAAGACTCACGATAGTTTTCTGTGCAACACTAAATGGAGATATTTTGAAGAATCACCACACTTTTGTCAAGTTGTGTTGGGTGATTTATCTCCTTGATCTTTACCGATTGATCGTGAGACTTTTCTTAGACTAGTGAATATTGCATTTAAAAAAAAAAAAGTATGGCCATTTATTTCAAGGTGACAGAAATAATCATCCTAAAAATCATCCTTATTTTTAAAAGAAGCAGCTCCAAAAGAGCTTTAGGAGGCAACCAGGCCAAAATAACTCTGCTGGCTCGGGAAGAGATTAAAGCGGGTCTGATCATATGGTGCACTTTTGTTGGATGGCCTTAAGAACCTGATATACTGTGAAATCGAGGAATGAACTGGAGTGATGTGATGGCAAACAATATCAGGCCAAAACAAAGTTCGTTTGCAGTTTGTTTCAGGAGTTCCAAACAGGTTGTGAAAGTGAACTTTCCTGGAAATGCCTCTGAACCACCATTGGTCCGTATGACATAATAGTTGGGTGTGTCTCTGAGGCTCTGCCGTCTTTGAGGTTAATTTCTTCTGTTCAGTGTGTCGAGGTCAGACGCGAGTGAAAACATGAACACACTGGAGAGACGCTTCATAGCAGAAGCTGTAATTCTAACTGAAAGAGTGTCACATTAGCCGCGTTTCCATGAGGTGGTTTTTCAGGCAATTTGAAAAAGGAATATTTCACAAAACTGCAAAGGTTCAATATTGAAGACACCTGGTGCCACACTCATATAATGAACTCAAAACACCTGCAAAGCCCTTTAAATGGTCTCTCAGTCTAGTTCTGTAGGCTACACAATCATGGGGAAGACTGCTGACCTGACAGTTGTACAAAAGACGACCATTGACACCTTGCAGAAGGAGGGCAAGACACAAAAGGTCATTGCAAAAGAGGCTGGTGTTCACAGAGCTCTGTGTCCAAGCACATTAATAGAGAGGTGAAGGGAAGGAGAAGATGTGGTAGAAAAAAGTGTACAAGTAATAGGGATAACGGCACCCTGGAGAGGATTGTGAAACAAAACCCATTCAAAAATGTGGGGGAGATTCACAAAGAGTGGACTGAAGGAGTCAGTGCTTCAAGAGCCACCACGCACAGACGTATGCAAGACATGGGTTTCAGCTGTCGCACTCCTTGTGTCAAGACACTCTTGAACAACAGACAGCGTCAGAAGCGTCTCGCCTGGGATAAAGACGAGCCGAGTGCTCCAAAGTTATGTTCTCTGATGAAAGTACATTTTGCATTTCCTTTGGGAATCAGGGTCCCAGAGTCTGGAGGAAGAGAGGAGAGGCACACAATCCACGTTGCTCGAGGTCCAGTGTAAAGTTTCCACAGTCAGTGATGGTTTGGGGTGTCATGTCATCTGCTGGTGTTGGTCCACTGTGTTTTCTGAGGTCCAAGGTCAACGCAGCCGTATACCAGGGAGTTTTAGAGCACTTCATGCTTCCTGCTGCTGACCGACTTTATGGAGATGCAGATTCCATTTTCCAACAGGACTTGGCATCTGCACACAGTGCCAAAGCAACCAGTACCTGGTTTAAGGACCATGGTATCCCTGTTCTTAATTGGCCAGCAAACTCGCCTGACCTTAACCTCATAGAAAATCTATGGGATGTTGTGAAGAGGAAGATGCGATATGCCAGACCCAACAATGCAGAAGAGCTGAAGGCCACAATCAGAGCAGCCTGGGCTCTCATAACACCTGAGCAGTGCCACAGACTGACCGACTCCACGCCGCATCGCTGCAGTGATTCAGGCAAAAGGAGCTCAAACTGAGTATTGAGTGCTGGACATGATCATACTGTTCAGTTGGCCAAGATTTCTAAAAATCCTTTCTTTGTGTTGGTCTTCAGTAATATTCCCATTTTCTGAGATGCTGAATTTGGGATTTTCCTTAGTTGTCAGTTATAATCATCAAAATGAAAAGAAATAAACATTTGAAATATATCAGTCTGT
This sequence comes from Zacco platypus, assembly GCA_038088235.1. NCBI lineage: Eukaryota > Metazoa > Chordata > Actinopteri > Cypriniformes > Xenocyprididae > Zacco > Zacco platypus. The sequence continues at coordinate 34,731,794 of CM076077.1, forward strand.
GTGTAATGAATGAATATAATATACAAGTTTCACTTTTTGAATGGAATTAGTGAAATAAATCAACTTTTTGATGATATTCTAATTATATGACCAGCACTTGTACATTTCCCCAACAAATTCACTTTCTTTAATATCTCTTTCCACAGTGTCTTTGATGATTTTTTTTGCTTTCGCTTTAATGACATGCTGTCTGATCATCACAACACAGTTAAATGCTCTACAAGACACAAACAAAGCGACGAATTAGCCGGACTTGTTGCCTGATGAAAAGCCAGCGTTTACACAGCTCGAGCAGGGAGAAAGTCCCGGATCGTTCCTGCTGTTGTTTGATGATTGTCAGCGGTTGCTTTTGCTTCACGCTCAAATTGGTTTCTGTCTCCTGGACTGAATTATCAGAGGCTGAGGGGAAGATTAATAAATCATGGAGCTGTTTTCTCCGCAGTGTTATGATTATTTCACAAACGGAATGGCTCCTTTGCTGCTCATGCTGTCTTTTTTTCTCTTTATTTATTTTTTATGTGGCTCTAAAATTGCAGTAAAACACCAACTTTTCAAACAAATGATGTCCATTTCAAACTAATTATAAATAGGGGCTTTTTTTAAAAAAAAATACTGACCTCAAAACAGTTATATCATAGCACATGAACTGTAAACTAATATATTTTGACATTTTCATCAAACAATCAGGCCATACGTGTCTTTTCTGATGGTAAACTCGCTCAGTCGCTCTCCTGATACAGCAGTGAAGCGCTCGAGTACGAGTCCTGTGAAACACCAGTCACCAGAAAAGAGCTCAAAGACTTGTACAATCAAAAAACATCACATTTCACTTTGAAAGTAACATCATTAAGTCGAAGCGTAATAAGTATTATAATTTGGCAGAAATGTAGCCAAAGGCACGATTCTCCAAACCGTAAAACTGACTTCACTTAATGTCCAACAATTTTTTAAATCCCTTTGTTTAACTTAAAGTAAGTTATCTGGTTACCTTAAACCTGAGTTCATTGAAATTATAAATTTGGGTTAATATAATGAAGGAGATTTAATCAACAGAAACTCAAAATATTGTTATCTGAACCAGATTATTGTTGATCACATGACAAAAGAAAAATGTTGTGATGAATCATGAAAATATTTTTTACAGTGTACTATTTGCATACCATGCCTTTGTTACTCAAGATACATTGATTTATTTGAGAACCATTTTGATCTTGAGTTTTTGAGGCGAGACAATTTTAATAGTATATCATAAATATTTACAGAAATATTCCCACTCACTGTCGTGATGTTAATAATATTCTTGTAAAACAGTTCCCAGCATTTCAGCAATAACTGTCCAGATTTAAAATCCGCACTGGCCAAAAAGCATTTACAGAACGACTTTGGGATCGGTCTCTTCTTGTAAACTCAGAGATGTGGATTCAGACGGCGATTCATTTCCCACACGACCTCGGTGTGTGTCAAACAAGTAGGTAATTCGGTCTAGAATTGTACACCGATGGTTGGAGAAAAACACTGACAATCTTGATTCAGACTAAAATCACAGACTAACCCCTGAAAATACCTCACATCCCCAAATACTGTGTAAATATGTCCAAATACTGGGGTTAACACACTCTTTCCTGTCACAGACATGGTGAAGACATACAAGCAGAGGATCGACTGTATCCTGAAGTGTTTTGTGTGAATCTCTCTCTCTCTCTCATTAATATATGAGCCTCGGCTTCTAATTAAATCCCACTTGAAAAGTCAAACTGATTCGAATTTGCATTTCTGAACAGGGTATGATGCTTAAAAGGATTAATAAATAGACAAAATAAAATCTCCTGCCTCTCCTAACGTGGATCGTCATCCCCCTTCACCTTTAACCTAAAAAAGTGTGCAAACTAAAACACATGTGATATGAATCAATTTTAGCTCATTTGAATAACATATGAATAATTTAAAAAAAAAAGTAAATCACTTTACGGGCAAATTCCCATGTCCCCGATCATGTTTTCAGAACTTCACTTTGAAATAAAGGTTACATACACATATTTCTGAACGTGTAAATCTATTAAATTAGTTTATGCCCCTTAATCTGTTACATTAGTGCTACTTGCCCTTTAAAATCTGAAGCGTATGCCCCAAATCACATGATTTGCTAGAAGTGACATCATCTCCTTTAGCTCCAAGAACAAAGCAAGTGTCATTCATAAACTTTTCTCTCTTTTCTTCATTTTTAGAAGCGTAACATGTCCACCCTGTTGTGTCAGTTTATACTGGACATGAAAACGTTTGTTTGTTTTTTAAATCAATTTTACATCTGTTAAAATGTTAGTTTCTCTATTAATTGGCTTTATTCGCTTAAAACATTCACTCTGTTAAGGTGTTTCACAGAATGAATGTGAAACCAGACATACTGGATTGCAGGGACACTCCCTGGAGCTTCGTCAGTTTTTCTCGTCTGTTGTGACAAACTTTCAGCTTCAGACCCTCGAATGGAGCTTCTGTTCTCAGAGTACGGATATGATGTGACACACACCTGTGAAATCTGTTCTGAAATATCAATTGTGATGATCACAGTTTTGATAATGAAATCCCAAATTCAAATCCAGCGGTCACGTGGAAGAGAGCCGGCGTTCCGGTCAGAATGCCTTCAGCGCCCCCTGCTGGTGCATTCTACAGCTTCATAAAGACTGAATTCACTTTTCTTTGCGTTGGCATACTGAAACTTTAGCTTATCAAATTATTTGTTTTTAAATTGTGTAATCTTAAGAAAGGAAGGAATGACGGTAGCACACCAGAGGCATTCTGGGATTTGATATTACATGTTCCTCAGAAATAAATCGTATCTGTAAATCTACACACCGCATGAGCTCGAGGTGTTTCTGAATCAGATTGATAAACTTCAGAGTTACTGACCTGACGTCAGCTAAATGATGATGACTTTCCTGTTTATCACTGCATTGAAACAATCTGTACTGTATAAAGCGCTGTATAATAAAGCTGACTTGATTAATGTATTCAAGACGTGAATATTTCAAATATTGCAAGGCCGCTTTTCAATGGATGTCAATGGAGGAGCGGCTTCAGTACTGAATCAAGAGCTTCTAAAGAGGAAAAAGCTCATCGCTCAATGAATCGACGGTCTATCCGCTAACCTTCAGCGTGTTTTCCATTAAACATTCATTTCGGATTGAAATATTTTATGTGCAAATGCTGTTTTATAAGAGAAATCATAGACGACTCGGTTCCTGGCACTCACTCATTTCTGCAAACCGTCGCTTTCACACTTTCTGACCTGAGAAACACACATCCGTCACAGCGATAACAACCTGTATTTACTGTAATTGTAATAGTGCTGTCAAAACAACTCCAGAACACAGAGTGCATGATGTCTGACAAAATACACAGAACCTTTTCTTCAAAGCGTCAAAACTGCTTCAAAACTGGCCATGACTTTTTGAACTAAAGGAGGCAAATGTCTCTGATCTGCTGTGAACGAGCGAGTTTCTGACGCTGACGGGCTTTAACACGCGTCTTCATCAACGGATCACGCTCTGATACATGCCCTGTCAGGGCAAGTGATGTTTAGATCATGTGAGAAATCTCTTGTTCGATTATAATAAACTCAGTGAAGTTTCATTTTTTCAAGAACTTTACAAGGCTTTTATTACTATTTGGAATAAGTCTGGCATCTTTTAGTTTGGGTGTCTGTTTGCAGTTATTTGTCCATGTATTGTTAAGGTTTTTATACTTGCACTCAAACATCAACCCGATGGGATTTTCAGTTTCCTCAGTTCTAAAATTATTCTCTGAATAGTTTGTTTACTAGACTTCTTTATGGTACATTTTAAAATGTAATGTGTTCATCAGTTAGTCCTGTAAAAGCTTATTTGTTGGTTTAACTTTAAAAAGTAATTAACCTGGTTGCACTAAAATTGAGTTCATTGAAGCTAAAAATGTAATTCACGTAATTAACTTGATTAAATTTATTCAAGCCATCAAGTAAACATTCAAATTTTAAGTTCACTCAATTTATAATTATATGATTAAATAATTTTAAACTTAACTGCATATAGTTTGTTATAAGAATTAACCAAGTTTACACAAATATTAATATTAACACGTTTTTCATCAAAAACAAAGAAATTTGAATTTTAAAATCTAAACGTAGAGTATAAACGAACTTCTGAGAGCTCTAAAAAAAACTGTGAAAGTTTGAGTTAGAATAGATTGTAAGAGCACGATTATAAACTGACTGTAGATGAGTTCACCTGATGACAAGATGAACACTTTTACAAGACAAGCAAAAGCTTTAAAACATCTCAAGGGAGTTTTAATGATGTATTTTATGTCCTGGAATAAAAAGTGAGAATATCTTGAACAGGCATTTCATCAAAAACCCAGACTTCAGGATGATGGACCGGAAGTGCACAAATATGAACTCATTTCTGAACTTTGGCCTATAAAGATGCAGCACTCTATTAGCAACACCTCAAAGAAGGCGGAGCCTGGGAGCCACACCCACCATTACATAATCTCCACGGACCAATAGGAGTTCAAAAGCGTTTACTAGTAACAGTGAAAGTTCACTTTGGCAAACTGTTTGAACTCCAAACTTTGCTTAAGCCTGATTTTGTTCAAAGTGATGTTGCACCAGTTCATTCTGATTCCACTTGAACTGTATCAGCGCCTTCAGTCTTAAAGCTCACACTTCAGTGAAGTAATGCTGCACAGACACACCGCAGTCAATATTACACAATATTTGTTGTCAAAATGACGGAAAGCATTTTAAAACATCCATCAATGTTCCAGTTAAAGCCTGAACCTTTCTAAACCTTTGTTACATAATTTAGACACATCACTACATTAATATTGAACACATCCCTTATAAATTCATATTTATATTTTTATAAATAACCCAAAGAATCAGGAAAACAGAAAAAGGCTATTTCAAATACACTCCAAACACAATTTCCACAAACCAAATAAATTGTTATAGGTTTAAAAAAAATTCAACCTCTCACAAACATTGATGTTGATAATATTGTGTGCATCTCATTTTTGTGTTAATCGATATAAAAACTAAGGTGTAGTAACTCACTGAAATTATTTTATTTTAATTAACTTTAAAAATTGGACCTGCGCAGGACTGGATAAGCAGACGTTGAACTTTGAGTGAAGGGGAAGTCTGTTTGATACGGTGTGTTGTTGTTTTGTGGTCATCTCAGCGCTGAAGGGCAGAGCTGTGGTCAGGCTGTGGGACACTGAAAAATGGCTTTAAAAGATCCGTTATTGACGTAGAACACCTAAAAGACTGAGTGCAGCGAGTGCAGTGAGTAAGAAACGACTCGTTCCTGCATCAGTGATTCATCCACAGGGCTGGGGAGGTTACTTTTAAAATGTATTTCACTACAAAATACATGCTTTAAAAAGTCATTTGTAACGCATTTCGTTACATTACTCAAGTTTAGTAACTTAATCTAAATACTTTAGAATACTTTGGAATACTAATAAGTGTGGAACAAACACAAAAAAGGTCATTGCAAGATTTTATCTCACAATTCTGACTTTTTCCCTCAGAATTGAGTGATATAAAGTTGCAATTATGAGTTATAAAGTCAGAATTATGAGATATAAACTCACAATATTGAGAAAAGTCAGAATTATGAGATATAAACTCTCAATATTGAGAAAAGTCAGAATTATGAGATATAAACTCTCAATATTGAGAAAAGTCAGAATTATGAGATATAAACTCACAATATTGAGAAAAGTCAGAATTATGAGATATAAACTCTCAATATTGAGAAAAGTCAGAATTCTGAGATATAAACTCTCAATATTGAGAAAAGTCAGAATTATGAGATATAAACTCACAATATTGAGAAAAGTCAGAATTATGAGATATAAACTCACAATATTGAGAAAAGTCAGAATTATGAGATATAAACTCACAATATTGAGAAAAGTCAGAATTATGAGATATAAACTCACAATATTGAGAAAAGTCAGAATTATGAGATATAAACTCTCAATATTGAGAAAAGTCAGAATTATGAGATATAAACTCTCAATATTGAGAAAAGTCAGAATTATGAGATATAAACTCACAATATTGAGAAAAGTCAGAATTATGAGATATAAACTCACACTAAATTCACAATTGCAAGAAAAAAAGTCAGTATTGCAAGTTTATTTCTCCCAATTCTGACTTTATAACTTGCAATTGTGAGTTTAAATCTCGCAATTCTGAGAAAAAGACGAGACGTTGCAGTGACGAGTGAATTATAAAATGACTCACAAAACATGAAAACAGTCGTGGATCATCAGGTCATGACAGGACAGTTCAGTTGACCGTTGGGCAATTTTTTAATAAATTGAGTCATTTTGTCTTGTTCAGGACAGAACTAAATAAAAATAACAACATTTTTATGATCCTCTTAAAAGTATTAAAATGTTGATGAAACTGAACTCCTCTTTTTCAGACGGTCAGAGTCAGAGAATCACCAATCGCTGTTTAAATGACATTAAAACTCAAAGTAATCACTTTGGTAATCTAAAACACTTTTCAGATGTAACTGTAATCTGATTACCACCCATTTAAAATGTAACTGTAATGAAATACACTTACTCAAATTTTGTATTTTAAATACGTAACTAAGTTACTTGTATTTCGTTACTCCCCAACCCTGTTCATTCATTAGTGTTCATTCATCCAACACACGCTCAATTCTAGTGCACTGGTACTAAAACTTCAACTCTTTCAAATGTCAAACAGAGCTAACAAGTCTTTCCCTTTACTCAAAAACACACAAAATAATACTTAATTTGAATATTTATTCTCCTGATCCAGTCATGCGCAAAGCATGCTGGGAATTACAGATCCTCCGCCCAGTCGACGCAAGAAAAATCATGCATGTAGTCCCAACACAAGTGGATTAAGTAAACTTCAATTTTACACATATTTAAGTGGAATGAAGACGATGAGATTAAGTTGTGTTGGTTTGGCTCACTGGACTACATGAGCAACGACGGTCTGAAATCCAGAAATTCAACGTAATATCAGGATGAGCAGCTCGCTTTAAATAACGTGATTGCTGACAATCTTTGACGGATCAGTTTTATACTGGTTATGAACATTTCCCTATAATGAGTGAATGATTTTTAAGTTCATGTATAGCAGTGTGTGTGTGTGTATCATTTTTCCACTGCGTACACTGACCACATCCTATCCCTCAAACTCACAACAAACCATTTAACGTCACAGTACATCAGATGATTGTTTTGGGGGGTTTTTTGGTTGCATTTCATTTTTGAAACGTGACAAACTGCATGATGAAAAAAAGACAGCAGTGTGTCCAGCGTTGAGAAATTCATAGAACCATTTTAATGCACAGGAATGACCGATCGTCGGACCTCAGACACATTCAACATGTTCATGTACAGCAACGACTGAAAGAAGGTGTCGTGTTGTCGTGAAGTCAAGAGAATTAAAGAGACACGAATTCTGTGGCGATGCATGATATAACATTTTAATTCAACATTTTACCTCCAAATAGCAGCACTGAAGTTTTCATAACTGGCCATGTCAAATTAAGGCTTTCAAACAAATGCACTGGAAGGACATAAACATGCCGACAGGGTTGGACGCTGGTTATATTATATATATAGGATGCATGTTAAATTTTGAAATGAGTGGATCAGCTGGGAATGTATTGGCACTGCTAACATAGTTCATATGAATAATGGTTACACTTTATTTTTCGATGTCTTTGTTACAATATAATTATACATCTAAGTACTGAGTTATATTATGTAACTATTATAGGTTTAAGATTAGTTGCATGTAATTATGTATAAGTTATTACTATAGTAACCTAATGTAACAATAACACTGTTAAATTAAGTTACCCATTATTGTTTACATGTACATTTTACAGTGCAAGTACTACAATGTTGTAAAAGTGTGATATGAAAGTACATGTAAATTGTTTAAAAATGCATATTATAAAAAGTAAAGCTAAAGTAGAGATGTTTTTGCTCTTAGCATGAATCCATGGCTTCGCTCAGATGCTCATGGTGCATTGGATGAACTGTGAGAAGACAAGACAGACATTAAAATATGAATGAATAATCAGTGAAACCTTCATAATTCAACCCTTCACATCACCTACTGACAGACAATTCGAAGTCAATAGCTTTAAAAGAATGTTTTATAAAACAATGACAACGGCAAAAGACTAATTAATCAAACGATTCCTCCAGCAAGTAATTCTGCAGAGCAGCAAGGTCACATGACTACTCAGGGTCTCCCTTACGGAGGACCGGGTGAGTAAAGTATGAATTGAAATACAATGCTAAATTTTTAGATTTATGACTCTTATAAAAGCCTCATTTCTGGCCACTTAGTAAATAAAAATCACAAATGCCTGAACTTCAACATGAAATCACATGGATGGATACTTGCAACTGAATGCCATTACTATACGACTGATAATATCATGGACTGTATCACCAGATGTGTAATATTTTTAAGACTTACATCATCATATTGAAATGTGGCCATTCCCTGTTGGGCCTGGTCCCGCTTTCTGAACAGATCTGATCATGAGACAGTTTCACAGTAAAGACGTTAGTATTCATCACTTCATTCATCAGATTTAAACTATTCCAGTCAATGCCAAATCATCATTATATTGGATGAATTACAGTAATCTGGAAGAGCTAAAATAAATTTTAAAAAAAGTCCCAAATTACACCAAGTCCTGTTACACAAGTGTAATACCACAGAGAGGACAGTTTCAGCCCTAACCACTCTAGAAAGCAGAAACAGATGGAAGCCCGTTTAAAACTACTGAGAAAAAAAGAGAAGATTGCGACTTTTTTTCTCAGAATTGTGAGATAAAAAGTCAGAATTCTGAGTTATAAAGTCGTTACTGATAAAATAAACTTATAAAGTTTCTGAATTCATTCTCCCTTTTCCCATCTCATATCAGCGGGAGAGATGTTGATTTTAAATACAAATGAAGAAAATATTGAAAAAGCAGTCATAAAATTCCTAATGGGGATATAGTGTTTAGGTGTAATTATTAGTGGGAATAAAGTGTTATGGGTGTTTAATAGCGGGAATAAAGTGTTTATTCCCAGTAAACACCTGATAAATACAATTCCCGCTTTCAAACACCCATAAACACTTTATTCCCACTAGTAAACACCCGATAAAGTGCTCAAGTGTGTTTAATAGCAGGGATAGTGTTTATCAGGTGTTTAATAGCAGGAATAAAGTGTTCATCGGGTGTTGATTAGTAGGAATAAAGTATTTAATCGGTGTTTAATAGTGGTAATAGTGTTTATCCGTTGTTTAATAGCAGTAGTAAAGTATTTATGGGTGTTTAATAGTGGTAATAGTGTTTATCCCATGTTTAATAGCAGGAATAAAGTGTTTATGGGTGTTTAATAGTGTTTATCTGTTGTTTAATAGCAGGAATAAAGTGTTTATGGGTGTTTAATAGTGGTAAGTGTTTATCCCATGTTTAATAGCAGGAATAAAGTGTTTATGGGTGTTTAATAGTGTTTATCTGTTGTTTAATAGCAGGAATAAAGTGTTTATGGGTGTTTAATAGTGGTAATAGTGTTTATCCCATGTTTAATAGCAGGAATAAAGTGTTTATGGGTGTTTAATAGTGTTTATCTGTTGTTTAATAGCAGGAATAAAGTGTTTATGGGTGTTTAATAGTGGTAATAGTGTTTATCCCATGTTTAATAGCAGGAATAAAGTATTTATGGGTGTTTAATAGTGTTTATCCATTGTTTCATAGCAGGAATAAAGTATTTATGGGTGTTTAATAGTGGTAATAGTGTTTATCCCATGTTTAATAGCAGGAATAAAGTGTTTATGGGTGTTTAATAGTGTTTATTCCATGTTTAATAGCAGGAATAAAGTGTTTATGGGTGTTTAATAGTGGTAAGTGTTTATCCCATGTTTAATAGCAGGAATAAAGTGTTTATGGGTGTTTAATAGTGTTTATTCCATGTTTAATAGCAGGAATAAAGTGTTTATGGGTGTTTAATAGTGGTAAGTGTTTATCCCATGTTTAATAGCAGGAATAAAGTGTTTATGGGTGTTTAATAGTGGTAATAGTGTTTATCCGATGTTTAATAGCAGGAATAAAGTATTTATGAGTGTTTAATAGTGTTTATTCCATGTTTAATAGCAGGAATAATGTATTTATGGGTGTTTAATAGTGGTAATAGTGTTTATCCCATGTTTAATAGCAGGAATAAAGTGTTTATGGGTGTTTAATAGTGTTTATCCCATGTTTAATAGCAGGAATAAAGTGTTTATGGGTGTTTAATAGTGGTAATAGTGTTTATCCCATTTTTAATAGCAGGAATAAAGTGTTTATGGGTGTTTAATAGTGTTTATTCCATGTTTAATAGCAGGAATAATGTATTTATGGGTGTTTAATAGTGGTAAGTGTTTATCCAATGTTTAATAGCAGGAATAAAGTATTTATGGGTGTTTAATAGTGGTAATAGTGTTTATCCCATGTTTAATAGCAGGAATAAAGTGTTTATGGGTGTTTAATAGTGGTAATAGTGTTTATCCCATGTTTAATAGCAGGAATAAAGTGTTTATGGGTGTTTAATAGTGGTAAGTGTTTATCCCATGTTTAATAGCAGGAATAAAGTGTTTATGGGTGTTTAATAGTGTTTATTCCATGTTTAATAGCAGGAATAAAGTGTTTATGGGTGTTTAATAGTGGTAAGTGTTTATCCCATGTTTAATAGCAGGAATAAAGTGTTTATGGGTGTTTAATAGTGGTAATAGTGTTTATCCGATGTTTAATAGCAGGAATAAAGTATTTATGAGTGTTTAATAGTGTTTATTCCATGTTTAATAGCAGGAATAATGTATTTATGGGTGTTTAATAGTGGTAATAGTGTTTATCCCATGTTTAATAGCAGGAATAAAGTGTTTATGGGTGTTTAATAGTGTTTATCCCATGTTTAATAGCAGGAATAAAGTGTTTATGGGTGTTTAATAGTGGTAATAGTGTTTATCCCATTTTTAATAGCAGGAATAAAGTGTTTATGGGTGTTTAATAGTGTTTATTCCATGTTTAATAGCAGGAATAATGTATTTATGGGTGTTTAATAGTGGTAAGTGTTTATCCAATGTTTAATAGCAGGAATAAAGTATTTATGGGTGTTTAATAGTGGTAATAGTGTTTATCCCATGTTTAATAGCAGGAATAAAGTGTTTATGGGTGTTTAATAGTGGTAATAGTGTTTATCCCATGTTTAATAGCAGGAATAAAGTGTTTATGGGTGTTTAATAGTGTTTATTCCATGTTTAATAGCAGGAATAAAGTATTTATCAGGTGTTTATTAGTCAGAATAAAGTGTTCACATTTTTGCTTTTTGTTGCCATTTACACTTAACGCTGCCTATTTTTTTCGGTCAAACTGAAGTGCTGCAGCCAGTCTGGAAACTAAACATGAACATGCTGCTCATTTCTTGCTCACACAGTATATGGAACAGACATAATTCACCCTATATTTTACTAAATGGAAATCAGACTCCATTCCTGTCAAAAAAAATCATGAAGATTCTTCACACTTACCAGTCAAGCTCCTGAGTTTGACACAGCAGGCGACATAATCATCAAATGAGATCTTTCCATTAGAGCTGTAACGCTTAATTATGCCGTTCATGGCCGGAGGACTCAGCCTGTATCCTGCACAAACATGACACCATGACCTTCAAAAACACATTTATACAGCTTATTCACACCTCTTGCCACTAATTAAACAGATGGAAATCCAATTGCATCAGCGCTCTTTTTTTTGCATTCTAGCCAAGAAGCAGAAATAAAGCCCTCTACAGATATTCATTTTCATTCATTTATCCACAGCTCTGCCAAAGGAAGACCTTGGATCTAGCGGTTGTGTATAAAAATTGGGCTGATGTATTCAGAGATCATAACTTATTTACTCTTCAACTAAAGCACAGAAAAGCTAGTGATTTTCTATGATCTTTCAGAAGCACTGGAAGAGTTTGATTGCTCAGGTTTTGTCTGCATTTTCACATGGATTTTTTTAATAACTCTGTTCAGCTCAAAGCAAATGAATTGAAGTGTAGATGCAATCAAGGATAAGAATATTTTCAAATGAAAAATGATAGACACTAGAGCTGCACGATTCTGGATAAATTGACAATCACGAGTTTTAAATTTAAAATAGAGATCACAAGCCCGTAAACATCCTCTGCCGTTTATTTTTGTTATGTCCTAAAGTTATTAGGGTTTTGATGGAGAATCTTTGGCTCTTTCTCAGATACTACAGCTTTTTTGGGGGTTCTTCCAGAAAATGTTAATCTGACAGTTTTAGAGATGGATCATTTTACACTTTACATTGTTGGCTAGATGACTTAAACGAATTAATTGGAGGCTGCAATCTCCATCAACTCATCGTCAGTGGCTTTTTGACCTACTGTTTGCCCTCAAACTTGAGAAGATTAATCTGAGTCAGAATGAAACCTGATCTTTTTACAAAATCTTTTTTACTTTACTTTACAGGTACAGGTTCTGATTAAAAATGTGTTCTTGATTTAATTAGAATTGTGATTGTATGTTCACATGAAACATTATACTTGTTTATCTGGCAAAATGTTAATTACCAAAGTTTTTAAAAAAAAATAATTTGAATGATTTAAAAAAAAAAAACATTGGGTGAATAAATGATTCAATGACTCACTCGTACAGACTTCACTTGTTTCATTACTGGATGAATCTGCGTTTCTGAAAGAATCTCTTGAATGAATGATTCAATGACTTGAATTTTTTTAACAACCTCTTGTCTCCACCTACTGGTGTAATGATGTAATTGATTCAATCTTTATTTGAAGTGTCAAGTTACTTTCAATCGGTGATTTACTCTATTTTGATCTCTGCTGTCGACATCAGTGTTTATATCTGAACTATAAACTTTGATCCAGCACTTCTGTGATCATCTGAATTATTGTAAGACAGAAATAATGATCCTGTGTGTTTGAAGACAGTTTGTGAAGCGGTTTCATATCTACACATGATAGCGTCTCTCTCTGGATCGTGTTTAGGTTTAATAGACAGAGACCAATCGCTGTCAGTCGGGAATGAGATCACGTGAGTGTTTGAATCGTGATCCTAAATCATGCAGCTCTACTAGACACCAAACGGGTGCAGATTCTGAAGTCTTACCCATGGAGGTGATGGCCTGGTTCATTTCCTGTGGGTCGACTGTGCCGCTCATGTCCCTGTCGATGCTCATGAAGTGCTGCTTCCAGCCGCTGAGCACCGCCCACAGCTCCTTGAACTCATTGAAGCCCATAGAGCAAGACATGTCTCTCTGATGAACCATTAAGTTATGGAAAAAACCTTCAATAAACCGACAATTCATTCACAATCAGAGCTGGCATAGCAGCAAAATCTCCTACACAACAGATCTGAAACAAGTCAATGTGAGCAGGAAGGATACGTCAAGCATGCTGATCATCAGTCTACACGTCTCAATGTTGAAAGCTGCAAGACAAAGAATGTTGAAAATAAGTTATAAATCTGTAAATACTTTCATTTTACAACTAAATTCTGCCCATTCTACACCTCTATTACACATCCTTACGTCTGTAGCCACCAGAGAAGTTGGCCTGAGTCAAACACGCCTGCAGTTCTTCTGCAGATATCTGGCCATCCTAAACAAAAATAAATTACAGATGTTATAATATTTGTAAGACTACAATATTTGTACCAGGAAAAAAAATGCGAGAATAGCTGATTATGTAATGAATTTAAACTTTCTATGAGAGATTAGTTAATGCACATCAGTTGGAACTTCATCTTTGGAAGAGCAAACGAGACGCTCGCACCTGTCCGGCGATCGCAGTGAAGTATCCGAACAGAGGGTCCTGCTGCTGTCCGGGGAATCCTCCTGCGTACTGCAGGAAACAGGGAGAGAAACGCTCTCATTATACAGAGAGAGGGGGGTGCAAGTGAGGCTTTTCCCCCCAAATTAAAATACGGAAAATTTTAGATGTATACTTTACAGAAAAAACTGTAACTTCAGTAAAACCTGTTAATTGTTTAAGTTACCATACCATGTTAAGTGAAAAAAAATAATAGTTTATCATTACATTATATGCAATTGTACTGTAAATACTGTCAAATTAATTTAAGTAAACACTTAAGTTATAATGTCACGTAGAAGACATCACGTGATTATATTCTATGTAAGACAGCGATTATTTGCATTGAGTAAATAGCGATATACAGAGTAAATAGCAACAAAAAGTATTCTATTAATACAAATAGTGGCAGATAGTGTTGCGTGTCAGTGAATAAAACGGTACGCAATAATAGCAATATTTAGTGTATATGATTAGATTTATTGAAATCATAAATGAACGCTGCTTTATTGGGACATTATTTGAGCCATCCCTTCACCTACCTGATATACACGGTTAATTCCCACTATTAAATTGTCATTAAGCACTTTATTTCCACTTTTCAAATATTTTCGTCATTTTTATTTAACCTCTTTTAGCCTCTGACTCCATTTGATGATTCCCACATTAACAAAAATGGTTCCCTTCATCTCAGAGGCATTAGATTTTATGACTTTTGTTGCATCATCTAAACGCACAAAAACTGGGCTTGATTCAGTTGTTCTGAAGGTATGTGAAAAGAAAATAAAAAGTCAAACTCATGGTCTTCGGGGTCTGAACGGAACCCACATTGAAAATGGATGGGAAAGATGAAAAATTAAGAGTTTATTTTTCAGTAAAATCAATGAATCTGGCATAAATCTGAACATTTTCGCACAGAAATGAAGGCAAGATACTAGAGCACAAATGCAATGTGGGACTCACACACACACACACACACACACACACACACTCATACACACACTCACTCACTCACACACACTCACACTCACACACTCACACACACTCACGAGTGACTGCAACAGACAGCGTTTGAATAGAATTTGGCAAACAAAATAAGCCACAAATACAGAAAAAAATGCAGATATAGAGTGGCACCAAACACACACTCACTTTCACATTCACACACAAACAAACATTTCTGCTTATGTAATTCATTTTATTTACTTTTTTTTAACAATTTCTTCTTATTCTAAAGTTAGTGGGGTTTTTTTCTTCATTTGGTTTATTGAAATAATTTGTGAATTTTAGTGGCATCTTAGTTATATTTTTGCAAATGTGTGGCATTATTGCAAAAACAGACATATAGAAAAAACCCTTCATTTCTTCAACTGTAATCCCTACAGGTTTTCTTCTAACCAGCAGATGGCAGAATTCTGTCTCGAACACTTACATCAACATCCAGAAACAACTCACACAAGTCATTTTTTCAGAAAAATATATTTTACATGCAAGTTAATATATAGCAGGGTAATTTTGTGGTAAATAGGTAAAAAAGTACGTGAAGACGTGCGACCAGAAGATCGATTCGTCATGCCATGATCTTTTAGATGAATTAAAAGAATGATATTTTTGCAGTAAAAGTCGAGTATCTCACTTATAAATAATAAAAAAAATAATATTTTCATGTCAATAAACAAGAAGCTGTAGACTGTGACATCATATCACAACCGTTGGAGCATTCGATGAAATTCGGCCCGATTAAAGTCCAGCTTTACTCTCCACAACACTGATCCTGTTACCAGACAGGTTTCTGCGGTAGGTTTGTCAGGCCCAATCAGACACTGGTGGGCGGAGCTACTGTAAACAACCAACCAGAAGAGCGATTTACACTGTGTGAATATACACTAGCTGTGTCCGAAACCGCCCACTCGTTCACTCGTTCACTAACCCCTATATAGTGCACTATATAGTGGATAGGGAGCGGTTTCGGACCGATATAGTGCACTATATAGTGGATAGGGAGCGGTTTCGGACCGATATAGTGCACTATATAGTGGATAGGGAGCGGTTGCGGACCGATATAGTGCACTATATAGTGGATAGGGAGCGGTTTCGGCCCGATATAGTGCACTATATAGTGGATAGAGAGCGGTTTCGGCTCGATATAGTGCACTATATAGTGGATAGGGAGCGGTTTCGGACCGATATAGTGCACTATATAGTGGATAGGGAGCGGTTTCGGACCGATATAGTGCACTATATAGTGGATAGGGAGCGGTTTCGGACCGATATAGTGCACTATATAGTGGATAGGGAGCGGTTTCGGACCGATATAGTGCACTATATAGTGGATAGGGAGCGGTTTCGACCCGATATAGTGCACTATATAGTGGATAGGGAGCGGTTTCGGACCGATATAGTGCACTATATAGTGGATAGGGAGCGGTTTCGGACCGATATAGTGCACTATATAGTGGATAGGGAGCGGTTTCGGCCCGATATAGTGCACTATATAGTGGATAGGGAGCGGTTTCGACCCGATATAGTGCACTATATAGTGGATAGGGAGCGGTTTCGGCCCGATATAGTGCACTATATAGTGGATAGGGAGCGGTTTCGGACCGATATAGTGCACTATATAGTGGATAGGGAGCGGTTTCAGACTGATATAGTACACTATATAGTGGATAGGGAGCGGTTTCGGACCGATATAGTGCACTATATAGTGGATAGGGAGCGGTTTCAGACTGATATAGTACACTATATAGTGGATAGGGAGCGGTTGCGGACCGATATAGTGCACTATATAGTGGATAGGGAGCGGTTTCAGACTGATATAGTACACTATATAGTGGATAGGGAGCGGTTGCGGACCGATATAGTGCACTATATAGTGGATTTCGGACTGCAACTGGTTTTGCTTCTTCTTATTTTTGTACTTTAGGGTGTTGTGTGTTACATTTTAAGTTTAAAACTTGTTATTTCATTGTTTTAGAGTCAAACATGTATATAAAAACTTCTTAATTAGAAAACAATAAAATTATACAAATCAGATTTTAAAGCAGAGTCATCGTACTTCATTGTTTATTCAAGGAAATGTGTCGCCTAAAATCATGGTTTGAATATCTGGTGTAAAATCTGAAAGGTTTAAAACATTTGAAGGCATTCTTGAGCAACACATATTGATTCATTTAGAAACTGATCTCCACTGAGGAACTAAAACTACAAGAGCGAAACAAGTCAATAATGGAACATTTGATACATCAGAACTGGACTGAACCCTGACAGGTGTGTGACTGACCCCGGGCACTCCCAGCTCGGGTCAAAGGTCAGCTGGGAAGAACCAGGTGTGTTCAGAAGGGCAGAGCAGGAACAATGACGTCGAATCTGCGCTATCATCCCTTCAGGACAGATTTAAACGCTGAACATTGAACCATTTCCCTTTACAAAACCCACTGAGATCAAGAACACAGCCAGAACTCCTCCACAAACAACATGAATCGAGTTTCCGGTCTGACTGTGTTTGAATAAGTACACTCATGAAATCAGCCTATGAAATCAGATCATTAACAGACATGATTAAGCCCTACCCCGCCCGCAGCAGCCGGTGCTCCATATCCCTGGAAGTTCATGTTAAGCGCGCGCTTTGCTCTGGAGATCCGGAGAGTTGATCTTCTTGTTCTTCTTCTTGATGCTGAAGTGTGTGAGTTCAGTCCCCGCCCTCTTCCGTGATGGGCGGATCCTCCAAAACAACGGATGTCATATGATCTACTCCACTGGCTTGTAATATAATATTAGATAAACGAGGTAGATAAACAAATAAAGAACATAATTATATGTCTTCCCTTAACTGTGAGAGAGCCAAATAAAACAATTGGTTTTGGAAAATGATTGACAGTTCGGAGCAAACGCGACCTCTGCTGTCGAACGAGTGTAAATGCAAGAACGCCAATGAATCTCGATAACAACACTTTATATTTAGATGGTTATATTATGTTTAATCTGATTGCAGAATTACTACAATAGAATTTAAACTATATAGAGTGTAAATTAGGAGGCTAAAACACAGTCATTCTTATTTATTCCTTACAGGTGCAAATATGTCATGTACCAATACTTGGAATAAAGTAAAAAAAAAAAAATACCAGTGTAAACTTCTCCAGGTTTTATTTTATTATGAAGCACACGTTGACTACAATATAATCAGTTATTAATATTTTGGTGGCTCTCTCGTTTTTTACGTGTGTTCATAATTTCTTTGTATGGAAAAAAATTATTTATTTCACAATAAACACTGGACTCTTTTCGCGGGCTGTGATGACGCTTTTTAACGGTCATCACCATCGTAAATCTTGTAAAGTTTTTCATATTCTCATTTTTTTATGTATGTATGTGCATTTATAACACTATACTTAGTATTGTATTACCTTTTTATGAAATTACAAAAAAAAAAAAGTGACGGTAAAATTAACGTCTTTCTCTCTTCTGACTGCCGTTATCAATCTCTATTTTTTCCCTCTTTTTGAAAGTGAAAACACTTTTTTTTTTCTTTTGCTATTTGAGGGAATGGGGACACCAAAAATACACATATTTAATGTATTCCCTCATTCACTGCCGTAGACTTTTACCCAACTATGACGACTTCCGCTTCGAGAAACCCAGACGTGTGAAAAGGGACCCTAAGCACAATTACGCAACATGACTACAACATCTTTAATGATATTGGAATAAAGGGTGAAGATGTCAATTTTCCCAGGCCTCTACTTCTCCTCTGAAAGAAAGACAGAGCCCGCTTGGAGACAGCTGGGCGTTTACTTTGTAGTGTGCTCTGGTTGCACACTTCACATTTTGGACAACTGTAGTGCGTCATCCGGGTATTCTAAGCATGCATACAGTTCTACTAACGCGGATATGATACACACTACATAGTGTATGAATGAGGTGGTTGTGTACTGTCCTACACACCCCGTAAACGTAGTGTCTGTGCGACAGGGTTTGTTTTTTTTAAACTGGAGAGCCGACATGGACAGAAACGCTGTGGTGAAAGTCGGCGCGATGGCGAGCGCCACTGTGTGCGCGCTGTTCGGCGGGGTCGTGTTCGCGCAGTACATGTTAACCAAAAAACAGAGAGCAGGGAAGAAAACCAAGATAATCGAAATGGTGAGCGCTTATTTTCACTTTGTGTAATGGCTTTCACACCCCTCCTACAATACGCGCGAGTCAAATCGGGCTGTCGCGAGCCGAAGGTTGACAGCTGTCCGTCTTCACTGAACGCTCTGGGTCGCGTGAGGCTCTGACTGACAGTCCGCTTTAGCGCCATCACGGGCCCGCGCGCGCGCGCCACTGTCGTCACTATCAACGTAAATGCGCCGTAGAGGTCATTCAGATCTCCGTTCACTCAGAATAAACACACGAACATTCAGTCGAACACCTCTCTCAAATATTTATCTTTGTTTATGTAAAGAATTAGCTTTTTACTGTCTTGTGGAATGCCTCTGTATTGTAATATTACAATCACCTCAGGCTTAATGGTACGGAGCCCCTAAAGGGACGTGGTGGTGGAAAAAAAATGGGATGGGAGGAATTTTTTTTAAAGAAATCTTTTGCGTTCCCACGCAAAACTTTGCGTTCCCTCGCAAAGATGTTTGCGTTCCCACGCAAAACTTTGCGTTCCCTCGCAAAGATGTTATCGTTCCCTTGCAAAACCTGTTGTGAGCTCGGACAAAACCTTCCTGTTTAATGTCCCTCTGGCTCCAGTAGTGTTTATTAAGTCAGCTCGAGCATTAATACACACAAATAATGCGCGGCTCATTTAGAGTTTGAATTTTCCTCAAACAAGCTTTATAATATTGGTCTCTATTAGCAGGCGAAGGGACCGTCTGAAAAGTGCAAAATCAGAAAAGCATTTCTACAAAAATAGTCATTAATAACTTCAATGTTACACACTGTAGTGTAACAAAACTCAGTTAAAACATCACTGCTCTCCTGATGGTTACACTACAACACTTAGTTTGGCATGTTAGTCTGATGTTATGCAGTTTACATACTTACAACCAGCATGATAATTGCTTATTAACAGTGAAGTTATTGATTTTGTTTCATAATAATCATAAAATTTATATCTATTTTTTTTTTTATCAAACTAAGTGTTCTAGTACAACCAGCAGGAGAGCAGTGACGTGTTACATTGTTATTGAGCGTTTTTCATAATATAAAATGAGAAAAAGGGTTTTGGGTTTTGCACTTTTCAGACGGTCCCTTGTCTCGCGCCGGCTTGTAGAGACAAATTTATATATTATAAAGCACATTTGAGGAAAATTGGGTTGTTATAGCTCGTTGTCTATGTTACTTTGATTGGAAATATCTGCATTTGTGTTTTAACAACGTTTAATTCACGAGTTATTGATCCGGGAAGCTCGAATATGTGAATATATTGCCAGCTTTACTGAACTCCTTAAACACTGACCGCATTTCTTTATTTGAGTCAAACAAGTTCAAACTCTAAATGAGCTGACTTAATAAACACTGCCAGCCAGAGGACATTAAACAGAAAGGTTTTGTCCGAGCTCACAACAGGTTTTGCAAGGGAACGCAAACATCTTTGCGAGGGAACGCAAAAGATTTCTTTAAAAAAAAAATCCTCCCATCCCATTTTTTTTCCACCACCACGTCCCTTTAGGGGCTCCGTATAATGGCGTGTGTAAACTTGTGTGAAAATCCAACAAAGAGACAAAAGGTAGAAGACGGTACTGATGGAAAGAAGTACAATCCCGTGAAGCGTTGCGAATGACATAATAAAATAAAAACGATGGATAAATATAAAATGCTTATATTAGACAATATATTTGACGTGTAGTGCAAAATATAACAGTTTGATTTTGTCACCGAAATATGTCACGCACTTCACGGGAGTGGGCGGAGCTAAAGAGCTATTTTAGCAGGTTTGATTGGTGGAGATTTCTGTGGAATCATGGGTAATGTAGTTTTGTGCTTGGAATTCCGCTGTTAAGCGTGAATATTTTAAAAAATAAGTTGAAACAATGCAGACTGATGGCTTTAACAAAGGCGTAGAGCCCAACAATTGTAAATGGGTGTGATAGAGATCTTTTACCTCTCTTCTTCAGACCAGACGTGATTTATTTGTTTAGTTATGGCGCGTCGGTGACTTTTACAAGCTAGTGAAAAACAAAAAGCCTTTTATTGTTTTGTGTCAACAATACATATCTCTTAAATATGATTTACTAATAAGTAGCTCTGCAAAAACAAGGGCTGTATTACAGAAACGTCATTTCCTAATTCTTGAAGGGTTAGTTCACCCAAAAAGAAGTGATTTTTTTTTTTAATCAAACTTGAGAGATTTCACTTCAAATGCACATTGAGTGTTGATGCTCAGTGAGCATATTTGACTTTTGACCTTTGATAGGCTGGAGGGACAGAACTTCAGTGTGCTCCGCATTGAAACAATCAAGCCCAGCCTCATCGAAGGAATGTCTTATCAGAAACACGCCGACATGTCACAGCATGACTGCTTATTATGAGCGGTGGAACAGCGTTACTGCTCTCAATACTTCATGACCTGGAGGGAATCCAGTTGTGCATGTGCAGACAATTTCACTCTGAAGCTTCAAAACGGTTCTGCTTATCATTTCTCTTTCTTGACGTCCGGAAATAACTCAATGCGTGATAGCAGAGCAGTCGAACCCTGACCTTATTGACCCACACGATCCATTCATACCACACAATCAGACACAAGGACTTCAGTCAGCAGAATTCACTTCTGTTCCCACAATAATGTTTCATTTAAGTAAGCTTAATATATATATATATATATATATATAAAATCATCATTTATTGGGTACTTTCAATTGGGAGGTGGCTGTCTCGAACCGTAACCCCTAAATTCAACTTGTGAAAATGATGTTGAAATAATTTTAGGAATTTTCTCCGTCGTCGTTTTTAAATCATATAGTTTTTTATTAAAAGTGAACTTAAGAAATATTTTATATTTTATTTTTAAATCATGAAACTTTATTTTTTTTAAAAATGTCCCGATTTTCATGTCACTACCGAAACAGTGAATGTTTTAGTCCATTTGGTGTTTTAACACACTTCTACATTTTTGATGGAAATATTCCTGCGTTCCTCCGTCTCATCGCCTCTCTTTCATAGTAGATAGACCATCATTTTGAGTTAAATGTGTTCAAAAGTCTGAAAATCTGTGTGCAACGTCACTTTTTTTTGGGTTATTCCATAAAATGTTGTTTTTTTCTGTGTACAACTGTTCAGAACGGTGCTGATTAGCATCTCGTACTAGACTCAAAAGTATCTAAAATTGTCACTACCGAAACAGTCCTGACCGAAACATGTCATCATTGTTTAGGTAGTGACGAAAGGAAACACGATCGTTTATTTAGGGGCAAATGAATAAAGTTTTAGTACAGTTCTGAAAGTCATTCATATGTTTTAGTATGCGAGTTAAAATCCTGTCATGTGATGTGGTCATTACCAACACGTCACTGTCACGACCGAAAAATTATTTTTGTCAAAAATAAAGTATATTGATTTATCAACTAAGATGTTTTTAATAGTGTTTCATTCAATGTTTATTCAAACTAATGAAATCAATTTGATAAACGATGCCTTTTTTCATAAAAGATTGGATTCAAAATACAACAAATACACTTGAACTATTGTTAATTTTCATTGTTATTGATTTACCTGTGAAAAAAAATAGCAAAAAATGTATTTACAATGTAAACAATCATAATAGGTCAACGTAACCCTTCTTACTAAATGATTTATTATCGTGTTTCGGTAGTGACGAATTTGAGGAGAGGAAAAATATTCCAAAACTTTCTGAAAATACAATATGAGAATTAACTGCACAATCACTAGAAATGTGCCTACATTCAAAACTAGTGGGAAAAGGCATTTTTTCTGACATTGAACCAATTCTGTAGAATGACCCATTAATATGAGGCTAATGTTGAGTGTTAAACCGCTCCTGAGCTTCACCCTTGTCATGTTTTGGTTGTTTTTCTACGCTTTCTGAGTGTGTGTGTGTCTTTAAGAAGGGTGTTTGTGTCATGTGACTCCCTGCAGGGGTGTAGATTATGGGGTGTTGACGGTTTTGAGGGAACGCCCCCCGTGTGGCAGCGCAATATAAGCGTGTGTCAGACAAGAAACATTTTCTTCTATGTTTGACACAACGCCTGCCGGAGGACGAGGTATGCTTACATGCTGTTTATACACACAAAGAGTTATTACTTGTGTACGTGTGTCATGCGGTAAATGTTAAAGAGGCCAGCGTAATGTCAGAAGATATATCATAAGTGGATGTTTTTGCATGCTTGTGAAGAAACTGAAGTGCATTATTGACATGTTTTGCGCTATAAATGTTTGCTGTAGCACTTAAATGGGATTTGATTTATAAGTTATCATTTGGTTGACTTAAAATTAGTTTCAAAACCGCACCGTCTCGCTCTTGTGCAGCCTTGTAAATATGAGGGATCTAATTTCCATGTGGAGGGTGTGAGGGGGGGTCGGGGTATTTTTGAGATCGTGATCCGGTTCACTCGGGATGATATTCACTGTATTTTTGGAATGGAGACGAGGAGGGACTAATGACATGTCAACACTGTCACAATTACACTTCATATAAACCTAAACTGTTTACCAGTACACTGAAGAAGCAGTGCTAATGAATCAATAAAATAACATATAAATATTACAAATAGAAAAACTAAACTAACTATCGACTATAAATAAGCTCGAAACTAATTAAAACAAAAAACAACACATAACAGAATTACTAAAAATGGAACTAAATAAAATCTAAAAATGAAAGCTGATTAATAAAACTAAAATAACACTCCTCTTATCTAATATTTATATTGCAGCCAAAGCATGAATTATGATACAAAAGTGTTTTAGAAATATTAGAATGCATTGTAGCTCATTTCCATAATTATGAAGAATGAATTTATCGCAGAATTGTAGGTTTACCTGTGAAATATCACAGTGTGTCTCTTCTGCCTCAGTGGATTTCTCCCTCAGACTCCAGCTGGTGTTTTTCTGACTCGTCTGGCTCCGCCCTCTCTGCAGTGACATCACACAGCATTAAGGAGAGGGGAGTGGCTAATGAAGCATGCCTCTGGACGGCTTCATCTCATTGGTTGTTTGTGTTTGTGCAGATGCCGGAGTTTGAGAAGAACACGGTTCACATCAGAGACCCTGAGCGGGTGGAGCAGATCATCTGCAGTCTCATTAAAGGTGGAGCGGCCAAACTGCAGGTAACTGAATGAAAGCAGACCTACAGCGTCAGCAGAACTAGATCTCATGATCGCCTCTCCTTCTGTTCTCCAGATCATCACAGATTTTGATATGACGTTAAGCAGGTTTGCTGTCAATGGAAAACGTTGCCCGACATGTCACAGTGAGTAAAAACAGCAAAGAACTGTAATGGTAGTCCACTGAAGACCGAACCCAGCGGGTTACATAAACAATACACGACAAACAAGAGGCCTTAAAAACACGGACACAGGAAAACACACGACAACAAGCAAAGAACCAATGAAACGACAAAACTGATTACAAGATGAATGAACCAATAAGATGGTCATTAATATGATGAGTCACATGACACAAAACAAGACACTTGGTAATTACAAATTTCATGAAACAAGAACACATTTACATGAAACTGAAATGAACTAAAGTGTTTTATAAGTAAAACACCATTAGAGGAGTTAAGCAATTATAAAATTACAAAATTATTTTAATTATTCATTTATGACATAAACTTTTTTTTCTATTTTCACACAAAATTAATAATGTCACTTAATATAAACACATTTTGTGTTTCAAATATAAACCATTTCTTATATGTATTATATTACAGATATAAACCACTACTACAATTTTAGAAACGTCAGTCAAAAAACAACAAACACAATTCCAAAATGAGTGAATAATTGATGACAAAAGTGTAAATTGGTGTAAAATGTTGCCATTAAATGTAGTTTATAATTACAGTGTAACAACATTCTATTACTAAAGTTATTATTCCAAAACTTGCTTAAAAAATAAGCCTTTACATTTTAATGACTCTGAATTGAATTGACTGATATATTTGTATTTCACAGATATCATCGACAACTGCAAGTTGGTGACAGAAGACTGTAGGAAGAAGGTATACGAGATCTTTTTCAGTGACACTTTAAGGTTCATTAGTTAAACATTGTATGAACTAACCGTGAGCTGCTCATCTGTTACTGTATTCACTAATCTCTGTTAACGTTAGTTAATGTAAATACAGTTGTTCATGTCAGTTCACAGAGCATTAACTAATGTTAACAAGATTTTAATAATAAGATTAATAAATGCTGTAGAAGTGCAGTTCATGTTAACTAGTGAAGCTTAAGTGTGACTCTTATGTTCAATAAAACATCATTTGTGAAAGTGTATTTACATGGTAAAAATGTTATTTTTCCAGCTGTTCCAGCTAAAGGAGACGTATTATCCTATAGAGATCGACCCTCATCTGACCATGGAGGAGAAATACCCATTTATGGTGGAGTGGTGAGTGACAAACACACCATAATAACCTGCAGGAAATGATTCAAAAAGAGCACAGATTCTGTTTTCATCGTTCTTCAGGGTGATGTTGCTGTTTGAGCTTGAAAAAGGCAGGAGTTCTTCTCTATATCAGTGTCTCTGAACTCCTGAAACGCCTCCATCTTGAGTTTTCTTCACAATGTTCCTCATTTAAATAATTCATGAGCAGAATAAAGGGGCGGGGCCTGTTTGAGTTAGTTAGTAGAAACAGGCGGTTATGGTAAGGGGCGGGGCATTTCCCAAACACCAATCACAACACACCAATCAGAGCACAGTGTGCTTTTCAGAAGGAGGGGCTTCATAGAGACAGGAAGTAAACAGAGCGTTACTGACAGACTGGGAAGAGAGGAGCTGCACAATGGAGAATAATCAACAACATCAACACTTTGAGAAAGGGTGTAATATGTCCTCTTTAATTAAATAAATGTGGTCTTCTTTCCTCAGGTATTTTAAGTCTCACACGTTATTGGTAGAACAGAGATTGGAGAAGGAAAAACTCCCAGAGGTCGTGAGAGAGTCGGACGTCTGTCTAAGGTACAAACACATCCTCTCTCTGACATCACGAAGCTTTGGTCACTTTGTTCTAGGTGTCTTTTAACTCATAATCTGGCATAAACAATTGTTAGGTGCTTATTGTGTTGATGTTGTTTTGTCAAAGATTTGTGCTGCTATTAATGAGGTAAAGTTAGGACAGGTTTGATGGTCAACGGCGCGATTAGAGATGGAATTACATGCAGGTATTTTTAAATATAAATACAATGAACACAAATAAATTGAATCAGATTATTCATTTAAATGTTACATAGTAGTTAAAGACAATTAGTGGTGGATGAAGTACACAAATCATGTCAGTAAAAGTACCAAAGTTCTTGATTTTAATGAACTTGAGTATTAAAAGTCAAAAGTACTGATTGATGGACTGTATATTTGTTCTAGCCAGAACTAATCAGTACTAATGAGAGATTCGTGCAGAGAATTCATGTTTCAAATAAGAAAACACTTTATTTTAAGGTCTTTTAACAAGTTGCTTATTAGCATGCATATTACTAGAATATTGGCTATTTATTAGTACGTATTAAGCACATATTAATGCCTTATTCTGCATTCTTAATACTAACTGTTAACTGTTTATTGAGGGAACAGTCTTAGTTAATAGTTTATATGTGCTCCCTATACTAAAGTGTCCCTCAACACTATCAAAACATTAATATACTAAATATCAATTTAAGTGACTGATAATTCACATGTGTAAATAAGTCACATAATAAACCACACAGTAAAATGAGGAAAAACACAATTTGTGTAAGTGAGGCGACAAATAGTGTAAAACGGTCATGTCCAGAAGTCACATGGGCTGAAATGCTGTCATATTTTCCGAGGAACGCTGTGTGAACGGGTTATATGATCTGAAGCTGCTACAGAAGATGCATTTGTGTGTTTAGTTCAGACGTGACACACAGATGTCCTGAAACAACTCCACTTCACTCTCACCAATAACAGTCATGACCCCAATATGATTTCACTGACGGTAATCAGTGCTGAAATTCATTATAACCAACTTCTCATGCCCTCAGTTTCATGGATTGTTCTCGGCTCGTTCGGACCGGATCATTGAATCAGTGAGTCGATGACTCAAGAACAGATGAATCACTCTGATTTGAGAATGAATCGTTCATGAATCGAAAAAGTCTCATTTCTTCAGTTCAAAATAACGAGGAACGATATGTTTTTATGGAATGTAGAGCTTTGGAATATAATGATGTAAAACTTTTCCCAGAGTAAAAATACTTTGATAAAATGTACTGTCCACCACTGCACTTAATATAAGTATATATAAATATAATGCAGCAGTTATGGTATCATTAAAACACCAAAAGTGTAATGAAAGTGTGGGAGGTGTTGATGTTCAGCACGTGTGTGACAGGGAAGGGTACGAGCAGTTCTTTGACCGGCTGCACCAGCACAGCGTTCCGGTCTTCATCTTCTCGGCGGGTCTGGGAGACGTGCTGGAGGAAATCATCAGACAGGCGGGCGTCTACCACACCAACGTCAAAGTCGTGTCCAACTTCATGGACTTCGATGATAACGTGAGTTATAAATTCCCTCGGCTCACATTATCCAGAAGATCACCGGCTGATCGGGATCTTCTGTATTGTCCCGCAGGGGGTTCTGAAAGGCTTTAAAGGAGAGCTGATCCATGTTTACAACAAGCACGACGGCGCCCTGAGGAACACGGAGTATTTCAAACAGCTGAAGGACAACGGAAACATCGTTCTGCTCGGAGACTCGCTCGGCGACCTCAACATGGCGGACGGCGTGCCCAACGTGGAGAACATCCTCAAGATCGGCTTTCTCAACGACAAGGTGCTGACTTCTCTTCTCTTCTCTTCTCTTCTCTTCTCTTCTCTTCTCTTCTCTTCTCTTCTCTTCTCTTCTCTTCTCTTCTCTTCTCCTCTCCTCTCCTCTCTTCTCTCGGTCGTTTGTGTCGCTGGTTTCACTGATGTTGTGTTTCACAGGTGGAGGAGCTGCTGGAGAAGTACATGGACTCTTACGATATTGTCCTGGTGAGGGACGAAACGCTCGAAGTGCCTAATTCCATACTACAGAAGATCTTGTAGTGGACACCACAGCCTGCGAGGAAAAGACTCCGATTCCAGGATGTTCCGAGTCACCTGGAGAATTCCAGCGCTGAGGCCGGCCTTCGTCTGTCCTCACGACCTTTGACCTTTTTAAAGTTCTGTCCTCTCATCATAGTGAACTATTTTAATAAACACACACATCTCGGCGTCAACACGTATCTAAAGAAGAATGCATCGCATCATTTGCATATCTGTAAAATTATTGTTTGTATTATTTTTGATATGGAAATGTATGTTTGCAATACAAGTGACTGATCAGTTTGAAGCCCAGCTGACGATGGTTCTGATGTGCACTTTTAAAGTCTGTTCTCATGGGACTTCATATCGGTATGCCGGCGGCATGTGCAGATCAGAATTGAAGCCGTGATGTTTAATGTGATTTGTCATGTGAGAATGTTTTAGCATAAATGAAAATAAGTGTTAAAATTTGCACAACCTCCTGATCGCGTGTGAGGAAGGCAATAAAGGTGTTTTTCTCCTGAACGTTTGATTCTATTGGAAAACGCTTGAATGAACGAGAAAGATTTATGCAAAGTTGACAATAACTGAAGGATTAAAGTTTGGGAAAGGCCACATTTGAACTGTTGGGCTTTGAAGGTTTGAAATGTTGCCTGAATTTGGGATGCTTGACTTCCTTAAATCATTTAAAATTATAAATTAAGATCAAAGTTAAAGTCGTCATGACTATAAAATTCGCCATTTTTGATTTGTTATGGAATATTGGAGTGTTTATTATAAATGATTTATCGCTGCACATCATTACTGTGTTAAATTCATGTCATCTTGAATCAGAATATCTTCCTCTCACAGCTTCTCTTCTCTGATGACGAGGGCGGGGCAACCTGTCACTCACACGAGATCCACCAATAGCAAACCACAACCATCCAATCAATTCCACACAGACACAATCAAGCCCCGCCTACATTTGTTCTTGTTTGAGAAGCGTTTCACACTGATTTACATCACAATAGACGCCATTCACATTTCCGGGTTTCTCAGAAGCGGAAGTCGTCAGAGTTGGGTGAAATTTTATACTACTGAGAGACTTCATTAAATATTTATTCAGTGTTTCCATTTGCGCAAATAGCAAAAGAAAAACTCAACAATAGTGTTTTCACGATGAGGAAAAAAATAGAAAGCGATTGAAAACGGCAGACAGAAGAGAGAAAGATGCCATTTTTACTGTAATTAACATTTGATTTTTGTAACTTGATGCAAAGGTAATATAATACTAAGTGTAGTGTTATAAATGTACCTAAAACTGGATTTATGATATTGATGCTTGTTAAAACGCATCAAGGCGGCGCTTTATTGCGCTTTGCACTTTCTCCAATTCATAAAAATACGAGTGCACCGTATTTCTATATATAAAGTCTTCGCTAATAGTTAGTAAAATGTCTAAAATGGATCGAAATAAACCATTAAATTTTTACGGACTGACTTTTAAATAAGTTACTTCAGTTTAACCAAGACATGAATAAAGAATGCCTAAATATCAAGTAGTTACACTAAGTATGACATTTAATGTAATTTTAACTGAGATCAGCCATTTTAAACATTCATTAAGTTCAACAAGAAGGGAAAGAGTGTAGCATTGTAGATGTGCACAAAACATAAACTGTCCACAGCGCTGGGCTGGTTACTTTTAAAACGTATTTCACTACAGATTACAAAATACATGCTTTAAAAAGTCATTTGTAACGTATTTCGTTTAGTAACTTAATCTAAATACTTCAGAATACTTTGGAATACTAATAAGTGTGGAACAAACACAAAAAAGGTCATTGCAAGTTTTTATCTTTATTTTGACTTTTTCCCTCAGAATTGTGTGATATAAAGTTGCAATTGTGAGTTATAAAGTCAGAATTATGAGATATAAACTCACAATATTGAGAAAAGTCAGAATTATGAGATATAAACTCACAATATTGAGAAAAGTCAGAATTATGAGATATAAACTCGCAATACTGAGAAAAGTCAGAATTATGAGATATAAACTCGCAATATTGAGAAAAGTCAGAATTATGAGATATAAACTCACAATATTGAGAAAAGTCAGAATTATGAGATATAAACTCACAATATTGAGAAAAGTCAGAATTATGAGATATAAACTCACAATATTGAGAAAAGTCAGAATTATGAGATATAAACTCACAATATTGAGAAAAGTCAGAATTATGAGATATAAACTCACAATATTGAGAAAAGTCAGAATTATGAGATATAAACTCACAATATTGAGAAAAGTCAGAATTATGAGATATAAACTCACACTAAATTCACAATTGCAAGAAAAAAGTCAGTATTGCAAGTTTATTTCTCCCAATTCTGACTTTATAATTTGCAATTGTGAGTTTAAATCTCGTAATTCTGAGAAAAAGAAGTCAGAATTGTGAAACACAAACTCACAATTGTGAGGGAAAAAAACAAATTGTGAGAAAAAGTTGCAGTGACGAGTGAATTATAAAATGACTCACAAAACATGAAAACAGTCGTGGATCATCAGGTCATGACAGGACAGTTCAGTTGTTTTTATAAATTCAGTCATTTTGTCTTGTTCAGGACAGAACTAAATAAAAATTACATTTTTATGATCCTCTTAAAAGTATTAAAATGTTGATGAAACTTAACTCTTTTTCAGACGGTCAGAGTCAGAGAATCACCAATCGCTGTTTAAATGACATTAAAACTCAAAGTAATCACTTTGGTAATCTAAAACACTTTTCAGATGTAACTGTAATCTGATTACCACCCATTTAAAATGAAACTGTAATGAAATATTTTGTATTTTAAATACGTCACTAAGTTACTTGTATTTCGTTACTCCTCGACCCTGCTTGTCCCTCATCAGATCCTTGTTCAGAAATCAACAATTTTATTACAGTAGCAACAAATTAGAGCAGTAAATGGGATTGAATCATGAATCTCTCGTGTAAAATCAATAATTCTCTTGTTCTTTTGAGATACAGCATCATTATCTAGCTAGTTTATCCTGATTGCTTTTTATACAAGTTATTTTGAGATGCAGGTATTTTAGTTCCAGGTTTCAACCCAGTACAGCAGCGGTCACTCGTGAACGACGACGTGAACGACGACGGGAAGAGGGGAGGATAAAGAACAGGAACACAGCCGCCGTCACTTCATTCATCTAACATCAGAAAGTGGAGAAAATAAGGACAATGATTGTGAGGAGAATGTTTTTACGCTGAATGGTGTTCGTTAGCTAGCTGCCCCGTTAATTATTAAAAATCAGTTGAGATGAACTACTCTGATGCTTCTGATTTGCTTTTTTTTTCATTACAAATCATATTATCAGTATAGAAATTTGAGTGACTGATTTAATGGCATCACATGTTTCTGTAAAATAATCATTGTCACAAGTTAGTATAATAGATTAAATATGGAACAATATATTATATAATATATATAATGTCTTCTTTCTATATACTACACTTAATTTCTTCATTTTTTGTCATAACCTTTATTTCTGATTCATGTTTGTCTATACACACACACACAGATTCAGATACAAATATATGCAGATATATAGATATTTATTTAAAGATAAATCAAGGTTTCAGACTTTTGAAACACTATATTTAAAAAAAAAATGTTAGACTATAAACTATTTAAAACACAAATGAATTAAAGTAATATTTTATTGCCTTTCTCATACTTTAGGTAGATTTTGTGTGGTTTTGATCCTCAGAATAACACGATTTTCCATATGATAGCTTGGCAGTGCAACGTGTTTTCCTCTAGATGGCGACATTTGGTTTCATTTCAACCACGTGATCTTGATGACGTCATCCACAGCCGTTGAAATGTTTTTCGGCGCCTCAGATCATCGTGGTTCTGAATCTGATCAGACTGTGAGTAAATTTACTATTTACTATGAGAAATCTGAATCTGTAAATGTTCTGAGCCAATGTCCTTTTCGCGCTCAGTTTCGAAAAGCTTCTCGGGCAGATATTTAGTCATGCAAGTACAGCTCGAACATCAAATTGTCCAAAGCTGTTCATTAAGCTTAAAATATTGCTTATTTTAAACCACCAATGGAATTTCACAACAACCGTCTCAAATTTTCGTTTCTAAACGCTTAAATCATGACAACTGTTTCTATAGCAACTGGCGCTTCTAACGGCAGCTGTTGTGATGGGATGGCGAATGGCTCTTAAAGGCGCGTTCACCGCGCGCGCGGCCGCTTCTGAGGCGGCGCACGCGTCGCGGGCATCAACGATCAAATCATAAAGAAAACTTTCTTGTTGGTCTCCTTTTGGCATCCATTATTCAATTATTAATTATTGCCAATAATTATTTGTCTTTTTTTCGTTTGATCAAATAATTTGAGGGAAATAGACTGACAAAAAGAGAACAAAATGGGTGCATGAAACACTCCTTAAACGGGAAGAGCGGGAAACTATGATCATGTGACATGATCCCCTCAGATTCAAGACTACAAAAAAAGAAAGAAAAGAATTACTAAATGTGTTTTTTTGTAAGCCTATGTTATTTTATTTATTAGATAGGCTATTCCTTGACCATATAATAATAACAAATTAGGTTATTCAAATGTTATTCCAATGCTCTCATGCAGATGAGCGTAATATTATATAATATAGCCTAATCATGACTTAAAGCTGTGCTGTCTTTATTCTTAAGTCAATATAAAATGCTAATTTTTTTAAATAATTGAGTTAATATGTGGAGATATGTCTTGGCCACAAGTAAACCCATCATGTCCGGCACCGCGCCGGTCACCATATACGCCTATTCAGCTGGTTTAAGCAATTAGGCATGCAAAATAATTCACACCAAAACTGTAGTTGTCCATCGTCAATAAACTAGTAGTCAGATCGCTAACATTATAAATACTGAACCATGTCCATTTCAACTAAACCCTGACTTTGGGTTTTCAGTTGTCTCACAACATTGGATGTTGTTTATAAATGATACTCATTCAAAATATTCATAAACCTAGCTAGATTGTAAAGTATTCAGATTCTCAAATAGTCAATGTATTTTGTGTTTTAAGCAAGTTTATAATTATCTCAGTTGATTGCTAAGTTTAAGAGCCGAGCCTGTCGGATTTACAACACGTTAATTCATCTGTTTCTTCTTGAAGACGTGAAGGTGTGTCGCTGGAGAACAGGGCCAGAATAGAGTCAACTTTATAGTTAAATATACGATGTGCATTTGATATGAAGAAAAAAAGTCTTCAAATTATATTTATGTTTGAAACACTTGAACGCCATTGCGATTGCTATTTTCTTTTCATGTTTTCAGCTGAAGTTTTTTTTTTTTTTTCAATTTAAACATTTATTATCAGGGCTGGGTCGGTTACTTTTAAAATGTATTTCACTACAAAATACATGCTTTAAAAAGTCATTTGTAACGTATTTCGTTACATTACTCAAGTTTAGTAACTTAATCTAAATACTTTAGAATACTTTGGAATACTAATAAGTGTGAAACAAACACAAAAAAGGTCATTGCAAGTTTTTATCTCACAATTCTGACTTTTTCCCTCAGAATTGTGTGATATAAAGTTGCAATTGTGAGTTATAAAGTCAGAATTATGAGATATAAACTCGCAATATTGAGAAAAGTCAGAATTATGAGATATAAACTCACAATATTGAGAAAAGTCAGAATTATGAAGAAAAAAAGTCAGTTTTGCAAGTTTATATCTCCCAATTCTGACTTTATAACTTGCAATTCTGAGGAAAAGAAGTCAGAATTGTGAAACACAAACTCACAATTGTGAGGGAAAAAACAAATAGTGAGAAAAAGTTGCAGTGACGAGTGAATTATAAAATGACTCACAAAACATGAAAACAGTAGAAAACATGAAACTTAACTCTTTTCAAGACGGTCAGAGTCAGAGAATCACCAATCGCTGTTTAAATGACATTAAAACTCAAAGTAATCACTTTGGTAATCTAAAACACTTTTCAGATGTAACTGTAATCTGATTACCACCCATTTAAAATGAAACTGTAATGAAATATTTTGTATTTTAAATACGTAACTAAGTTACTTGTATTTCGTTACTCCTCGACCCTGACTATCATCACCACCACAGTAAAAAGTAAAAAACATTTTTGACAAGCAGGTTGTCTTACCTAAAAGGGTTAGTTCACCCAAAAATTACATTTCTGTCAGTAAGTACTGAACCTCCAAACCCGTAAGAACTTTGTTCATCTTCGGAAACACAAATTAAGACATTTTTGATGAAATCCGAGAGGGATCTGAACCACACATGAGCAGCAACGTCATCGCGCTTTTCAAGGCCCAGAAAGGTGGCAAAGACTTCGTTAAATCAGTCAGTGTGACTGCAGTGGTTCAGCGTTAATGTTGTGGAGCAACGAGAATACTTTCTGTGCACAAAAATAAAGAGAAAAATAATGACTTTATTCAACAATTTCATCTCTTCCCTGTCATTCTGCAAGGCTGTTGACGCCGTGAACACAGTGCGGCGCTTCCAGGTTCACCGGTTCGGTACTGGCTGAACTACTGACATACTGTTGTAAAGATGGAGTTTGAGGAAGAACCCTGCAGAATACAAGGTGAAGATACGGAGGAATTAACAGGTTGGTGTTTTCCTTCATTGTCTTTAATGACTGACGAGGAACATTAAGATGAAAACTGATATAAAATAAAACTATACCTCGATACGACACTTAATATTATACTGGGATTTTGCTAATTTGAGGCACCCTAAATTTTTGTTGTTTCTAATTTCTCTATCTTCAATTGAACCATGGGAATTTAATGTTGATTTTAGATCCAATGCAAGTGACTGAAGACAAACAACATCAGTTTCAAAAGAAGATGGAAAATGAAGACAGAAACACAGTCGTTTCACAGACTGAAAAGAATTTCGCCCAAAAGCGAGCTGGAAAAACTCGAGTCAAGGGATGTGTGACCCGCTCTCAGTGTGGAAAGAGTTTCACTCACAAAAGCTCTGTGGATAATCATCTGCGCCGTCACTGGAGCGAGATCATTCCGCTGTGATCAGTGTGACAAAACATTTGCCTCAGCCTTAAGAACACACCTTAATGTTCACACTGGTGTGAAGCCACACGCTTGTTCTCTGTGTGGAAAGAGTTTTTCACGACTGCAATCTTTACAACAGCATGAGCGTCTTCATACTGATGAGACCTTACATGAGCTTTGACTGTGAGAAGACCTTCAACACATCCAGTGCCTTAAAAAACACCAGAGAAGTCATACTGGAGAGTGACTGTACAAGAGTGTGTGTGTGTGTGTGAGTGTGTGTGTGTGTGTGAGTAAGTGTGTGTGTGTGTGTGAGTGAGTGTGTGTGTGAGTGAGTGTGCGTGTGAGTGAGTGTGCGTGTGTGTGTGTGAGAGTGTGTGTGTGTGTGTGAGTGTGTGTGTGAGTGAGTGTGTGCGAGAGTGTGTGCGTGAGTGAGTGCGTGTGTGTGTGTGTGAGTGAGAGTGTGCGTGTGTGTGTGTGAGTGAGAGTGTGCGTGTGTGTGCGTGAGTGAGTGCGTGTGTGCGTGTGAGTGTGTGTGTGTGTGAGTGTGTGCGTGAGTGAGTGCGTGTGTGTGTGAGTGTGTGCGTGTGTGAGTGTGTGTGTGAGTGTGTGAGTGAGTGTGTGTGAGTGTGAGAGAGTGTGTGTGTGTGTGTGTGAGAGTGTGTGAATGAGTGTGTGTGAGTGTGTGTGTGTGTGTGAGTGTGTGTGTGTGTGTGTGTGAGTGAGTGTGAGAGAGTGTGTGTGTGTGTGTGTGTGTGTGTGTGAGAGTGTGTGTGAGTGAGTGTGAGTGTGTGAGTGTGTGTGTGTGTGTGTGAGTGAGTGTGTGTGAGTGTGAGTGTGTGTGTGTGTGTGTGAGTGTGTGTGAGTGAGTGTGTGTGTGAGTGTGTGTGTGTGTGTGTGAGTGAGTGTGTGTGAGTGTGAGTGTGTGTGTGAGTGTGTGTGTGTGTGAGAGTGTGTGTGAATGAGTGTGTGTGAGTGTGTGTGTGTGTGTGAGTGTGAGTGTGTGTGTGTGTGTGAGTGTGAGAGAGTGTGTGTGTGTGTGTGTGTGTGTGAGAGTGTGTGTGAGTGAGTGTGAGTGTGTGTGTGTGTGTGAGTGAGTGTGAGTGAGTGTGAGTGAGTGTGTGTGAGTGTGTGTGTGAGTGTGTGAGTGAGTGTGTGTGAGTGTGAGAGAGTGTGTGTGTGTGTGTGTGTGTGTGAGAGTGTGTGTGAATGAGTGTGTGTGAGTGTGTGTGTGTGTGAGTGTGAGTGTGTGTGTGTGTGAGTGAGTGTGTGTGAGTGTGAGAGAGTGTGTGTGTGTGTGTGTGTGTGAGAGTGTGTGTGAGTGAGTGTGAGTGTGTGTGTGTGTGAGTGAGTGTGAGTGAGTGTGTGTGAGTGTGAGTGTGTGTGTGTGTGTGTGTGTGTGAGAGTGTGTGTGAGTGAGTGTGTGTGTGAGTGTGTGTGTGTGTGTGTGAGTGAGTGTGTGTGAGTGTGAGTGTGTGTGTGAGTGTGTGTGTGTGTGTGTGTGTGAGTGTGTGTGTGTGTGTGTGTGTGTGTGTGTGTGTGAGTGTGTGTGAGTGAGTGTGTGTGTGTGAGTGTGTGTACTCGTACAGATATCTTTGTGAAGACTGTATTGACTTTTAAACCGTTGGAGTGAGGACATTTTGGCCGGTCCTCAAGAGTTGTTATTAGGAATAAGGTTATAACTGGGTCAAGGGTTCGGGTCAAGCACTCAGGAGTGATGGGTACGGTGGGTTAGGAGCTTGAGAATGTCGTCACAAAGATAGATGTTAGAAGAGTGTGTGTGTCCGGTTTAATGCAGCTCGAACTGAACCGCAGGACTGGGTAAAACACTCGACACCGTTTACGCTCAGGTCAGTATTGCAAAGTTTTATCCGTTTACAAGTCCTTTTTCATGTTCCTTGTCAATGTTTGCCACAATTTACACAAAGTTGATTTTTGGCTTTAGTTCTTTTCGGGCATCGGTGCAAAATCGTTCTGCATCCCTGATCCTGAATCTCCACACCATACATCTCTGAACCTGAGCTGTGACAAATACTTTCAAAGAAAAACTTGCTTATTTCTGAAAAAGT
The DNA here is from genome assembly GCA_038088235.1 of Zacco platypus. Lineage (NCBI taxonomy): Eukaryota > Metazoa > Chordata > Actinopteri > Cypriniformes > Xenocyprididae > Zacco > Zacco platypus. Next base: position 34,769,031 of record CM076077.1, read on the forward strand.
ATACAAGCTTTATACTGGTCATATATAATATCTTAATGTGTCAAGTGAAATGTTCAGTTATAACAACACACACACACATCAGTGTATGCTGGACGAATCAAAATTAAAGCTATAACAGTCACATTTGAGTCCCGACTTATAAAATAAACAACAAATATATAAATAGTTTCCCTTTCAGTCAAGTGATTGTGTATTAAATACTGGTCGACCCAATAAATGGATAATACTATCGTCTGTGTGTGCCATGTAGTCCTCGTGTAACTCTGTCCAGTTCAGGTCGGAGTTCATTCCAGAGGTCAGAAAGGCACTTGGGTGGTGAAAACCAAATCCTCACGGAGCGGTCAGTCCCGAGGACACGACTGCTGAGAGTCTGTGAGTATCTGAGTACCGTACGGTCCCTGCGTGCCCGCTTCTCTTTCGCTCGGTCTGTTTGGGTCTCTCGCAGCCCTCTGCTCGTGTACGGGTCACGGGGGTCATCGCCCGGGACAGGACGTGGGTTTGATGCAGTGGCCCTGAAACATGACCAGGTTGGCGGGACAGTGGCAGCCGGCGACACAGGGCCTGCGACAGGGTCCGACCTCGTTCCAGTTATGGCAGGTTTTAGAGCAGCCGGGTCCACACGTGTCATAAACCGCACCATGTTTGCAGTGTGTGCCTACAGCAGAAGAAGAGATACAGCTTTAGAAAAATGTTTAAAATATTCCAAGTCCAAATTTGCATACCAGAATGATTTCTGAAGGATCATGTGACACTGAAGACTGGAGTAATGATGCTGAAAATCAGCTTTGATCACTGGATATAAAGTACATTTGTAACAATATTTCACAATATTACTGTACTTTAGATCAAATAAATGTAGGATTGTTGAGCAGGGTTAAGCCTAACCCTCTCTTCCCAGTCTGTCAGTAACGCTCTGTTTACTTCCTGTCTCTATGAAGCCCCTCCTTCTGAAAAGCACACTGTGCTCTGATTGGTCTGCTGGAGCGGTGTGTTGTGATTGGTGTTTGGGAAATGCCCCGCCCCTTACCATAACCACCAGTTTCTACTAACTAACTCAAGCAGGCCCCGCCCCTTTATTCTGCGCATTAATTATTTAAATGAGGAATATTGTGAAGAAAACTCAAGATGGAGGCGTTTCAGGAGTTCAGAGACACTGATATAGAGAAGAACTCCCGCCTTTTTCAAGCTCAAACAGCAACATCACCCTGAAGAACGATGAAAACAGCAGAATAGATGATCTTTAATGGCACTCTATACATCAGGATTATAGATGTCCACTTAACATTCAATGGAGAGGAATGGTTAGTACACAAAACATGTTATGTGACTAAAAATAGTCATTTGACCCTTCACAAAGCCCCGCCCCCTTTAGTTACTGTTGCTATGTCCACTCTAACGCCACACATCATGTTCTCACGCAGTGAAAAATACATCCTGGAGCAAAGAGACACTGACAACGTATGAAGCAGTTTCATATTTAAAATATTGTAATGTTTTAAAGCAGTTTAATCAATAAATAGCGTCTAGTGTGTGTTTAATGTGTGGTGACAGATCGCTGTAGCTCCTCGTGAAGCGATCATCTCTTCATACTAGTTCATTTATAGCATCAAATAAACATGAATGAACATCAGAAGGAATGTTGTTTCAAGACGTGATTCAAGTTCACCAACATTAATCTACTAACTCCAAAATGGCGGATTCAGGGTTCTGATTGGTCAGATCGCCTGTCAATCAAACCGTTTGCAAAGGGTCAATTAACCTCTGTTGTATTCCAAAAAAACCCCATTCAATTTGAAAATGCGTTTGCACAGCTGTTGTCAGTAAGCGTGTCAGGTGTGACTTACTGATGCAGGCGGGCTCCGGTCTCCAGTGCACACGGACGCCCTCTCTCTCACACGCTCGACTGTACGCTATGAACGACTCACAGTAACAGTTCTTATGCACTGGACACTCACACATGTCTGTTACACATGACCTAAAGAGAGGAAGACATGGATGGAGACAGAGAGGAAGCAGAATGACTTTTAGTAGTTCTTTAGAATTAGTGTTGTAATATATGCACCACTAGCATCACCAAAAAGAGAAGTGTGTAGTTTCTGTGGTAATTACAAAAATACAGCATATTTTGCAAACGCCCATTACGCATTTCACACCTGCGCCAGCTCAAACATCACGATCACAGGTGTTTGTACGACACTATCAATGAAATCTCAGAAATACTTTGTTTCTGTGTGTCATGAGAGAGTCATTGAGCAGCAAACACTCACGGGCGTCTCGCTTATGATAAACCATCCAACTCATCCGCATTTATAGCCACGACGGTTTGAGGCGCAAAGTAAACTTTATAAAGTGGTACATTTGTCTTTCTGAACATGTGCATGGTGATGTATGGTACTGAAGTGTTCATTGTAGAGCATTTCATCGCAATGACCCATTCTTTCAAGGTCTAAATACAGTGAATTTTGGCTTGCACTGTAACTGAAGCTGAAAGTCTTTTCTCATGTGATGCATCAGTCATGATCCCACAGTGGCTAAACACCCTCTGACTCCGCCTGCTACAGTAGCCACGCCCCAAACTCTCGCTCTGCTACAGTAGCCACGCCCCAAACTCTCAGCCTGCTACAGTAGCCACGCCCCAAACTCTCAGTCTGCTACAGTAGCCACGCCCCAAACTCTCAGCCTGCTACAGTAGCCACGCCCCAAACTCTCAGCCTGCTACAGTAGCCACGCCCCAAACTCTCAGCCTGCTACAGTAGCCACGCCCCAAACTCTCAGCCTGCTACAGTAGCCACGCCCCAAACTCTCAGTCTGCTACAGTAGCCACGCCCCAAACTCTCAGCCTGCTACAGTAGCCACGCCCCAAACTCCCAGCCTGCTACAGTAGCCACGCCCCAAACTCTCAGCCTGCTACAGTAGCCACGCCCCAAACTCCCAGCCTGCTACAGTAGCCACGCCCCAAACTCCTTCAACTACAGTAGCCACGCCCCAAACTCTCGTTCTGCTACAGTAGCCACACCCCAAACTCTCAGCCTGTTACAGTAGCCACGCCCCAAACTCTCAGCCTGCTACAGTAGCCACGCCCCAAACTCTCAGCCTGCTACAGTAGCCACGCCCCAAACTCCCAGCCTGCTACAGTAGCCACGCCCCAAACTCTCAGCCTGCTACAGTAGCCACGCCCCAAACTCCCAGCCTGCTACAGTAGCCACGCCCCAAACTCTCAGCCTGCTACAGTAGCCACGCCCCAAACTCTCAGCCTGCTACAGTAGCCACGCCCCAAACTCTCAGTCTGCTACAGTAGCCACGCCCCAAACTCTCAGCCTGCTACAGTAGCCACGCCCCAAACTCTCAGTCTGCTACAGTAGCCACGCCCCAAACTCTCAGTCTGCTACAGTAGCCACGCCCCAAACTCTCAGCCTGCTACAGTAGTCACGCCCCAAACTCTCAGCCTGCTACTGCCACGCCCCAAACTCTCAGTATGTTACAGTAGCCACGCCCCAAACTCTCAGTCTGCTACAGTAGCCACGCCCCAAACTCTCAGTATGTTACAGTAGCCACGCCCCAAACTCTCAGTATGTTACAGTAGTCACGCCCCAAACTCTCAGTCTGCTACAGTAGCCACGCCCCAAACTCTCAGTATGTTACAGTAGCCACGCCCCAAACTCTCAGTATGTTACAGTAGCCACGCCCCAAACTCTCAGCCTGCTACAGTAGCCACGCCCCAAACTCTCAGTATGTTACAGTAGCCACGCCCCAAACTCTCAGCCTGCTACAGTAGCCACGCCCCAAACTCTCAGCCTGCTACAGTAGCCACGCCCCAAACTCTCAGCCTGCTACAGTAGCCACGCCCCAAACTCTCAGCCTGCTACAGTAGCCACGCCCCAAACTCTCGTTCTGCTACAGTAGCCACGCCCCAAACTCTCACTTTTAAATCTGGGTAAATTTCACCCTAGTCATCAGATCTTTTCCAACATCTTTAAATCTCGTCTTAGGACCAATTATTTCGTTTGGTTTAATTAGTGAGCAATGACAATGATGTTAATAAGTCTCAATGAAAGTTTATGGTTTACTTTGAATTTAGGCTTCATGTTTTTTAATAAAAAAGGTATTGCACCTATGCGTGTAAAATTATTGCACTCACTGGCACTAGTTTAGTGTTTCTGTACAAATAAATTCTCTACTCTACAGACATTTAGTTTTGTATTTTAGAATTACAAATGTAGCATTAAATTTGAAAAGACCTGAAGCTTTTTACAGTATTCAATATAATGGCACATACACATCACATGACAGCTTGTTGTTTTTGCTCTGTCAAAGCAGTTGAATTTAGACGCGTCATAAATGTTCATTGGAGCGAGATCTTTGGTTTAGAGACTCAAAAGCTTCCGTTTCCTCCGAGCGTTCAGCTCGATGATGAAGATGGGAACTCACTTGTAGAAGGAGGTGAAGTCTACAGCAGAATGGCACTTCTGAAACTCCCAGGACTTGAGCTTCTGGCAGGTTCTGTGAGCGCGGAGCTTCACTTTGACTGTGCCGGGACAGAGGAAGGATGTGGGCCTGCGGTCGGGAGCCTCGCACACCTCGTTGTCCTCCACGCGCCAGGACTCGGCAAATTCATCCACGTCGAACTTAAACTGGCCGTCTCCTCCGAGAGTGTCGTCTCGCCTGTGACCGTTGTAGTTTCCGCACAGTCCGCAGAGCCGCTCCTTCAGATGGGGCGCCGCGACCACCTCCACCAGACTGTCCCCGTCCCACGAGATCTCCAGCCCTGATGACAGAGGAAACGAGACATCTGACACCATTCCAAACAGCGCTTGGCTGAATCGTTTAGAAATCAAATGAATTGAGAGACTACAAGGAATATTTTTACTCTTAAAACTCACTGGTTGCACCACTGGACCAGTGAAGACAAAATACGTTTTTAAGAAGGTATGAACAAATGCGGACACCTTAACCTGTACATTTACATGAACTTTAACCTAAATTGTGGATCTTGAAAAATCTATGGACATCATGTACAGCAAACACTGAAACACTGAGAGCTGGATCATGATGTGACGCTGTTACTGAACTGAATAACACACGTGCGAAGATGTTGCGATGAAGTTATTTCTGAATGAGTTTTAACAAGGTTTTCTCTTTGTCATGCAAACTTTAAGAGAACAATTCATTGTACATTCTGCAAACATTGTTGGAACGTTACTTTTAAATGTTCTGTGAACGTTCAAGTAGTAACATTTAAAAAACGTTAGATGAACGTCCAACTAAAACATTTCAGAAAAAAACGAAGTATAAATAATGTTTTGTGCAAAGGTTATCAGCTCAGATAACTGAAGGAATGTGCTCGCCTCTGTCCTGAACCGCTGATCGGAAACTAGAATGGAATCTGTCAGTTTTATTGAATAATCGCTGTAAGCACACAGAATGAGCTCTTGTGAAAGAGAAAGGTGTGGCTGGAACGAATGATGTGAGCTGCTGGAACAAAGGTTGCACACGGATCATGTCATTCTGCTGCAGGGGTCAACATTGTGCAAGGCACCTAATCTAAGTTTCTTCATTCTTACACTGCAAAAATCTTTTTCTTACTCAGATATTTTTGCAGAGTCATTATATCAGCAGAGCACCTGAAAGAGGAATCCCACCGGAGGACTGGACACAAATCAATTTTGGCCAGAATGTCATTCACTGACCGCTGGAGATATAAATATGTTCCACTTCACCTGCAAACATACAGTATACATGCAAATACACTGTACAGGATCACGTAAACTATATTATCGCCCAGATCTGACGCAGTCATAATGAGGACGTCTTTCTCAGAGTCTTGATGTTGTGTTTTGGTTGATTATTCTCCATTGTTCAGCTACTCTCTTCCCAGTCTGTCAGTAACGCTCTGTTTACTTCCTGTCTCTATGAAGCCCCTCCTTCTGAAAAGCACACTGTGCTCTGATTGGTCGGCTGGAGCGGTGTGTTGTGATTGGTGTTTGTGAAATGCCCCGCCCCTTACATAACCGCCAGTTTCTACTAACTCAAGCAGGCCCCGCCCCTTTATTCTGCGCATGAATTATTTAAATGAGGAATATTGTGAAGAAAACTCAAGATGGAGGCGTTTCAGGAGTTCAGAGACACTGATATAGAGAAGAACTCCCGCCTTTTTCAAGCTCAAACAGCAACATCACCCTGAAGAACGATGAAAACAGCAGAACAGATACAGCAGGACGCCGCTCTCACCTGCGATGGTGGTGAGTTTGAGCAGGTACCCGTCCAGGTCGATGTGGACCCCAGTGCTGTGGAAGGGAAGAGCGATGCGTGTGCCGTTCTGACGGACGGTCAGGTGTTGGTGGAGGCTGATGCTCAGGCCGGACGTGTGCAGCTCCACCGATTTGGTCCAGGAGAAGGAGCGCGTGCGCCGAGCGTCGTTCTTCACCAGCACGGTGAAGCTGGCCGCCGGAGAGCAGTCCTTAGTGAGCACATATTTACACGTGCCCTGGAAGTTAAAGGTGCGGCCGTCAAACGTGTTATAGTGAGGGTCTCCGAACACGGTGCACACGCCCGGCTCTGGAGAAGAGGGTTCAATAAACAACACATATTACTCAGAAGTTATACAGTGTTGAGTGTGTTAACGTCTGTAAAACAGAAACACTTTAAAGTTTTATAATAATCTGATTTTTAAGTGTTCTTCCGTTACTCTTCACAGCAGAACTCACTGTCAGTGCAGACAGGACAGCAGCCAGTGCGATTCAAGATCTTGTTCTGAAAGACAAAACATTGTAAAGAGACAGATTTAACATCGGGAGACTGAGTCGGTTATAACAAAGTCCCTTTCAATGGGAGTCTGTCAACTCGATGACTCTTTTATTTAGAAGGCGGAACTTATTCCACTATATTGCGTGTTGCACATTCCCATTGATCATTAATATGAGTCTTTATATATATAAAGTCTGGTTATAATATCTAGAACAAATCCAAAAGGCACTAGTGTAACTAGTCAAAAAATAATGAGTTCGGTCATGTGACTGAATTATAAATGAATTATGGTTTGTATATACACTACCGTTTAGATTTTTTAATGTTTTTGAAAGAAGATCAATTCTATTGATACATCTGTCTAAACTCTATTGGCTCCTCAGACTGTCAGTCAAACCTCATAACTCCACCCACACGTCTCTGCTTGTTTGCAATGCAATTGTGAATAAAGAAGTACAGTGTTTTCTTCACTCTACAAACACTATATATATAAACACTAATGTTTTATGTGTTTGAGGAGAGGTGAAGAGTGTCTGAGTCTGTGTTCATCTTTAATAACATGAGATTCTGACCGAGTGACAGAAAAAACTCACATACCATAAACTTTAGAAGCTGTAAGTTTGTAAGGACATTATAATGACAGATAAAACTCTGGTTACTGAGCTTGATTTTGTTCAAACACTAATAATATAATGGCACATGACCATATATAAAGCCAGCTGTGACAACACCGTGTAAAAGCAGTGGTTTTGGACATATGAGGTTTCCACCCGATAGCAATGATATATGAAGTACAGTGTGACTGTGACTGTAGAACTGTAACAGGAGTATAAACCGTCTTTAGGTGTCTTCACAGAACTTACCGAGGGACAGCTGGTGATAGGAACGCAAATCTTGGGCTGACATTCGATATTCCCCTTAACGCAGGTGCAGAGAGAGCAGTTCGCCGACGACCATCTGTCACCGTCCTGAGAGACCAAGACACATGTGTTTTTTCAACCCGTTCATCAAATCGTCCACACGCATTTATCCGTGAGTCCGTGAACGCCTCACCCTGTAGATTTTGCTCTTCACCCTGCAGTACTTCACATCCTCCATCTTCAGGTGGGACTGGCACTCCTCGCAGCAGCCGCCGCCCTGACAGCTGCCGGGCGCCGAGCACCGCCTCCTGCAGGCCACCGTAGAGTCCACACAGGTGCAGGTGGTGCAGGCGTCGTAGCTGATGGAGGAGCCGTTCTCGTAGACCTCGCTGCGGAACAGACAGCTGCCGGGAGACAAGTCAAACACCTTCCTCTGACCTGGACAACACACACGTGGACTTTCACATTTCTTGTGAAAACCGTGAGCAGCATCACTGCCACACAACTGACTGAAGTGCTTTTGAGGGACGTGGTCATCGATGGTTGCTCTTCTCTCAAATACATCCCGTGATTATTTTGTCCTTCTGGATAACTTTATGTTGACCTTCATTATTTTCTTCCTTCTATGTAATACAGTGTGTGTGACGTCTGTCAGTGTGGAAGTCATAAGTTAGTGTGTGAAGTGTCTCGAGAGAATAACTCACCACGGCATCTCGGACAGCACTGACCCCGCGGCGTGTGGGTAAGATGAGCCGGGCAGGACAGGACTGGACACACCACCTTGTGACACATGCTGTGACCTCCCTGAAAAACACACACGGGTCACTGGACTACAGCGGCTACTGAGAGACAGGTGATCATATTCA
>CM076077.1:34780000-34785000 GCA_038088235.1 Zacco platypus
ACACGCCAGTGAAGATGTGAGTTAATAACAAGGTGTTTCTGACAGTTTTTCAGACCTTTGCATCTTTCGCAGCAGGCTCCCGTCTGTTTGACCACCAGCGCACAGTCCTCGGCCGGCGGCGCACACTTCTCCTGCTTACAGTCCGCTTTCTGATTCTGACGACACACAGAAACACATCCTTCAGTGCTGGACGCGCCGTGATGCGATCCAGATCAGCTTAATTCAATCACATCATGACATCCCATCAACAGCAGACAAATGCATGAACATAAAGAGCAGCATCATCTTTCACAGATAAAACTTCCTGTATTGATCGCTATTCATCAAGAGAATCAATGCGAGACATTCATCAACCCGTGGTATCAGCTCTCACGCGCTAACCTTGTGAAAGACATTGTTTGTCTGTCCCGTCCTCGTCTGTAACGGACACTGACACGCGATGGACCCGAGGCCGTTCGAGCCGTCTGTGAATCTTGTGATCAGGATCGCTCTGCTTCATCGCTCATGTTTGTTTTTACTCTGGATGTAGTTATGATTGACAGCTCTCACAACTTCAACACGGCATTTCAACTCTTTATATTCAATGAAGTTCAAACGTTGAGTCGAATCTTCTTTAACTCGTAAAAAGAAGTGATTCATTGATTCAAGAATTGATTAAATTAGTGTAAAATCATACAGTCGGGACTGCAACCGCAGCACAAATCAAATAAATAAAGGTCTTTGTTACGGTGTAATTATTGGACACATTTCAGTAGTGCGTCATTTTAATTGTGAACTTACAACAGTTACATGTAATTATGCACAATTTACTGTTATTACACTCAAATAAAGCGGTCACAGAAATTCGCTTTAAACGATATGTGAATCATGAATTAGTACTAAGTTCAGTTTTACTAACATTATTACATCAAAGACTCACAAACTGAACGATCACAGACCAACGGAAAATGCTGGGTTAAAAACAACCCAAGTTGGGTCGAAAATGGACAAACTGCTGATTAATTAATATGAATTTATTAATATTCACTTAACTCAACTGTACTATAGTACTGTATGACTGGATTAAAATGAACCAAAATATGTTGGAAATTAAAATCAGACACAATTACAAGAAGAAACAATAATAATCAAAAGGTGAACCTTCATTAATAAGCAATTTAATAAATATTTATTGTTTATTTATTAAATGTATTAAATGTTCATCTCCAACATATTTTGGGTTCATTTTAAGCAACAATACAGTGATTTTAAACAATATTTACGTTAAATAAAACTACCCAGCAGACGTTTAACCCAACCGCTGGGTTTGTCCATTTTCAACCCAGCATTTTTTTAGAGTGTAGAAATATGACGATACAATTTAAATTTGAATTGTGAAAATCAAGTGTAAATGTATTTTAAAAATACACTAAAAAAATGTTTGGGTTGAAAATGGACAAACTCAGCGATTGAGTCGTTTAAATATGACTGTATTTCTTGCTTAAAATCAACCCAAAATATGTTGGAAATCAACTTTCATTCATATGATTAATGAATTATAATTAAACAATAAATATTTATTCAATTGTTCATCTTTTGATTATTGTTTCCTCTAGTAATTGTGTCTGATTTTTAAATTCCAACATATTTTGGGTTCATTTTAATCCAGACATACAGTCATTTTTAAACAATAGTTGAGTTAAATAAAACAACCCAGCAAACATTTAACCCAACCGCTGGGTCAAAACAACCATTTTCAGACAGTGTTTATGAGTCGAAGTAATGGAAGTAAAACTGTTGACACAACGTTACAACTTTCGTCAAATCACTTTAGTTTCACTATTGTAGTTCAGATAACACAATATTTTGAGTTTCCGCTGATCTCTTTCGTTGTAGTAACTCGAAATTTTCGTTTCAGTGAATTCTACTCACTTAAATCAAGTTCAAGCAACAGTAACTGTACAGAGATCAGTGATGGCCGCACAGAGGCGCATCGGGTCAGTTTCTCACCAGACAGACGCAGGAGATGCAGGGGTTGTCTGTGATGTTGGGGATGTGTAACACTTCTCCCTCGTTCTCACAGCTCGCCTCGGTTCCTGAAGCAACAAAACACCGCAAGATCAGCCTGAACTTCAGCTTCATGAAGCTCACACTTCATCTCTGTGTGCAAGTGATCATCCATGAAAGGAGCTTTAATATTGATAAATCAACCCAAACACATTGAAAACCTGAGCAGCTACTTATGATTATTTTAACTCCTTTTCTATGCAAAGCTCGTTGAATTGCTGTTACACTGTCCAATAGTGCAAATTCTATTCTTTTATTTTTGGTTCAAAACTTCACCCTTCCCCAAAATCAATGAAAGCTGATGTAAAAGCGCATAACTGCTGATTGTGAGTCTCACCGGTGATCAGAGGCGCAGCTGAGCGTGGCGTGAGGAGGAGGATGAGGAAGAGCAGCAGGATGGAGGAGGCTGGAGGACACGCACACAGCATCCTAACTTCGCTCCAGACGCGCGCGGAGGGAAAAAACGAGGGAATGAACAGAGAATCCAAAGCCTGCGGAGCTGCTCTTCGGGAGGATCCAGAGAGAGGGAGGCATGGGTGTCATGAGGGACTCGAACCTTCAGCGGACATTATCCTGACGAAACACACGCGAAGCGACTTTCTGAACATCCACACGCGCAGGTCACGAACTCCACAAAGAGTTTAAAGCGGAGGTAAGATCCAGAGGTCACGCGCAGAGCTGGCAGTGCCATGGTCCGAGGGGTCAGAGCAGCGCGGGTCCTGGCGACGCCGGTCCTCCTCCAGCTGCGGAGCCGCGGCTCCTGCGCTCCCTCTGTATTTAAACGCACGTGTGTCGGTGTGATCCCGCAGATCCGCCGCATGTGTGAGGTGTCGTGAGGTCCGCCCCTCGCGCACAGACGCGCTCCTGGAACTTTCTCGCCAAACAAGAATTTCAGGCTGTTATTAAGGCGCTCGCGCTGGATAGGAGCATGCCTCCTGCGTGTAATTCCTAATCTTAGAATAACAATGACTTCATTCACGGACAATTATCCAAAGTAGGTGCTAAGCGCCGTCACACATGCGCATGCGGAGTGTCCATCCGCACATCAAAGATCGGAGAAGATGTGAGGCTCAATCACACATTCGGGGAATGACATTATGCCCTGAGATGAATGCCCCTGAACACGTTATTCCTGTAATATTAGTCACTAGAGAGCGCCAGAGAGCACTTCTACTGCGCTCACCTGACGATCCCTCCGCCGAGCCCACAATTAGATCCGCTTATTATAGTAACTTTAATTGGTTTAATAATCAGCGGTGAGTGATGAACCATCCATGACATGCTGTGAGAAGATATTTCTGAATATAATGAGTGTGTTTGTGATTAGAGAAGGTCCACTTGTGCGATGTTATGCTGTACCTTCAGTGAATCTCATAGGGGAAGATTTATTCATGCAAACGTGCCTGTAATTATATTTGGATGTTCTGGTGAAACGACAAACTTCTCTCTGATGACAAACGGCAGACTTATCCAATCAGTGAGTTTGCTTAAGCCCCGCCCCTCTACATTCAAACCACAGACGATGGGAAGAATCAAGCCCCACCCACATTTGTTCTTTTTTGATACACACAAGACAAAATAAAAGGTCTGTGGCTACTCAAATCGCATCACAACTTTAAAGGACACAGAGTCAGAAATGTTCAAATGTTAAAAAATAAATAATCACGTTTACATACTGCCTCCAAAACTTTCGTCCGTCTTAAAAAATTTGAATTGGGTTAAATTTTCTGCATCCGTTGGAAGCGTTTTGACCATTCAGAGCCACCGTACAAGCGAACCATAGTCCAGAATGGCGTCAGGCAAGTTGACCCACTTTATCTCGCAGCACAAACCACTGAATGACAAAGACTGGAATATATATATATATATAGAATTTTTAGGATGACGAATAAGAAAAAACGCATACGAAAATTTCGGTGTGTGCAAAGACCTTTACCCTGCTTTCTGCAGAGAAGGAATTATCTTGGGACAAGGTTGGGATTTAGTCAGTTGTTTTTCTTGCGATTATCTGTAACTAGATTTATAGATAATTGCATTAGTTTTTGCAGAAAGTAATGCGTTACTTTTTGTCTCACCTGCGCTTTGTTTGCTCCTTTCTTTTTCATGAACCAAAAAAACCAGTTCTAGATTTGTCAAATGTAAATGTATAGTCCATTTTTAGCTGTACAAAACGACAGCTTGATATTGGAAACTGCTCATAATAACTTAATTATAAACACACTGGTTTGTAACACAAATGGATGGATAAGGCGGATAAGCGCCACCTACTGTCAGAGAATACATTTGCATTTTGCACATTTGAATTGAATTAAGAGAAAAATTGCATGTGGAAAATTAAACCAAATTTTCATGTTAATTGTGTTTAATTATCCAGTCAACATCTCTTTCTCATCTTATCAGTCTCGCTCTTTTATGTGCAATTTCAAATAGTTAAAGGTACAGTGTGTAAATTCTAGCAGCATCTAGCGGCGAGGTGGAGAATTGCAATATAGAGAAGCTATGGTGGCCAACACAGGACAAATATATAGTCATCTGAGACTAGTTAGTCAAGCGAACGCGCTCTGTGTGTCTGTGTAGAGCTGCTGCACAAACATCCCGGCGGAAAATGGCGATTTAACATGCGAGGGAAGACAGAAACGGTCATTCTAATGAAAATAAAAACATAATAGTTCATTATGAAAGGTCTGTATACTTCACTGAAGACAGTTAAATATAGTAAACTGCATTAATGTCAATAGATCCTCCAATATTTTACACATTTTACCTTTAAGTGGCACATCTTGGGTCTCAGAATGGCATCAGAGGAAAGGTTAGTAGTTAAACTCAACGTGTGTTTTCATGTTTACACACACACTTACATTTCATCACCAGTGTAGAACTCACGTACGGTCATTTGACTAAAAACGGCCACTGATTGTGAATGGACAGTAAAGTGAATCTCACCGCAGGTAACA